>JAWPHD010001720.1:0-55000 GCA_037043455.1 Cyrtodaria siliqua | reverse complement strand
TTTACAACTTGATAGATCTCTTATCAGATCCAAGCTGGACTACGGCTCAATAGTATATGGATCGACTCTCAAGTCATACTTGCAGATGATCGATCCTATACATAATCAAGGATTAAGACTCGCCTTAGGTGCCTTTCGTACATCACCAGCCGAAAGTCTATATGTTGAAGTTAATGAACCATCACTGTCTCATAGACGGGACAAATTAGCCCTTCAATATGCCATTAAATTAAAATCTAACCCTTCAAACCCAACTTTCGATAATGTTTTTAATCCTAGTTATGAACCTCTTTTTGATCGAAAACCGAAGGCCATTCGACCATTTGGTCTTCGTATTAAAGTAAAATTAAGAGACACTGAAATCGACCTAAATTTGATTTGACTTTGGAAACACCAACACTTATTTTTAATCTTTGTAATAGTAACAAATCCAGTACAGACTCTACTGACTTTAAAGCAAATTTAATGAAATTAAATCGAAATACAGTCACTTTTAACATATATACACAGATGGTTCTAAGATGGAGATAAGGTAGCTGCAGCAGCTGTTGTTCACAAACACAACATAAAGAGCCGCCTGCCTGACAAGGCCTCTATCTTTTTAGCTGAACTTAAGGCAACTGAACTTGCCTTAAATTATATTCAGGAATCTGATGATAACCATTTTTGTAATATTTTTGATTTCTTTTCATCTCTTCAAGCACTGGGTAATATGAAACATGATAACCCAGTTGTGCTTCAACTTTTAGAAAAGTACAATTGTCTTATAGTTGATAATGTTATTATTTTCTGCTGGCTTTCAAGCCATGTAGGAATACGTGGTAATGATAGAGCTGATAGTGCTGCTAAAGCAGAATTATGTTTACATATATATGATGCTAAATTACCTTATACTGATTTTAAAAGTTGTATTAACACATTTATTCGCAACTCTTGGCAATCCGTTTGGGATTTGTCAGTTAACAATAAACTCCATTCAATTAAATCATTACTTGGAGAATGGCATTCTTCTAGTAAGCCCATTTGTCGAGAAGAAGTTGTCATAGCCCGGTGCAGGATAGGGCATACACGTTATACTCATTCATATTTATTACAAGCTGAGCAATTACCAGAATGTATACCCTGCTTTGCACCGTCAAACACATCTTGTTGGAATGTGTAGACTTTGATCCTATGCGTCAAAGGTACTACAATGTTAATACTATGAAAGAGTTATTTGATACTATAGATTTTAGTCTTGTTTTAGATTTTCTAAAAGAAATCAGACTATATAGATCATTATAATGTGTTCTTGTATATATTTACTTGTTTATATACCCGTTGACGGGCATTTGTTGATTTACATATAAAGTTTATATTACTATATCATCCCTTATATTTTAATAGTTTTATCTTTATATATTTACATTAATTTTTAATTACTGCTTAATTTCTTCATCCTCCGTCGGTTTTTGCGCACAATATGACCTATTTATGTGTCGACGTGCCGTAAAACACCATTGATTCATTCATTCTATCTGTGCTCATACTCTCCAAAGAAATAGACCCGACAAAAACAGTAAAATACTATTCGTGACAACAGACATACTACTTTAACATTAGGTTAGATTTAACAATGAAATAAAAACTAATCTTGGGAAAAACACATGCTAACTAGAAACTTTGGATTTTCTCATGGAACTATTTCAGCACCCTACGACCCGGAAGTACTTTCTGACTGGTCTGGCACAATATAGCAGGAGTAGCAGTCAACATAGTTGTAGTATTAACATTATACATGTCGCTCGGAGGTGTATTGTATCTGCTTATATATGCCGTGTAAAATACAGTTTACATTCGGCCGGAGGTTAACAAAGGCCGGATGTGTATCAAAAGCAAAACATTCCTATTCCGATAGATTAAGACAATATACTTAAGAAATAGAACATCATTTACGGTGAATTATCGTGTAATATATCACGGTTTGTCGTTCAGTTGTAAGCAATAATTTCACTCGCCCTTCGGCTCCAAACTGTGATATATTACACGATAATTCACCGTAAACGATGTTCTATTTCTATTCTAATTCCCCTAAAATGTGAAAATAACGCATACATCTAAAATATTTCGCACTGCTTTCCTTATTTACTCTCCTAACGTTGCAAACGTTACAGTGAGATCTTGCGTATTCTCCTAACGTTTACAGTGAGATTTTGCGTATTCTCCTAACGTTGCAACGTTACAGTGAGATCTTGCGTATTCTCCTAACGTTGCAAACTTTATAGTGATATATCGTTGAATATAACGAGATATTTTAAACTAGGCTGTATGGTGCAGGTGTATTAGAAAAGTTGATAATGAGCCCCTTTCACAAAGATACGTTTTGTTTCTGTAAAAATAAAACATCATTGTGTCAAGTTACCTATTATACACGTTGAGAATAGATAATTATCACCGACTTACCATATTATTCCTGCGTTTCTGTTGGCGTTTACAGCAAATCACGACGACGACGACTGTAACTAAGATACAAACTCCGACCAAACTGCCAATGATGATGCCGGCAATTGCTCCAGCCCCTAGACGACAGTCGGAGTTGTCTCCACACGAGTTGTATCCATTACACGATAACTCATCATCAATACAGCGTCCGTTTGCACATTCGTAGTCGTAACTATGGCATCCCGGACCTTTAATTGAAACGATACAATTGTGGACAGTATAATATTATCTTCCTTTAGAAGTAATATAGTAAATCATTGACGCTATGCAATCTGTATTAAATTCCCATTTGTGGACGTTTCCGGATGTGTATTTTACATGTTCAGTTCCGCATGTGGACGTGTTACATGTTCGGTTCCGCATGTAAATAATACATTTCAAAGCGATTTGAGAGCGGGACATTTATATGAGGCGGCACTATTTTTTTTATTTAGTTGCTGGGTAAATGTTATTTATTTCGTTTTTTTTCACGGTGGGTGCGTCGTGAGTTCGCTGATGCCCATCAAATAGACTTAATCCGGAATAGATATCTCATGGGTTTACCGGTCAAGTGATGTAGGTACCACAACAGGTACAATGTTCGGCACGGACTACTCTGACAATGGAAATAACAGTTCTGCAAGTTTTGATTTGACCTACCATGTTTGTACCTACATGGAACACCCATTCGGACAAACTCCGGATGAACTATATGCGTCTTACCTTTCGCTAATTGTACAAAACCGTCATATGCACACGGAATTACAAATTATAACTTCTCTAAACAGAGTTTACTGATTGCGATTACAAGCTGTGTTTGCCATCACAAAATCGGTAAATGTCCGTTTATGCATTTTTTCATTATATTGACATTTTTATCATGTTTATAAATAAAAAACTTATCCTTTGCATTATTTAATATCTTAGAGTATTATGTATGCAAAATGTCATGATTTACGATGTCATTTCAACGTAATTTAAACAAATTATAATGCTAAATGCAACCTTCAAGGTCAGGTGCATACGTTTGGCTTATTCTAAGGTCTCATGTGGAGGGCAAGTCTAAGTATATGTATCATACTTATGGATTATATAACCATATGCTGAAGAGGGTAAACCTCAGGGTCAGGTACATACGTAGACTTATATTAAAGTCTCATGTGGCTTGCACGTGTAAGGATCGGGATCACATTTCAGGATTATATAACGCGATGTTGTAGAGGGCGGCCCACAGGGTCTGGTACATACGTAAGGCTTATACAAAGGTCTCATGTGGCTTGCACGTATAAGGATCGGGATCATATTTCAGGATTAATTATATAACGCGATGTTGTAGAGGGCGGCCAACAGGGTCTGGTACATACGTAAGGCTTATACAAAGGTCTCATGTGTCTTGCACGTATAAGGATCGGGATCATATTTCAGGATTAATTATATAACGCTATGTTGTAGAGGGCGGCCCACAGGGTCTGGTACATACGTAAGGCTTATACTAAGATCTCATGTGGAGGGCACGTCTAAGGATCTGGATCATACTTCAGGATTATATAACGCTATGTTGTAGAGGGCGGCCCACAGGGTCAGGTACACACGTTAGGCTTATACTTAGGTCTCATGTGGAGGACGCATCTAAGGATCTGGATCATACTTCAAGATTATATAACGGTATATTGTAGAGGGCGGACCACAGGGTCAGGTACATAAGTTGGGCTTATGCTAAGGTCTCATGTGGAGGGCACGTCTAAAGATCTGGATCATACTTCAAGATTATATAACGCTATGTTTTATATGGCATCCCGCAGGATCTGGTACATACTAAGGTCTCATATAGAGGGCACGTCTAAGGATCGGGATCATACTTCCAGACAGTGTATTAGGCAGAAATTCAAGAACTGGGTGTGCAAATATGCAAACAGGGTGTGCAAAATAAGTTGCTAACACGCACTACGCGCCAATACGCGACAAGTGGGTGTCTCTGGGGTAATTTATTTTTACAGATAAAGGTGAAAAAAATACATTTAGATCATATTTCTTCTATAAATGTATACAAAACATAACAATATTGAGAAAGTAAGAGTTTGGAAGTGTTGTTGAGCAAAAAAAAAAAAAAAATCTTTTTTTTTACCCCACCCACTCCCCCAAATATTTGCCGCGATTTTTCAAAAACGGCCGTGCAAAAGACGGCTGCACGGTTGGCTGGCTAATACACTGCTTCCAGATTATATTACGGTATGTTGTACAGGGAAGCCCACAGGGTCAGGTGCATTATACTATATACTATGGGCTTATACTAAGGTCTCAGGTGAAGGGCACGTCTAAGGATCGGGATCATATTTCAGGATTATATAACGCTATGTTGTAGAGGGTAGCCCACAGGGTCAGGTATATACATACGTTAGGCTTATATTAATGTCTCTTATGGAGTGCACGTCTAAGAATCTAGGTCATACTTCAAGATTATATAACGGAATGTTGTAGAGGTCAGCCCACAGGGTCAGGTACATACTGATGTCATTGTTATCCGTAGAGTAACGACCGGGAGTCATTTTCCTACAGACTTCATTTTGTCACGTTAACAGGTAGCTGAGGTCAAACAGTCTGAACTACATGAATAATGTGACAATAACAACAAGGACCAGGTTCGAAGGGAAATAGTGAAACAAAAGTGAGATCAATAAATACAAACCAGCCGCATAAGCTGTGAAGATGATGGAAACCGCTTCAACTTTGTATTTCCGGTTAAGCGCAGTATATATCACCTTCAGCTCTCTGTTTACGGTGGTATACACGGCAGATGGTTTATTACTTCCACAAATGCGACCTTCAAGTCCTATTGAGTGTAACAACAACGAGAAGAAGTATACACTTTGACATTATAACAAGAAGAAGAAGAAGAAAAAGAAGAACAACAACAACAACATCATCAACAACAACAACGACGACGACGAGAACGACGACGGCGGCGACGACGACGACGACAACAACAACAGCAACATCTAACAACAAAAAGAAGAAGCTATATACTTTCTGTTTGACACGGTAACACAATAAGACATTTTCAAATAACAATACAAGATATTTAATTGTGGATAATTGTACTAATGGGCAAAGGATTATCGCCTTTTGTGAGTAGATAGGATCCTAGACCGCCTTTTTTTTTATTAGATACGAGTGTGTTACGACTATCCACTGTGATCTATTTATGGAATTTACTGTTTTACACGAATTAATTATTATTTCTTCAGTCCTTATCACAAGTAATAAAAATGCCAAATCGATGTTCTTTATTTACACTGTCCTGTTTTAATGGGATGACAGTAGGGTAAGTGTGAGGTTTGGTGCACCCTAGAACCGGTTTAAACCCCCAATGGCCTACTTCGCCACTGACCGTTCCAAGGCGGTAGCCCTGTTGTCACCCCTTTTGTGTTTGTGATGTCGTTTGCATTTGTTATTGCTTTTGCCTTCTTGTTTGTCTGTTTTCGTGTTTGATTCTGTGTTTTGTGGTTGACTGTCCTCCTTGAATGCTACTTTCCCTGTGCGATCTTTTTATATTTCTTTTTACAATTTATAAAAGGTTAGTTTTACCAGGAATTGTTTCATCGATGTGAAGCTTGTTTTATCAAGCAACTCATTCGTGAAAGAACAACGTAAACATAATTCTTGATAATCGAATTGATCCTTTAGATAATCTATATTAAAAAATCTGAACATTTATACATTAATGTGTTTAAAATTATCAGTGTGTGTGTGTGTGTGTGTGTGTGCGTGCGTGCGTGCGTGTGTGTATAAACACATTTGAGAGAATTTAAACGTTTAGCCTTCGGATACCAACAGCGGCACAATGCTTAGCTACATAGCCACGATTTGGACAAGTCAACCTTCTAGATAAGATATTTTAGCCAAAATCAAAATGCCACCAGGCAACATATTATTATCAAATGTACAATTATTTTTTATAATATAATCGCAATATCTGTGACTATTTGGATACAGTAAAACAAATCACTCTTTTTTACCATTAAACTTTTGTTTTAATGTTGCTTACCTGTGACCGCAATAGATGAACCGTCATAAAACACCAAATATCCGTCTGAACACGGGAGGTCCAGTTTTTCAAAGTAAAACATGAGGTGGTTCCATGAGTACCATGCCTCTATCGTCGTCTCACATTCTGATGTGCTGATGCTCCCCCAGTGATTATTAAAGTCAGTCATGGGTGTATTGAGGGTGAGCTTGCCCTGGTCAATGCTCTCTATGATCATGCTGATCTCCTCGTTGCAGTGATTCTCCATTTGGTCTATAAAACAAATAAGTACTACACATCCATTTATACTCTCTCTCTCTCTCTCTCTTTCTCTCTCTCTCTCTCTCTCTCTCTCTCTCTCTCTCTCTCTGAGACAGAGTCAGAGAGAAAAAGACAGAATACATTGAACGGAACACATTTCACAAAAACTGGATAAAAAAACGGAGTATGCTTTTCACTTGAATTAAATCAATGTTTTAACCCAGTGAAGAAAGGTTATCGAACACAATTCAGTTGATTTTATTCAACTGGATTGTATTGATTTTTATATGAATTTCTATATATTTACGCCTATTTGTGTAAGACCCATTTTAGCACCTGGATTTGGGCTGGGAACTAGGGGTCAAAATGGTAGTTGCCGAAAGTAGTCCCATATACAGTTGACAGTAGTGTTATTTGAGATGTTGTGTGAATGAAAGTACAATCAACAGGTAGTGTTGATTAATAGTTTTATGTAAAGAGTAGATTCCCAGATAATTTGCTTCAAGAATCAGATAAATCAGAGCTGAGACAAATGAAAGGCACTACGTTCTGTGAGGTAAGATTTGTTTGTGTTCTTCGTTAGATTTTACCTGAATTGGCCTGTAATTAATACATATTTTCACTTTGACCAAAATTCTGAACGTGGAAGCCGAAATGGAGCTTGTTTTTTTCCATGTCTGTGTTGTGCTATCTCTGAAGATGTTTTACTAACAGTTTCGAGTATGACGGAGTATAATGGCATGTGTGACACCATATTAGGCTATAATGTAAGTCTTTGGAAAATTAATAGTGGTCCAGTTTCACCTGTCAAATGAATGAAGATTCTGAACTCCGAATTAAGTTAAATAGTTAAATATAACTACCATGTGAACGTATTGTAAGGTGGGACATTATAGCAGACAGACTGGCGTTACACTTGGGACAGCGGAGAAGTCAAAGACCGGCCATGTTTGAAGCCATTATTTGCTGTTCTTGTCTAACGGTGTGTGTGTGTGTGTGTGTGTGTGTGTGTGTTTGTGGTGAGGGTGGGTGGATGGGGTGGGGGGGGGGGGATGGAGGGGGGGGGGGCGTAGCGAAATAATATAACATGATGATTCTTGATCTAATTCTGCGAGTTTCATGATTTCAAGGGTTCCCGTTTTTAGTACTTATGTCAAGTAGTGGCCAATTCAGGTTATGGATCGTGTTTGTTACTGAGCTAATGTCGGGATAGTGATTGCTTACAAACTATGTTTTTATAATTTATAAGTTAACTAGTTTGGCAGCTTGTGTCGCGGTCCCAGACAGTGACGTTGTATTCTAATGTTGTGGTGCAGTGTCCGTCGTCCATCCGTCCGTCTGTCCGTAAACGTTTTTGTAGCGACTACTCGTCTGAAACTACTGGATGGATATTCATGACACTTTACAGAAATGTTGCCCATGATGAATAGTTGACCCTAGCAAAAAGTTTGTAGCGACTACTTCTTGAAAACTATAAGTGATATTGATGTGGGACTTTTTCTAAAATGATCAGCATGCCATAATGTTGGTACTGGTAATGCCGCCATCGGCCATCTTTGTTTTCATAGAGTGGTATAATAAAAAACTTTTAGCGACTACTCCTTTGAAACTACTTGACAGATTTTCATGAATGTTTACAGGAATGTTTCTCTTGATGTCTAATTGATCCTAGCAAATTGCAGGTCGGCCGGAACTTCAAGATGGCCACCAAGGCTATAAACATATTTAAAAAAAACAAGTTTGTAGCGGCTACTTCTTGAGAACTATAAGTGATATTGATATAGGACTTTTCGAAAATGATCAACATGCCATGATGTTGATCCTTGTTGAAAATTATTTTGATTTGAAAATTAAACATGGCTGACACCGGCCATCTTTGTTTACATAGAGTTATATAATAAAACATTGTAGCGACTACTTTAAAACTACTAGACAGAGACTTCACAGGAATGCTCTTGATGTCTAGTTGATCCAAACAAAATGTCAGGCCGTCTGGAAATTCAAGATGGCTGCCAGAGCTAAAAATAGAGTTTTAAAAAACAAAATTTTAGCGACTACTTTTTGAAAACTATAAGTGATGACATGCTGATGGTCCTTGTTGAACATTATTTTGATTCGACATTAAACATGGCTGCCGCGGCCATTTTTTTTTCCTAGAGTTATATAGTAAAAATATATAGCGACTTCTCCTCTGAAACTACTTGACAGATGTTCATGAAACTTCACAGGAATGCTGATCTAGCTATCAACAACCTATCAGTAGAGTTTGAAGGTCATTGATCTCTTGTTTAGTTTATTTTTAAGTTTCTTCTTAGAAATCCTAGTGACTGGTTTTCTTTAGAAGTCATAGAGTTTATCGGTCTATATAATTTTAGATTTGACTGAATTGTAATACCTAAACGTTTTGTAGAGTTGTTGCTTTTTTCTGATTGATGACCATGTATTTTATAGTTAAATACATGCAGGCTGCTTTTTGTGTGACAGTTAGAACTGAGTGTGAATCTGGGTGGAAAGTCGTTAGCCAATTTTTACCCAATTGCCTAAGGCTTCAATGTTCGAATTTCGACTTTCCAGAACAAGACTCTGGGTTCACTGAGATAGGAAATCAGTGACCCAATTATGGGAATTGATGTTACTGCCATTGTATACGGTTTGTAAACAAGTACTAGGTGTTTGCTTCGTACATTATTGAAAGCTTTCGTAAAGTCCATCACTGTATTTATATATTAGTTGTGTTACTTTGCTAGATCGTTTATGAATGAGACAAGTTGGTTTCACATGAACGGAAAGAAAAAAGGCCAAGTTGTAGGTTGTAGGATGCCGTTTCTTTCAAGTTGTTTCATGATATTGTTTGAAATAATATGTTTCAGTAGTTTGCCACATATGCATGCTAGCGATATTCAATTTGGTCTGTTGAAGTTGATGGGGTTGTGTTAATCTCCCTTTTTAAAAACATGCCACACACTTGTATGTTTCCATTCGTCCTAAATTATTCCAGAGGACAGTAATGTTTGGAATATCATGGTGAGTATCTAAAAGTGTTTCTTCACCATTGTCCCTTATGTGGATGTCTGTGAGTGCGGACTTGGTCCTTTATTATACCCCCGCAAAGTGTGTGTGTGTGTGGGGTGGGGGGGAGGGTTGGGGGTATACTGGAATCACCTTGTCAGTCCGTCTGTCCGTAAACGCATTTCTTGTCCGGGCTATTTCTCAATAACTCCTTCTTAGAATTCCGCGAAACTTGCTAGGATGTATCAATATCAAGATATCAAGTGGACATGCGTATACTATTATGATGTTTCGGTTCGATAATTTTCCACTGAGTTATGGCCCTTTGTTTTTCTAATATTTGTCCGTAGACGCAATTCTTGTCCGGGCTATTTCTCAGTAACTCCTTCTTAGAATTACGCGAAACTTACTAGGAAGTATCAATATCGAGTGGACATGCGCAAACTATCATGACGTTCCGGTTCCATAATTTTCCACTCAGTTATGGCCCTTTGTATTTCTAATATATATAAATATATAATACAAAATTCTTGTCCGGGCTATTTATCTAAAACTCCTTGTTAGAATTGATCGAAACTTGCTAGGAAGTAACAATATCAAGTGGGGAAGTGCATACTGTCATGACGTTCCGGTTCATTAATTTTCCATTGTAGTAAAATAGAAAATTCTTGTCCGCGCTATTTCTCTAAGACACCTTGTTAAAATGTATTGGAACTTGCTAGGAAGTATCAATATCAACTGGAGATGTGCATACTGTCGTGACGTTCCGGTTCGATAATTTGCCACTGAGATATGCCCTTTGTATTTCTAATATATATATATATATATCATACAAAATACTTGCCCGGGCTATTTCTCTAAAACTCCTTGTTATAATTTGTTGAAACTTGCTAGGAAGTATCAATATCGAGTTGACATGCACAAACTACCATGACGTTCCGGTTCCGTAATTTTCCACTCAGTTATGGTCCTTTGTATTTCTAATATATATATATATATAATACGAAATACTTGTCCGGGCTATTTATCTAAAACTCCTTGTTAGAATTGATCGAAACTTGCTAGGAGTATCAATATCAAGTGGGGAAGTGCATACTGTCATGACGTTCCGGTTCGATAATTTTCCACTGAGTTATGGCCCTTTGTATGTTTAATGCATTTTATACTTGATAGTCAAATAGAAAATTCTTGTCCGGGCTATAATATATGTCTAGGACCAGACTCTTGTATGTTTACCCACCCCCAACAAGTTGCAAGCGGGGGTATTTGTCCGCCTCCGGCTACAGTTCTAGTTTTGTATCGGATCATTTGTGATGAATGTGAATGTATTTTGGAATTGTTCATTTATTATGTTGGCTTTTAATGGTGGGTCAGAGTTTGGTTCAATATTGCATCTGAGTGGTGGTATTGTGCTGCTTTCAGTTTTTCCGAGATTATATGTTGGAAGGACATAGTTGTTGATATTGGTTAGTATAGGGTTTTCGACCCCAAACATTTCGCACTGGGTCTGTAGTTCAGTTACCTCACATGATATGAAATCCTTTTGTATGGCAATTAAAACTCCATCATGGTTCTGACTTTTTTATTTGAGTGATTATCTTTCTTATACACAGTGAAAAAGGTCTTTTGGAAAGTATTCATATTAGGATACTGTTAGGTCGAACCACGTTTCTGTTTCAGTTTTTCTACTTAATCAAACACTTAGGTACAGGAAGGCTGCACTGGAGCTTATAGTAGAGTGAAATTCTGTCAAACTGAATGGAATAATGCTGTCTGGTGAGAAATTCAAGAAACCTTCTTCAGATCTGGTGAGAAATTCAAGAAACCTTCTTCAGACACACCCGGCTCACTATCCTTAATACCTGCTGTATTAACTGCTACCGCCCACAATAGGATTAGATTGTTTTCCGTGCTATTATCCTGACATAACATCGAGTTGGCATTACATTGCATTACTTTACCATTGCTCTACTATATAATCCATTCTGTTCACTACATCTTCAAACGGATCAGTCCATTGTAATAACAACTAAATGTTATATTCGTTAAAAGCACTCTTATTTTGCTATTTATATTATATTATTGTAATTCGAAATTCTCCCAACTCCCTATACATTAAAAGCAGATATAGAAGTAAGTTCTGATAAAGGTGATCCTTTGAGAGCAACTAACACAATTAAGAGAATAAAGCAGCAGTCTCGGTTTTATTGAGACTGTTCATAGAAGTAATGGGAGAAGCAACACTTCTCACGCCCCCTAGCACCGGCTTAAGCGGTATTCTACTTCAAAGCCACCTATATTGGGCTCGTTGGTCCCAAAGGACCAGTAATAAAATAACACTACTGATTCGTAGCACAGGGAGACTTTTTACAGCCGCCGCACTGCACTAAACGAACGCTAGAAGTCGAACAGGAATGTAGCATCTAAGGTCCACAGTCAAAAACACGCATCGAAAACAGCAACAATTGCAATGCTAAATAAGAGGCAAGGTAAAACATAAACAGAGTTGACAATAGTGCTACCACCTTGGAACGGCCAGTGGTAAAAATACCGTTGGGGTCTTCAACACTTAATAAGTCGAGCTCCCAGTGGGATTCGAACCCGCAGCGGTGAGAGGCAAAACAATTGTAGATGTATTCTACTGAGACCCGTTTATTTAATCAACTTGCGATCATTTTGTGAAGTTAAAAGTTAACACCACCCGCCGTAATTCTGCTAAGCATTGAAAGTAAGCAATGAATGTTAAATACTTGCATTAGACATATATGTACCGGAAAATCAAATGGAATTCCATCTATTTTTCTGCGTAAAATATAGAAAATAATTTTAATATTTTGACTTACGATCAAAATTATCGTAAGATATTTAATAAAACAAGCCCCAGCATTCCCTGATACTGTACATTTCTCTAAAAACCGCAATACTGCAGTTTCTGGATACTGCATATGCGCTGCACTATTAAGGCATATAGGGTTTCATCAGTAAGTAAACAGGTAGGTAGGTCGGTCGGAGGTCGGTCGGTCGGTCTAAGTAAGTGTAAGTGTAAGTGAGTGTAAGTAAGTAAGAAAAGTAAGTAAGTAAGAAAAGCAAGTATGAAAAACGTGAATGTTTATATACAATATACATGCAAGTACAGACAAGCATATATTAAAAAGAATATATTTCACAATATCATACACCCAGCCCACTGGGCCTATAAGTCGCCATTACAAAAAGACATTAGAAACCATCAAGTTCCAGTTCAAACAAATTAGGATAAGCATGGTTTGACAATATAATTATGCAGCTGAAACACATGCTGGTGGTATTACTCGTATTTGGATTGACAACCATTATTCTTCAAGATAACCTCCAGTCTCTTTAACACTATTTGTTTATTAGTATGAAATAGCATGTGCCCCATTTATAAAGATATACTACTACTATGTATAAATAATAAATATATAATTTATACAGTGGGTATGTGATTACGTACCCAACATAGCAATGGGATCGTATGCCTGTTTTACGATCGATGCTATCTTTTAAATTATTTACTTATACATGTCTACTAGTATTACAATGTTCATAACATGGATGGTGAACCTTTACGTATACCGGTAACACGAGTAGCATATTTGCGTTTATTTAGAAATAAAATACGACAGAGGCTTAACATCATTCTGGATAGGATTTCGTTACATCCACTAAAACACGTATTTAAAATGCATACAAATGATCTATACATATTTATGAATACAACTATAATTTCATTTAATATTCAATTCATGCATTGATCTCAATTTAAAACGCAGTCACACCTGCTGCTCAATATAGAATGGACCTCAATAAACCACCACGTTTCACCACTATACGTACTAGTGTATGTATGTAGTGTGTTATTTCATGCATGTAAGGGTGTATTATGGAACAGCCTATATCAAGCTCTTCCCTTGGTGTGTGAATTTTATTTCGCACGAATTAGAAACTAATTTGAATCACTACACCCGACAATTACGACTGTAATAGTATAAAGCAATACTTACATGTTGATATAGCTGACACAACACTAGAAGCA
The DNA here is from genome assembly GCA_037043455.1 of Cyrtodaria siliqua. Classification (NCBI taxonomy): domain Eukaryota; kingdom Metazoa; phylum Mollusca; class Bivalvia; order Adapedonta; family Hiatellidae; genus Cyrtodaria; species Cyrtodaria siliqua. The sequence continues at coordinate 41,189 of JAWPHD010001720.1, read as the reverse complement.
GACAACACCGTGGATATAATCACACAAAATAACGTTGTTTGGCGAAATATAGGTCTAAATCGACAAATGAATATATTGTCCTCCATGTTGAAATTGTAACCACTAGGGTTAATGTAATTTAACCGGGTGTTTAAACTCTTAAGGTATGCAACAGCATGTCCCGATATTATTGTAAAATACCTTAACAGTTGATAGAATGATGTAATGGCGGATTCTCACTTTGGTAAAATGGGATAGGGAAAGGTTTTCAACACTATTAACTGTTTTATTTAAGTTATGTATATAAGCCTTTAGGTGTGTTAATATTTAGCGTGGTTTTTATGTTTTGTTGTAATATTTTATTCACAAGTAAAGTAGCGCACATTTTTTATTACCCTTTGTGACTTATCGGCCTATGCGTGACATGTTTATTGTATCTCGTGTGCAAATATAGTTATTGTCAGTGATTTTGTTGTTAAAACAACAACAATAACAACAACAACAACAACAACAACAACAACAACAACAACAACAACAACAACCACAACAACAACAACATCATCAACCACAACAACAACAACAACTACAATAATAATCGTTATTTACAGAGTGAAGTTCACCATGATGCTCCCTATGTTTTAAACATTTAAATACATAACAGGTTACAAGTCAAATAACACAGCAATTAAATCCATATAGGACATTATTTCAGAGATTATGATTTTAATATTTTATATTTGCCCTATAAATGTAAGTTTACTGAATTTACAATGAAATAATTAGCTAGGGGTTCGGTCTTAATATTTACACTGATGGGCAATGAAAACGCACCATTAACTCCATATGTGTATTACTTACTGGTCATTTGGGATGATCAACTCCATTCTTTGTGGCTTTAATGTAGAAAACCGCTTAAGCCGGTGCTATAGGGCGTTACAGGTTTTGCAAATTATATTACCTCTCATGAACAGACACAATACAACTGAGTCTGCTACTTTGCTGTCATGTTTGTGTTTGTTGTTTCCAAGGGATCCCCTTTTCCGTATTTATTGAAATATGATCGCTAAGCTATAATCGTTACACAGTGTGTTAGTAACTACGGTGTCAGTTAATTCCATATGGGACTCGAGTTTGATACGGGACTCGATCTTCGCTCTCGCCCATCATGGAATTTACAGACACCGTATATCCAATATTAGGGCTCTAACTTGCTGTGAAATTTATAATATTCTACATTTTATTAAATTGTGTTCATATTGATTTACATTAACTTTGTTTAGCCCTTCCACTTGTGTTGATATTAACCGATGTCCCGGACTCAGATGTATTGAAGTTGTGGATGAATATATTGACAATTATTAAAACTACAGACTGGAATCCTGTCTAACTGCAGACTGGAACCCAGTCTAATTACAGACTGGAATCCAGTCTATGACACAATGGAGGGAGGAAATCAACCAACACAAATGGAAAACAAAACAACATGTAAATGATAACGAAACTTTAATAGTTAAATATTTATACTAAAATCACTTTCATAAACCTTGTTTATTTAAAAAACAAACACATCTAGAAAATGTGTCCAAGGGTCACGGATGCCCTGCACACAGGTCACGGATGCCTCGCATGAAAACCCATAACCGCAATCAATGTGAGAGCTTAACTCTAATATATATATATCTTAGGGTGATGTGCTTCAAAAATGGTATTAAGAGTAGGTTTTCTAAGTCTTTAATTAGCAGTTCGATTTTGACGAAACTTGTCATATATAATCCTTGCCGTTAATAAATTAGCTTAGCAGATCTTATTTTTCTTTAAGATGTCTGGTTTTTGAAAAATAACAAAAAAACTTTTCCTCGCCTTAAAGATGCTCGCCTTACTGACACGGAACAGATATAGGAAGTGTACTAAATACAGTTAGCACCTTAAGCGTAGTGGACCTATTGACGGTTTACAAAGTATTTCCGGCCTAAACAAATATATGATTTGGAATTCTAAACTGTAACATTATTTAAAAAAAATAATATCGTTGATCTCTTTTATATTAGAAATTATTTATTCAAAGATTAAGTTTATTAGGTCAATCTCATATATATGTACAGGTGATGTTTAATCAAATGTTTACGGCTTGTTGTATTTTTAGAAATCTATAAATAGGTTATATTGTACATGTCTATAACCCTGCAACTCATTATTGAAATTCATAACGCTACGCGATAGAGATCTCACATGGAGATGAATTATTAATTTTCCCAACACCTTACTCGTGTGTAGTTTAAATGGTTATTTGTTTGCAAATGTTGTCCCTGGTATGCAGAATAATCATTTTTCCACATGAAAGTACAAAATATTTGTTCAAGAAATAATTTTAATATTGAAGCGCTTGTGAGCTAAACAAAATCTGAGAGTTCTAATAAAATAATACAATTTTTTTAATTGACATTATTTTCATTTCATATTATCCGGTATTAGAATGAGATTCCTTCAAAGAAAACCCTAGCGATATATCAAGAACGAACACGCGAAAATTAATAAACGGTTGCGGATCTGGCCCTCTACAACGCCTACTAGGTCTAGACCCATTGCTTTGGGTCTACGTGGGATCTACTGGGGTCTAATTTGCGTTTTCTCTGCTACAAAAGCCGATGTGAAGCAAACGTTGGACGTACCCACTTGGAATTCTAAATAACAAGTCGAGATATGGTTGTTTTGAGGCGGAATATTAGTTTAATATTGATAACATATAGTATTACGCCAGGCAATGTTAATTTACACGTCCGACAAGATGGTCTATATATTTATGGATTCATCTTGAGTTGCGTTCAAATATGTTGTTATTTTCAGTCATAATAAATGGTAGTTTGTATACCATTTTCTCAAGAAGCTTTATAGCTCAGTGGATAGAGCACCTAACTTGAAATCAGAATGTCGTGTGTTCGAGACCCGGAATAGGCTTTTTATTTTCTGTACATCATAATGTTACCTGTGTACAGGTACGATGTGCACTGGTCGATGTCTATACAATAAATGATGTTCTGTGTTATATTTGCTCGCTTAATTACCCGATTTCGACATGAGCTGATGAACATGAAGTTACAAATAAAGACACGCCTACAAAGAAGAAATAGATTGATATAGATACACTGTACATGTAGCTTTAAAGAAGGTCGTTCGAATCTTCAAAATTAGGTCGGAAATATTGACAATTCAAATAGTTGATGAACAGGTTTTTATTTTGGAAAAACCGGTGTCACCTGGCCTGACGTTATAGAGAGGGTATTTGAAAAGTAGTCATACACTTATTACAATAACAATTCATGTGCGTGAAGTTAGCAGTAAAGCAGTGCAGCAGTTGAACTGCCACCAGTATAGCAGTACAGCATTAATACTGTCAGCAGTGCAACAGTATAGCAGTGAACCACGGTAGACCCACGGTAGACCCACGTACACACCAAGCTATGTGCACAAATTCGAAAATTCCAAGTGGGTACCTCCAACGTTTGCTTCAAATCGGCTTTTGTAGCAGAGAAAACGCAAATTAGACCCCAGTAGATCCCACGTAGACCCAAAGCAATGGGTCTAGACCTAGTAGGCGTTGTAGAGGGCCAGATCCGCAACCGTTTATTACTTTTCGCGTGTTCGTACAGGGTCGAAAATTCAAGGGCGTACCTCAAAAGTTCGCGTAAAATTGCCTTTTGTATCAGTGAAAACACAAATCAGACCCCCGGTAGACCCCAATTAGACCCTATACAATGGGTCTGCTCCTTGTAGGCATTGTAGAGGGCCTGGTCCACTACCGTTAGGTATTTTTAATTAACGAAAATTAGACCAGCGGTACAACCCACTTAGATCATAAACAACAATGGGTCTACACCAGTGAAAACTCAAATTAGACCCTACGAAATGGATGTACACCTAGTAGGCGTTATAGAGTGTACTGCGGACTACCGTTTGGCACTTTTGGTTTTTGCGCATAGGTCGAAAGATAAAAATACATTATAATAATGAATCATTTAGATACAAGACTTTGGATAATACGGATAGGTCGTTTTAAATGACATAAAGATATGTACTGGTATACGCGTAATTGATGTTGGTGATCAAGTGAATATTCTGAAATAATGTGTGCTCCGCAGTTCCATATCGTGCTTCTGTATGTCATTTAAAACGACCTCGACTTAAAGACGGATAATAAGCATACGACAAACGTGATTTTTAATAGTTATTCACTTGGATACTTCGTATCATGTCAAAGAGTTTTTCTATCTAAATTAATTGGTAAACGTGTAATTGATATTTATGTTTCAGTGAATATTCTGAACTAATTTGCGCTTCGCAGTTCCATATGGTGCTTCAGTATGCCATTCAATACGACCTTGCCTTAAAGACGGATAATAAGCATAATATGAACGTGATTTTTAATAGTTAATCACTTGGATACTTCGTATCATGTGAAAGTGTTTTTTTGTATCTAAATTAATTGGTAAACGTGTAATTGATATTTATGTTCAAGTGAATATTCTGAAATAATTTGCGCTCCACATGTTCCATGTGCTCTTTCTGTATGCAGTTTAAAACGAACTTGTCTTAAAGACGTAAAAAAACTACAAAGAATAAAAATGGATTTCAATAAATATTCACATGGATGCAAGAATTCGGAGCATGTCGAAATGTTTTGTTATCTAAATTATTTCATGAATAGTAATTTATGTATGTGTTCAAATGAATATTCTGGAATAATTTACGTCCGCAAATGCTGTTTGAAAATGAAACTCGCCTTATTGCCGTAACATGAGCAAGATCAAGATATATAAAAATGAATTTAAATAATGAAGCATGTTGCAAACAATACTCATTCAATAGTTCAAATATGTTTGCATTTTAATCTATTATATAAATGTGTTATTGACATTGCCTCGTCCAAATAAAATTTCAAAGATTAGTTGCGCTCCAATCTTCTGTATGTCTCTTAAAACGACCTCGCTCTAAAGACGAATATAAATGTTAATAATTGCTCATTTGGATACAATACTTTGGATCATGCTGAAATGTTTTGCTATCCAATTGTTTTAGTAAACGTCTAATTGATGTTTGTGTTCAAGTGACTATTCTGAAATAATGTGTGCCCCGCATTTCTATATGCTGTTTATGTATGGCGTTTAAATACGGAAAACAAGCAAATGGAAAAGTAGAATTAAAAAAATAAAACGCTTCGCATACAAGCAGCTGAATAATGTTAAAACGGGTTGCTTTTTAATCAAGTGTATGCATGTTTTATTGACATCTTCGCGCCCAGGTAAAAATACCAAGATAACTTCTGTTTTCCGTTTAAATCGACCTCGCCTTAAAGACGGAAAATCAGCAAAAGATAAAAATACATTATAATAATACATTTGTATATGCGCAGTAGATATATTGTTACGAGGTTGTCCAGTTGTATATGCACAGTAAAGATAGGGTTACGAGGTTGTCCAGTTGGATATGCACAGTAGAGATATTGTTACGAGGTTGTCCAGTTGTATATGCACAGTAGATATATTGTTACGAGGTTGTCCAGTTGTATATGCACAGTAGAGATATTGTTACGAGGTTATCCAGTTGTATATGCACAGTAGAGATATTGTTACGAGGTTGTCCAGTTGTATATGCACAGTAGAGATATTGTTACGAGGTTATCCAGTTGTATATGCACAGTAGAGATATTGTTACGAGGTTGTCCTGTTGTATATGCACAGTAGAGATATTGTTACGAGGTTGTCCAGTTGTATATGCACAGTAGAGATATTGTTACGAGGTTGTCCTGTTGTATATGCACAGTAGAGATACTGGTACGAGGTTGTCCTGTTGTGTATTGACAGTAGAGATATTGTTACGAGGTTGTCAAGTTGTATATTTACGGTAGAGATATTGTTACGAGGTGACCAGTTGTTTAAGCACAGTAGAGATATTGTTACGAGGTTATCCAGTTGTATATGCGCAGTAGAGATATTGGTACGAGGTTGTCCAGTTGTATCTGCACAGTGGAGATATTGTTACGAGGTTGTCCAGTTGTATATGCACAGTAGAGATATTGTAACGAGGTTGACCAGTTGTGTATGCACAGTAGAGATATTGTTACGAGGTTGACCAGTTGTGTATGCACAGCAGAGATATTGTTACGAGGTTATCCAGTTGTATATGCACAGTAGCGATATTGGTACGAGGTTGTCCAGTTGTATATGCACAGTAGAGATATTGTTACGAGGTTATCCAGTTGTATATGCACAGTAGAAATATTGGTACGAGGTTGTCCAGTTGTATATGCACAGTAGAGATATTGTTACGAGGTTGTCCAGTTGTATATGCACGGGTAGAGATATTGTTACTAGGTTATCCAGTTGTATATGCACAGTAGAGATATTAGCACGAGGTTGGTCAGTTGTATATGCACAGTAGAGATAGTGTTACGAGGTTGACCAGTTGTGTATGCACAGTAGAGATATTGTTACGAGGTTGACCAGTTGTGTATGCACAGCAGAGATATTGTTACGAGGTTATCCAGTTGTATATGCACAGTAGCGATATTGGTACGAGGTTGTCCAGTTGTATATGCACAGTAGAGATATTGTTACGAGGTTATCCAGTTGTATATGCACAGTAGAAATATTGGTACGAGGTTGTCCAGTTGTATATGCACAGTAGAGATATTGTTACGAGGTTGTCCAGTTGTATATGCACAGTAGAGATATTGTTACTAGGTTATCCAGTTGTATATGCACAGTAGAGATATTGGCACGAGGTTGGTCAGTTGTATATGCACAGTAGAGATAGTGTTACGAGGTTGTCCTGTTGTATATGCACAGTAGAGATATTGTTACGAGGTTATCCAGTTGTATATGCACAGTAGCGATATTGGTACGAGGTTGTCCAGTTGTATATGCACAGTAGAGATATTGTTACGAGGTTATCCAGTTGTATATGCACAGTAGAGATATTGTTACGAGGTTATCCAGTTGTATATGCACAGTAGAGATATTGGTAGTAGGTTATCCAGTTGTATATGCACAGTAGAGATATTGTTACGCGGTTGTCCAGTTGTATATGCACAGTAGAGATATTGTTACGAGGTTATCCAGTTGTATATGCACAGTAGAGATATTGTTATGAGGTTGTCCAGTTGTATATGCACAGTAGCGATATTGTTACGAGGTTGTCCAGTTGTATATGCACGTAGAGATATTGTTACGAGGTTATCCAGTTGTATATGCACAGTAGAGATATTGTTACGAGGTTATCCAGTTGTATATGCACAGTAGAGATATTGTTACGAGGTTGTCCAGTTGTATGTGCACAGTAGAGATGGTGGTACTAGGTTATCCAGTTGTATATTCACAGGCGAAATAGTGTTACGAGGTTTTCTTTAAACATATTTATTTTACATCGATTGCGAAACAAGTTCTTGCAACTTTGATTAATCACTCTCGATGTCTTCCTGGGTAGAACCAATACTAAGCAATGTGGATTAATTATCTTGCTCAATGATAAATAGCGTGGCCTCGACGGAGGATCGAACACACGACCTCTCGATCAGGAGTTCGGCGCTCTACCACTGAACCACGCACTACACTTATCGAGCCTTTATGCACAATAGAAACAGTGTTACAATATTATCATTTTATATGCACCCTAGAAATGGTGTTATATGGATGTATCCAGTTGTATTGCACAGTAGAGATATTATCATATTGTTACGAGGTTTTCCAGTGTTACATTCACAACAAGGATAGTGTTAGATGTTTTTTTCCAGTTGTAAATGCCTAATATGGATATTGTTAGAAGGTTTTCCAGTTGGACATGCAAAATATTAAAAGTGTTACACGTTTTACCATTTGTTGATGTCTAATATGGATATTGTTACAAGTGTTTCCAGTTGTATATGCCTAATAGGGATATTATTACAAGTTGTCCCGGTTGTATATGCCAAATAGGGATATTGTTACAAGTTGTCCCAGTTGTATATGCCAAATAGGGATATTATTACAAGTTGTCCCGGTTGTATATGCCAAATAGGGATATTGTTACAAGTTGTCCCAGTTGTAAATGCCTAATAGGGATATTGTTACAAGTTGTCCCAGTTGTATATGCCAAAAAGGGATATTGTTACAATATGATTCAGCTATAAACGCACAATATTTAAAGTGTTACAAAATGTTCCAGTTGTATATGCCTAATATGGATATTGTTACAAGGTTTTCCAGTTGTATATACACAATATTGAAAGTGTAACACTTGTTTCCAGTTATATATGCCTAATAGGGAGATTGCTACAAGGTTTTCCAGATGTATATGCACAATATTGAAAGTGTAACACGTTTTTTCCAGTTGCATATTCCTAATAGGGATATTGTTACACGGTTTTCCAGTTTTATTTCACAATATTGAAAGTGTAACACGTTTTTGCAGTTGTATATGTGTAGGGTGCTAACATGTCCGCAACGTGCAATTGTGTCCGCGGACATATTGGACCACACGTAGGTGTCGAATATGTCCGCAACGAGCAATTATGTCCGCGGCAAATTTAGGGGGCGTCTCAAACAAATTGGTGATATCGATCAGTAAAGATCCAGAAGAAAGTTTGCTTACTAGTGTTTTCATGGATAAGGAAAATTAACGAAATAAAATAGACACATATAAGAATCACTTTCATACAATCGTTACAAAGTTTATCAAAATGATGACCCTATTATTTTGCAACGCACTACATGTTTAGTGGTGGACCCATTTACAGTTCGCCACTATGCTTTCCTCTTTAATTGTGCGATGACCGGACAGATTTTTGTCTTTAAGATTGTCTTGTCGTACCTTTAACGGTTTATTCTCTTGTTGCTCTGGCTTCTGTCAAGTCATTCAGTACTTACCTTGTGGCTTTATTTACACTGTCCCGTTTATTGGGATGACAATAGGGTAAGAGTGAGATTTGGTGCACCTGGTTTAAACCCCCATCGGCCTATATTTGCCACGGACCATTCCAAGACGGTAGCCCCATGTTCAACCCGTTTGTGCTTGTGATGGCTTATTTTGCCTTTTATTCATCTTAACATTTGTTCTTTGTTTCTGTGTGTTTGTGGTTGACCGCAGCTTTTCCTGTTCGATTTTTATATCTATTATTATATAAATAAGGATTTAATTACTTAATTGGAATTATCCATTTTTAGCAATCAGTTATGTTCGTAAAGAAAACAGAAATAAAACAGATCTGAATAAAGATAAAGAATGATAAACTGATTAATAAATGTAAGAATAAAAGGAATGAAATGAAAAAAGATAAATATAGAATTAATTATAGAATTGTATAAAACATTAATATATGTATACATTTATTGATAAAATTGAGGATGTAACATAGTCTGGCCCCTGATAAGCTAAATTGATACAGACATTTCCGAAAAATAATATACGCGTGTAGCAACAGGCGATTTTTATTATTGTTTATAAAGATATGGTAATGTCATTAATAATTAAGTATTATACGCCCCTGCGTTTATCAATGAATTGTATGGTTATGTCGCATTTTTTTCTTCTTTATTTATCTTTTTTTTTCTTTCGTTTTTTACTAATTAGCTTTTCTTTCTTCATCCTTTTTCCGAACTGTTTTCTTTACCGACTTAAATTACTGCTAAACATGTTTTTTTCCAATTATTTAATTAAATGTTTTTTTTTTATTATATCTATTTCTTATATATGCTATTTTATTTCATTATTTTTTCTTATCCATTAAAACAGCTTTTCGAACCCACATTATTCTCCTCTAATCTACCGTTCGACCGTTACTGACCGTTACTGATCGATACATACTATTTATTCACTATTTATAGATATCCATAATTGAATTAAAGATATCTATTGTTGGAATATAAGCTTATATTATTTATAGATATCATTAATTATTTAAAAATATCTTATATTCTTATTATGGATATCTTTAATTCATTTAACGATATCTCTAAATCGATTTTTAGATATATTCTATTCGAATTATGTATATCCATAATTCATTTTAAGATATCAATAATTGACGGGCATTTATAGATATCTTATATTAGATTGATAGATATCTACAATTCAATTTAAGATATCCATAAATCGATTCATAGATATCTTTAAATGAATTTTATGATATCCATAAATACCGTTGAATTAATGATATCTATAATTTAATGCATTATAATGTCCACGAACTGGTCACGGTTATTAATTCCAAGGCTGAATAAACTGCTATGTAGATAGTTATAATTCGAAGCGATTTAAAGATGTATTTTATTGAAATGTAGATATATATAAAGCGATTTATAGATATCATAAATTGAATTATTGATATCTTAAAATCGAATATAAGATATCTATATTTCAATTGAATTATAGATATTCATTATTCATTTTAAGATATATATTAAGATAGATATAAATAGATATCACAAATTAATTTGTTTGAGACGCCCCCTAAATTTACCGCGGACATATTCGCTCGTTGCGGACATATTCGACACCAATATGTCCGTGGACACATTGAAACGTTGCAGACATATTGGTGCCCTACATCTATGCATAATAGGGATATTGCTACAAGTTTATCCAGTATTAGTTTGATAGTATTTTGCATAATCAAATTGACGTTTACCCAATTGTTATTTCATATTAACGTATCCTGATTTATAAAGCTAAAACATTCTGAACGCTAGTTTGCATTACGGTATACAATAAAATGCAGTCTTAGGCCAAGTTACTAAGAATGAGAAATTAGTCTGAATAATATGGTGGCTGATTTCTGCTATTGTCGTATTGTCGTCTTTTCGTTATTTCGCCCCCGAAGAGACGACAGAACGAAAAGACGAAAGGACGAAAGGACGACAAATGCAGCGCGGAAAGACGACAGAACGAAAAGATGACAGGACGACAGAACGAAAAGACGCCATTTCAAGGGTGAAAGTATTTTCGGGGCGAAATAACGAAAAGACGAAAAGACGACAAATGGCAGAAAACAGTCACCATAGAATAAAGCATTAACATCATATTCAAGCATCTCGTTCAAGCAGAGTATGCGATTGTATGGACAAAACTCTTCGCGTAAATTTTAAAATCCACACGTTTAACATTGCCATTAGACTAAACTGTTTACATTTGCCGTTCTTAACAGTTTCTGTATAAGGTTTATTTTATAGAACTATCCAGCTGGCTTGGTCGGTGGTTCTACGCAGGTGCCAGCCCGTGCACGAAAATTGCCCGAGGGGACATCTGAGGTCTTTCTCCACCAATGGAAGCATGAAAGTCGCCATATTACCTTTGCTGTTCGTGCAATTTTAAGATTTAATTTAGTTCAATTCAATTATTTTAAAGAAACTAACCCACCAAATAACGGCAAAATTACACTACAAAACCGGTTATCAAAATTGTGTCCAGGTGTTCAGGTTATATAATAATATATATGTGCCGATTAAAAGTAAAGGTTTCTTGACTTGTTTTTAAAATACCTGTGATTGAATATGCGCAAAATGAATTAATGAGTTGGTTAGTTATTAAACTTGTTAAGACGAAATTTGTTATCAAAAGATGTTATGACCCTAGCCTTTTGCAACGCAGTGCAAAATTAGTGATGGACCACACAGGACGGTAGCTTTTGATGTTTGTTTTACATCTTGTCTTGTCGAACCCAAATGGTTGGTTTTCTTGTTGCTCTGGCTTTTGACAAGTCATTGAGTACTTGCACTGTGGCTTTCTAGGCTTATTTATATTCATTTATACATGATCATCTATGTGTTCGTCTTATATTGGCTATTGCTGCCTTATTTGTTGGAGAATATAGCCTGGCGGGGATACACTGTCCCGTTTTATAGGTATGACAAAAGGGTAAGAGTCAGGTTTAGTGTATCATAGAACTTGGTTTAAAACCCAACGGCCTTTTTGCAACTGACAATTCCAAGTTGGTAGCCCTTTTGTCATCACGTTTGGGTTTGTAATGTCACAATTTTATGAATATTGTAATTGTTGTTTGTTTTAAAAACATGTGTTTGGTTGACTGTGTTCTGTAAAAGGTATAGTTTCTGTTCGACTTCTATATTTACTTGTAGTATTTGAATGCATCGCTGCCATTGTGAAAGCCCCTGGCTTTATTTCATGATGTAAAGTCTTTGTGTGCTGAATGTAGTTAAAATACAAGAAGTACTTTTGTAAAAGCTATTTAAGCAAAATCCATTCATTTGGAAGTATCCTATGTGTCCATAGCCAAACATATAAATTTAGACATTGTTTACCTGTGTGCCATTTCCAACTTCTAAATACTGTGAGTTTGAACCATTATCGCCTCTCATCGCTGCGGGTTTGAATCCCACTTGGAGCTCGATCTGAAAGTGTAAACGTGTCGATTCTTACGGATTGCCGAAGGTATACAGTACTGATTCTACCCAGGAATATATTGTATGGGCTGGCTGGCTCCACCACAAAAAGTCAACAGTCATACCTAAACTAAAATGTGCAGAAAACCGGCGTTAACCACTTGAACAAACAAATACATTTGCTGGTATAACCCATTGCAGACGTCAAAACACAGTTGTTGCCAGCCAGTCGATAATTCTCGTTATTTCTAGCACGAGATTATCAATTGGATAATTAAAGTTAGAGTGTGTAATTGTAATTCGAAGGTTTATAGTCCCCCGCAAAATTAAACACTCATTAAATCATGGAGCATGTCAGTGAGGACTAAATAATCGATGCGCTGTATCTTGATGCGCCGGTTCAATGAGTGTGTCTATGGAGTTCCGGCGAAATGCTTGTGTTGGTCTTCCTGACTCCTACATCCGCTAGAGAAGATTGTGACGGAGCAGACGACAATCTTTCTGTAGTAACAGTGATAAATATCCCGGGAATTTGTAATATTATTTGTCAATAACAGTTTAACCAGTAGATGTTAATAACTCAGCAGTAAAACTCGTTTTTTTGAATAATGGTCTAGACATACCGAGGAAATAACAAACTCTCATAAGTTGTATTATTAAAAGTGTAAATGTTTTTCCGTAGTTTAAATAATATGATCAATGGTCACGATCAATGGCATAATACATTTGGATGCATAACCTGTTTTAAAGTTACTTGCATTAAATATTCAAAATTAATGAACCCTGTAATTACAAACCCGTTTGCGTAATATACGGCAATATACAATATGTTTAACCAATATAAAGACAATAATATTCAAAACAAAAACTAAAAATTAAATGGAATAATTGAGTGAAACCTTAAGGGACTCTTAAATGGAAATTGTTATTGATAATGATTTGAAAATATGCAAATGTTGTGTCTATAAAAACTGTATGGAGTGAGTGGTCCAGTAGCAGAGCACCGATCTCCAGATCGAGAGGTCGTTGGTTCGATCCTCGCCGCGGCCACGTTATTTATCCTTGAGCAAAAAAATAATCCAAATTGCTTAGTACGGGTTCTACCCAGGAAGACATCGCGTGTGATTAATCAAAGTTGCAATAATTTGTTTCACAATCGATGTAAAATAAATATGTTTAAACTAAATAAAAACTGTGTTTGTTTTTTTGTTTGCTTGTTTGTATGGTGCTTTACGTCATTTTCAACACATGTAAGGTTATATATAACTGTCGATATTTAGTGGTGAGAGACTACCCACTTTTACAGGGTAGAACTAGTACTGTACACGTCCCGCCATCCTTAAGAAACTAACGGGACTCTTTGAGTTTTGAAAAAATAAAGAATGTCGTGTTTAATTTGTTCAATCATTTAACGTAAATAGTTGTGTGATATCTACAGACCGCCTGTTGCCGTCCAAGGCGCCTACATCTATAGTTATTGAATACGTTATTAGGTAGGATGTCAACAATACCATATTGAGTAGATAGACATATGTTATGTAAGTTTGTCAATTGCTTATTAATAGATAATGCATAATGTGATATCTTTTTTTGCGACTACAACACAATGTATGTTCGTAGTTGTTTTGGTTGATCTATGCAAGAATTCTCTTACTCATTAAAAATTTGCAAACTTTGAATGTGGGGCGTTCGTAAAATATGATCATCTGTTAAAGTTAATAGCTTGTAGATGATTATGACTGAAACAGTTGCGTGACTTAGTTCATTGTACTCCGAAAATTCGCGTTTCCATGTGAAAAAAACAACGGTTTTTCTAGAGTATTTAAAAGATAAGTATTGAGTGGGAATATGAGTTATTACGGAGGATTTTACAAAGCCACACGTTCATTAAGGAAGTTCAAGTAAGTTCGTATAACTGTTTTAAATAAGAGTAGTATGTAGATCTGACTTAAAACACTGATTGTGCGCTTTTTAGGTGTGAAACCACCATTGCTTTTCCTTCTTCAATGTATATTCATTAACAATGTATGTTAAGTGACAAAACATGCGTATTTCTATCCATAAAACAGTTTTCAAACCTTTCCTGGGTAGTCCGACTCCACCACCACAAAATCAAATCGACGGTCATCTATAGCTTAAAGATACTATAACCCTATATAAGGCTTGTGGGTGTATACCTATGGCAAATGGGTGTGTGTGTGTGTGTGGGGGGGGGGGGATTTTACTACCAAATTCAAGCTTGAGAAACATGGCCGTAAACCCGTACATAAGGAGAAAATCCTATACCAGGACATCATTGTTAACATTGATATAAAAAAACATCACTGTCATAATCGCTTAACACGGGATTCGAACTCGAGACCTTCGGATTGACAGTCCGCATACATAACCATAAGGCCAAAAAAACAACTGAAATATAACTTTTCATTTTAACTATTTACTCGTTTGATAATGGATTTTGTGTTATTTCTCAATGTTATTTCAACACAGAATACACAGTATATTGTCAGCGTATACTATTCTAATGTTGGAATTTGTAATCTATATTTTTTGTGGTGTTTTGTTCCGAAGGTCTTTGGTGTACGTATGTATTTAGACACGTATTGAATCACACACACACAAAGTAAGCAAAGGATAACGTCTAGTACAATGTTGTGTATGTTTGCTGTCGGTAAAGAAATGAACAAGGTTCGCTACAAACTGCCTTATATACGGATTTCCAGCCAAGTTTCACGAGTTTGAAGTTGGTAGTAAACCAAGCTCCCATTTGCTTTCGGTACACGCCCATTAGCCTTATATAGAGCTACAGTATCTTTAAATGGGATGAAAATGATGTGTGTTTGTTGGTATGATGTTTTACGTCATTTTCAACACATGTCAGTTTATATATCATTATCACTTTTCCTGGGTAGAACTAGTACTGTACACCTCCCGCCATCCGTAGGAATCGACACTTCCTCACAAGTCGAGCTTCCAGTAGGATTCGAACCCGTAGCGACAATGACGTAAAAGGCCATTCAGCCAACCGTCGTTAAATGACGTCACTGACCAATGACTAGTTCACATTACTACTACGTTCTCTTTCATATCTAGGTCAGTTATACGTCATTGTCACTTAAACAAATTAAAAAATCGACATTAAACTGTAAAACTGATAACAAGTAATTATGGTTGTTCATTTTGTATCAGCAAGGAAACTGTTTTTTTTCTAGGTACTATTTGACTATTACACCCCGGAGGCACACCTCCACCGTAAAGTAACACACGGCAATTTTGATTTTTTTATTAAGCACTAAAATAGCCTTTTAATTTATTGATACAACATCAGTTTGACTTTATACCTGTTTGCATATAATTCATTATTTGAATACAATGTTGAGTTTTGTATTAATCTACCATAGGTTTTAATATATTATTGGTGAAATATAATCAACATTTAGTAATATGTAAAAACAATTATATTTTATAATATTCTTATAATTAATATTAATGACTGAACAAATGCAATTGCGTAGAAAAACTAATGGGACGCCGCGAATTTTATAAAAAAAAATCAAGTTTGCCATATATCCCTTTAAATTACGCTCATTAATTGTTTTCCATAGCGCTGTTTATAATTTAGAGTTCGCGACTTTTGATTAACCAATTAAATTCTTAATTGCGTGTTGGTTAATCTGGTTTTGAAATATAAGCAACGGTTCCACCACTAATACTTTAATTTCAATTCAATTCTTTTAATAAATATGACGTATTTATAGTTGTGCAATATACATACTCGTATATCAGTGCTATTGTTTAACTATTACTGTCTCTTATATGTTTGAAGTCGTGAATGGAAAGAACTGTCAGTTTTACTACTCTATCGGGTTAATTAGTCTACCTTTAAAAAACAAAGAATGGCGAACTCTATCGAACAACTATTCTGCATTTTCGTTCCGGGTAAATGCTTTACAGAACATATTATTTTAGTCATATCAGGTGCATAACGAAGGGTTTCATATTGGAGCGTCCATAACTATTTTTCCGTAGTAATACATACTATATATCTTTATATTATATTAGAACCTATGTACGTATTAACTGTTCAACATTCACTAATTAAATTATTTCGACAGGTAGATTAGAATCTACCAACTTTGTTAGAAATCTGTCTACAAAACAGTTGTTTTGGATAAAAATACTCCAAAATAACGCTTTGTGTACGATTTTCGTCAGAATTATTGGGGCGTCCAGAATTATTGGGCGCCTAATATTTGATATTGGGGCGTCCATGGTCGGGCTGGTCATGAAGGCGTTACTTCAACGCATTACACCTTAGACTATTTTATCATCCACATACTTCTTTTTTGTGATTAATTTCTTTTATTTCATGTAAGACATAATACAATGTTATACAAAAGTTGTTCAGGTATCAATACAAACTATATGATTTTGAAACTTAACACATTATATGGTTACTATAAATAACAGAAAATTAATACAATGTCTTACAGGTAATCTTTTAAGTGTGAATATAAAAAAGATAAAGACGAATTAAAGAAAGTAAAAAAGGAGAAAAGATAAGAGAAATAGAGGTTTTCAGATGAGAAGCTGTATGCATATATTTTCCCTATTTTTATTTTACATGTTACCCCATTTAATTTCGTGTGACCTAAGTTTGTTTTTGTTTATTGCAATTATTCTTCCTATTTTTTTTTTTTTGTAAGTATGGTATGAATGCTGCAATACTGGGAATTGTTCTCGTGTAATTATTTTTAAAAATAAAATAATTAGCAAGTAAAATTATACAGTTCAGTAAGTTAAATTTTGATGAGTTGTATAATCCGAACGATATATTTTGAAAACAGATGTTAAAAGGTTGATTTTTTGCAATACAAAAAGTATGTACTTGAGGCCAAAAGGCTCTTACAAAATGACATTTCCAAAACAAATGTTCTAGAGTTTCCGGATATCTATCACAAAATTCACATAAACTTGAATTAACTATTTTACATTTAGATAATAACTGGTTGGTAGGTAAAATTCTCATAATGTATTTGTATTGAAATGATCTTAGTTTTGTGTCTATGGTACTTTTGAATGGTAGACAATGAATGGTTTTCCAGTTAAGGTTGTTAATTATTTCTTCCCATTTAAGATGAGATTTTATTTCATTATCATTATTAATTAGCTGAATTTGCATATTATATAACATTCTATTTGGAGAGTTGCATTTCTTCACTTGGTGTAATAAAGGTGTTTTTTCAATTTCTATTATATTTTCTGTTTTAATAATTTGTTTCCATCTTTTTGGTATGCTTTGGGTAATAGTGAAATAACTAAGAAATTCAGAATCACTTATATTGTATAATTGTCCTAATCTTTCAAAAGTATAAAACGTCTTTTGTCTAGAATCATATATATCATTTATTGTTTTAATTCCTAGCTGTAACCATGATTTGTAAAATAATAAACTGCCTT
Source organism: Cyrtodaria siliqua (assembly GCA_037043455.1). Taxonomy (NCBI): domain Eukaryota; kingdom Metazoa; phylum Mollusca; class Bivalvia; order Adapedonta; family Hiatellidae; genus Cyrtodaria; species Cyrtodaria siliqua. Next base: position 23,382 of record JAWPHD010001720.1, on the reverse strand, counting down.
TATTTTTAATGAAAGAATTATTCCATATGTTCTGTTTTACTAAATTAACATCTTGAATATTAGAATTAGAATTAATGTTTAACCATGATTCGATAATGTTACATAAAAACGGCGTTTCGCTGAACATAGAATAACCATCTTTGCAACTGAAGTTACTCTCAAAGATGAAGTTTCCGCCATATTTTTCCATTGAAGACATGTATATATACTTCCATCCGCTATTATTGTTTATATCTGTTAGTCGTTTAACCCAACTTGCTTTTATTGAACTTATAAAAGGTTCTATATCTCTCATCTTCATTCCACCGTTTTCAATATTTTGTATAATTGTTTTACGTATCTGTATTCATTTTGTCTGGTTTCCCTCCAACAGAAATTCGAACATTTTATTTTTAATTAGGTTTATAGTGTTTATGTTTGGTGATTCAAGCACAGTTAGTGGAAAAATTAGTTTTGGTAGTGCAAATGTTTTTATTACTGTGATTTTACCTAAAATCGACAATTTATGTTTCTTCCAGTTATCAAGGCAGTTTTGAAATTGTTCTATTTTTGGATTGTAGTTTAAATCTTTATTTTTATTATTATCGTTCGTGAAAACGATTCCCAGTGTTAATGCTTTTTCATTAGTCCAAGCAAATTTTTTTCTTTACAAAATATTATAATGGATTTCTTTAAAGAGCCTGCACGGAGAATAATCGATTTCTTTGAATTTAACTTTAAACCGGAAATGGAGCTAAACGTATCAGTTAATAATATTTAAGATTTAAATGAAGATTGATTTCCATTTAACATAAATGTGGCATCGTCTGCAAAAGCAGTGTATTTGATAGTGTTTTTGCGTACTCTTTACGCCTTCAATATTGTTATCGTTATTTACAGCTTTATATAAAATTTCTATAGCTTATATAAACAAATATGGAGACAATGGGCATCCTTGCCTAACTCCTCTTTTTATATTAACAAACTCTGAGGAATAACTTTTAATAATAAATGAATAATTAAATAAACAATTAGACTTTGTGCGCCATTATAAAATAATTTTATCCAGTTGATAAATTCGTTACCAAATTTAAATTATTGTAATGTTTTAAAAATAAAACCATGGTCAACACTGTCGAACGCTTTTTCAAAAATACTTCACATACTTTAATAAAAAGGACATTTGCACTTTCTCTCCATAAAGTGTTTAATGAGCTCCCTGCAACTCAAAACTACACAAAAAATGTTTCTGAAACGCTCTCCTAAAAGAAATGCTTCCACGCAACACCGCACATAAAATGGTCATGAAATGAATTGAATTGAATTGGGTTTTAAGGCGCACCAACACATGAAAGGTTATATGGCGCCTAACTGGAATGAACATGCCAGGCTCATCCTCCATTTACATCGAAATAAAATATGGAGAATGGGCCTAGAACCCTCTCTCCCTGAACTGCAGAGTTGCTGCAAATTCTATTGTAGACACTCCATTTCCGCTGGAGCCACGTTTATTGTTTTTCTGCCACTGCTCTAGTGATGTAATATGGTCATGAAGCGCTCTCCTAAAAGTAATGCTACCACGCAACACCACACATAAAATGGTCATGAAGAGCTCTCCTAAAAGTAATGGTACCAAGCAACACCGCACATAAAATGGTCATGAAGAGCTCTCCTAAAAGTAATGGTACCAAGCAACACCGCACATAAAATGGTCATGAAGAGCTCTCCTAAAAGTAATGGTACCAAGCAACACCGCACATAAAATGGTCATGAAGAGCTCTCCTAAAAGTAATTCTACCAAGCAACACCGCACATAAAATGGTCATGAAGAGCTCTCCTAAAAGTAATGGTACCAAGCAACACCGCACATAAAATGGTCATGAAGAGCTCTCCTAAAAGTAATGCTACCACGCAACACCGCATATAAAATGGTCATGAAGCGCTCTCAAACAAGTAATGGTACCTAGAAACACCGCACATAAAATGGACCTAAAGCGTTCTCCTAAAGGTACTGATGGTACCGCGCAAACAGGAATGAACATGCCAGGCTCATCCTCCATTTACATCGAGATAAAATATGGTGAATGGGCCTAGAACCCTCTCACCCTGAACTGCAGAGTTGCTGCAAATTCTATTGTAGACACTCCATTTCCGCTGGAGCCACGTTTATTGTTTTTCTGCCACTGCTCTAGTGATGTAAAATGGTCATGAAGAGCTCTCCTAAAAGTAATGCTACCACGCAACACCACACATAAAATGGTCATGAGGAGCTCTCCTAAAACTAATGGTAACAAGCAACACCGCACATAAAATGGTCATGAAGAGCTCACCTAAAAGTAATGGTACCAAGCAAAACCGCACATAAAATGGTCATGAAGAGCTCTCCTAAAAGTAATTCTACCAAGCAACACCGCACATAAAATGGTCATGAAGGGCTCTTCTTAAAGTAATGGTACCAAGCAACACCGCACATAAAATGGTCATGAAGAGCTCTCCTAAAAGTAATGCTACCACGCAACACCGCATATAAAATGGTCATGAAGCGCTCTCAAACAAGTAATGGTACCATGAAACACCGCACATAAAATGGACCTAAAGCGTTCTCCTAAAGGTACTGATGGTACCACGCAACACCACATATAAAATTATCATAAAGCCCTCTCCTACAAGTAATGGTACCATGCAACACCGCACATGAAATGGTCACGATGCAGTATCCTAAAAGTAATGGTACCAATTGAACGTTAAATACTTTATGAATGCTATATTGTTTGTAATGCCAAAATGATGTGCGTTCAAAAAACTTGCTTAAAGAAAATAATGTATGTGTTGATATAAATTTACTTCAACAAAAACATGTATCTTTTCTCACTTCGGATAATCAATAACTCCTTTTATGATAGAATTTGGGTACATTTCAATAGCATCTTCATCAGCCATCTGGATTTGAAGAAGGAGAAAAAAAGCAGTTGGTAGTTTGTTTTCTTAGATGTCAAAATAGTATTTAGGCTCATGGTCGGTATGGTCGGGAACGTTGAACTATAACTTTACGTTTTTGCTTGGCCATACTTTTGAACCTGACCATACTTCACGTTGCTCAAATGAAACATGTATGTAAAACTGAGGCACATAACTCACAGGTCATTTTACAATATAGGGATTTAATTTGTACAAAGTTGAATAATTCTCAACTCAACATGATGATTTGTGCCCGATATAAATGGCGAATTCGGATATGTAAACGGTCAAAATTTAACGCAGGACATCATCTTCGAGTAGTGCACATCGTACCTGCATAAGTAGCACTATATCTTCCAGAAACCCCCCCAGAGGTTTCCTATCTCGGGATTCGAACATATGACGTCCTGATTTACAGTCAGACGGCATATGCAGTAAGCTACATGGGTTCTCATTAACCTGGCAAATTTAATACCTTGTATTGCAATGAAAAAAACAACAAACATCATATATTTGAACTCGCCTATATGTGTATGTAATCCACCGTGTTGCAAATGTAAAGAGCGTTTCGTGGTGTAAAACTATAGTTTTTATATCAAATTCTAACTAGGATTCCATCTCAAAATAACTTAATGTATATTTGGTGTAGACTACAGAATATCAACTAATATCAGTGGTCTAGTGGTATAATCTTTAGGTAATGAAGAGTAAGAGCGCGAGGTCCCTAGTTCAGATCTCGCTCCATGTAGCTAAAGTGTTGTGAAATATATTTGGAAGCCATACATGTATCGATGTTACTGTTAACTAGAAGACTATAGATAAAAACAACAATAAAACTACTTCACTCCTGACTCATTCATATTCAGCCTGATATACATCCAACTGAACATTTGGATTCTATTGATTATTGTTATAAATGGGGACATGATACATATCAACAGTTTAAAACTTCCGTGAGTGGAAACGATTTTCAGTTAGAACTAGAAGATTTGTCAGACAACCTACGGAATATTGAAACGCATGACGAGCTTGAATCAAATCTTTCTTGTTTTTATAACATGATAGAAAAGGAGTGTGACCCACTTTGTAGGAAAAAGGTTAATAATAATGTTACACATAAACCAAAAATGAAATATCAGCCATGGTTTGATAATGAATGCAAAGAAAGTAGCAATCAGTTTTATAAGAATTTAAATAATTATGGAAAATCTGACTGTACAGAAAACAGAAAAGCTATGACTCAGTCGAGGTCTCATTATAAAACAGTTATAAGAAATTAGAAAACAAGCTTTAGTAAACAAAAAACTCAGAAATTAGAGTCACAGAGATATAAAAATGCAAAGGAATATTGGAAACTCCTGAAAACGGCCAGCACTGAAGTGCCAAAATCAAATATAACGACCTCTCAATTTGCAAATTATTTTAAATCAATAAATGATCCAGAATCTGTTCTTTTCCAACCAGATGATGATATGTTATATTTTAATAATAGAATGTTAAACAATGAACTACAAATAATGTTTAACGAACTTAATATTGAAATCAGTCAAGCAGAAATGCATTAAGCATGTAAAGAGTTAAACAACAACCGCATGGGCTGAGGATTATTATATTTATATTGAAGCACAGGCTGGTTTTCGTAAACATATGGGAACTATTGATAACAATATTCGTTCTCCATGGTTTGATAAATCATATATTGAATGAAAAAGAAAAGTTATATGTAACTTTCATAGATTTCACTAAAGTTTTTGATTTGTTGTTTAGACAAAACATATTCTATAAACTTATTCAATATGGAGTGGGAGGTAAAATCCTTAATATTATTAAATCATTGTATACGAATATAAATTCAAGAGTAAAGTATCAAAACCAGCTTAGTGATAGTTTTAGCTGTTTTCTTGGAGCGCCGCAGGGCGATTGTTTGTCACCGTTTATTTTTTCTATATATGTAAATGATTTAGAAGAATATTTTACACGAAATGGTTTTAAAGGTATCGATGCTGGAACGTTAAATTTGCTTTTACTCTTATTCGCTGATGGCATAGTGATATTTTCGGATACTGAAAAGGGGTAACAAGCTTTTGGCTGTTACTTGTGATACGCAGGCTTCATAACCGCTGCTCCCAACTAAATTCCATTATGTTTATTTCGCTCTTCGGGGCATTTAATTTTATTAGATACTGGAACCATACGCCGTACGACATGGGGAAGCAAATAACTCTATGTCCACCGCCGTATGCATGCCATCTTCGGGATGGTTAACATTGTGTACTATTGATTTTATGAATATTGAGTTCTGCTCAACCCGGGGCTAGAGGGCGTGAGCGGTAGCTAGCATATTTCACTACCGTCTTAATCAAACCGAGAATGCAATATTTCGTATGTGTCGTGCTCGGCCGTTTCCAAAGGTCCATTATCATACTCTTTTTTAGATATACTGTACAGTTATTGCCAGTAATAGAAATTGGTTGAAAATGAAAATAAAACGAAGGCCATGCTTTCTTTTTAAAAAAGGCGGTCAGATAAAAAGGAACCTATTGTTCACATATAATAATACTGTAATTGAAATTGTAAATAAGTTTACCTATTTGTTAATTGTCTTTACCACAGGCGGTTCTTTTGATCAAACGTTCGAATCATTAAGTGGCCAGGCATTAAATGAAGTCATATATAAATCAATTTACTGACTTATCGGTCAGTCACACTTTAGACATTTTTGACAAACTCATTTTGCCAATATTAAATTATGGCGCAGAGACATGGGAATTCTCAAATGCGGAAATGTTAGAGAAAGTACACCTTCAATTTTGTAAACAACTTTTATGTGTTAAAACACAAACTCAAAACAATTTCATATATGGAGAAATCGGGAGAGTCCCTTTAAAAATTCAACGTATGGTCTATATTATCCGGTTCTGGTTAAAAATTACACGTACGAATGATCGCCAATATATAAAAGATATGTATAATGTTATGTTAGATGATCTGATTGTAAACCCAAACAAGTTAAAATGGGCATCTCAAGTTAAAGGGTTATTGTAACGAACAGGATGTAATGAAGTTTGGTATTCTCAAGGAGTAGAAAACATAACGTATTTCATTAATATATTTAAACAACGAATTAAATATATGTTTATACAAAATTGAAATTGATGGTCCGGGATTGTTTTAAAAAAAATAAACGCTCGTACGTGACTTCTGATGCATTTTAGGGTCAGCATGTACCCCCACTTAGACTCAGCTTTTTATTGCGTTTTTCGAGGTTTTCGAGTTTTTATTTTTTGAGCCTTCGTTTGAAAAATTTACTCACGTGAGTAAATGAGTATGGCACGCTACGCGCCTGCAAAATATAATATCAGATTTCAGGTTTAAGTATTATCTCGATGTACTAAATATAGAGAAATTTAGAGCTTTTTTTTTTACAAAACTTAGAGTCTCTAGTCACAGGTTAGAAATAGAAACTGGTCGATGGCGTAGACCAAATAAAACGCCAAGATCCGAAAGAAAATGCAAGCTTTGTAATATACTAGAAGACGAATTTCACTTTGTATTGGAGTGTTCACTATATCATGATATTAGAAAAGAAGATGTTAACAAATATTTTTGGAAACGGCCAAACATACCAATATTTATTGAACTTATGACAACAGAAAACAAGAGTTTATAAAGAAACTGTCAGTTTTCATTAGTAAGAGTTTTCAAAGAAGTGACATCATGTTTTATAAATAAATATCCATTTTCTCCATTTTTGTCCACAGATATAAATGTGTACTGATCAGTACTTAGGACTATTAATTTAAAAATATATATTAAACACTTATATACTTTATAGTTGTCAAATACTTTTTAACTAGTAATATATACAGATGATCTTGAAACTCACCTATAAAATTATACAAATTGTCATTAACTGGAAAATATTGTGTGTATTTCATATACATGTTTATATGCATGTGAACTGTTGGGCGTAATGCCTTATGTTTGAATAAAATATCTATATATCAATTCAGCAGTTAGTAACATTTAGTTTATATACGAGAAACGTAGCTCTTACGGTGTGTACCTACCATAGAGCTACGATACCATCCTTTATATAATAGGTAGGTATCAGGGTCGACCCCATCAACACAGGTTTTTGAAGACATCAAGCAAAGCCTGCATAAACAACCACCGTATTTCAAAAGACATAAACATTAAAAACCTCACGTGCATGCATACGTGCAAAGAGAAGAATATCTCGTCGATTTAGGGATGTTTGTATAAGACTTCGTGTTTCAGCAGACATATTTCTCTTCAATGTTTACCATTTAAAATATCACACGCGGTGTTGTTTCGTGAAACTTAAACCCGCCCACAAAAATCGACAACGTCAACAGGAAAGCGTCAGGTGTGTGAGTAGGGTGGGTTAAGTTTTCAAATACGGAACGAGACGTCAATCGAGAACGGGATTATTTCGAACATAAACAATGACAATGTCATATGCAGTTGTGGTATTTAAGGTTTGTTATATTTAAATATGCAGGCAAAATATTGCGTGATGCCTTAAGAAACATCGCCGGAAAAGTGCGGGGTCCTGCTGATTCTAAAAGGCGCAGGAATCATGGCTCTATGGTAGATACATACTATCATAAGGGCCATGATTCTCACGTCTACACTTAGTTCCGAATGTTCTCTTTAAAACCTCCCCCGTGTGATTTCCGAGGTAGAATACAACCACTGCAAACACACCGTCACATGCAGAGGGGTAGGACCCACCCAACCCCCATTCATATTCATTTTGTCGTTTTTTGTTCATGCTCAGTAAAGGTCTTCATCATGACCCCTGCATTGTTTTAGGTGCCATCTCACCCACATCACTAAGAGCAGTGGCAGAAAACAATAAACGTGTCTCCTGCGTAAATGGAGTGTCTGTAATAGAATTTGCAGCAACTCTGCAGCTCAGGGTGAGAAGTTCCTAGGCCCATTCTCCAAATTTTATCTCGATGTACATGGAGGATGAACCTGGCATGTTCATGCCTGTTAGACGCCATATAACATTACATGTGTTGGTGCGCCTTAAAACTCAATTCAATTCAATTCAATTCTTTAAAACCTTTTATAGAGTTTTTGGACCCCCGGGGTCTTGTAAATATTTAACACTTTGCAAACTTCAGTGAAAGTCTAGGGTGTTTATAGTTCCTACGAAGGGACTTCATTTGAATCAAAGTGGTATTCTCTATTTTTTAATAACCACTGTTAAATTAAAAACAATAACATAAGTAATGAAAATATATGCAGTAGTTCTTGAATATATGATTAATTTCTCTATTAGATATAGGACCCCCGGAGCTGGTCCATGTTTCAGTATATGTACCCAAGTTGAACAAACCTAATATGATAGGATATAATGATCACTTTAGAAAGAAAACACTTAAATATGTCAAATAGTTTTTGAAAAATATTGTTTTAACAGTTTTCCGTACATATGTCTATATCTCTATTTATCTCCATATACACTATCATGGGAACCATGATCAATGTTTTATACTGGGTACTTCGACAACTTCGATAGTTCAGATGATACTTATAATTTCGGGAAAAAAACAACTGTCAAAATATGGCCGATTGTTCTTGAGAAAAACAGTGCTTAGATTCTCAATATGCGAGAAACAACTATCACAATCTGTTAACAGTCATTGCGTAGTGTTTTCAGTATGGGTTATTGTTTAGCTCACTTGAGCGAAAGCCTAAAAGGTGAGCTATTGTGAGCAATCTTCGTTAGTAGTCCGCCCATCTTCCGTCCGTCGTCGTTCAAAAACTCTTCTTATCAGAAACTGTTTGGACGATTTTAACCAAAGTTCACAGGTAGTGCCTTTCCGTGTTATTGTTTTAAATTAGGTCAATCTGTATTCAAAATGACCGCCATTATTAAACATAGCCCAAACTTAAAAACCTTTTTTTTAGAAATCGATACTTTCAAAGTGTTTCATGAAGATCGTCGGTTCGAGTCATACATGAAGAAAAGTTTTGTTTTTGTTCTGAAAATAAAAAACAAAAACAGTAATGCTATATGTATCGTCAAGAGACTAGATGTGCATATAAAGCAACTACATGTTCTGAATTAAAGTTAATTGCTTAAAAAAACTCATTTTTTCAGGGAGGTGATAATGCCAGGAGCTGGTAAACATGACATTACAAATAATGACACGCACACTAAGAAGCATGACATTTAAAGCTATATCATGATATTAGAAAAGAATATGTTAACAAATATTTTTGGAAACGGCCAAACATACCAATATTTATTGAACTTATGACAACAGAAAACAAGAGTTTATTAAAGAAACTGTCAGTTTTCATTAGTAAGAGTTTTAAAAGAAGTGACATCATGTTTTATAAATAAATATCCATTTTCTCCATTTTTGTCCACAGATATAAATGTGTACTGATCAGTACTTAGGACTATTAATTTAAAAATATATATTAAACACTTATATACTTAATAGTTGTCAAATACTTTTTAACTAGTAATATATACAGATGATCTTGAAACTCACCTATAAAATTATACAAATTGTCATTAACTGGAAAATATTGTGTGTATTTCATATACATGTTTATATTTATGTACTATTTGCATGTGAACTGTTGGGCGTAATGCCTTAAGTTTGAATAAAATATCTATATATCAATTCAGCAGTTAGTAACATTTAGTTTATATACGAGAAACGTAGCTCTTACGGTTTGTACCTACCATAGAGCTACGATACCATCCTTTATATAATAGGTAGGTATCAGGGTCGACCCCATCAACACAGGTTTTTGAAGACATCAAGCAAAGCCTGCATAAACAACCACCGTATTTCAAAAGACATAAACAGTAAAAACCTTACGTGCATGCATACGTGCAAAGAGAAGAATATCTCGTCGATTTAGGGATGTTTGTATAAGACTTCGTGTTTCAGCAGACATATTTCTCTTAAATGTTTACCATTTAAAATATCACACGCGGTGTTGTTTCGTGAAACTTAAACCCGCCCACAGCTGACAAAAATCGACAACGTCAACAGGAAAGCGCCAGGTATGTGAGTAGGGTGGGTTAAGTTTTCAAATACGGAACGAGACGTCAATCGAGAACGGGATTATTTCGAACATAAACAATGACAATGTCATATGCAGTTGTGGTATTTAAGGTTTGTTATATTTAAATATGCAGGCAAAATATTGCGTGATGCCTTAAGAAACATCGCCGGAAAAGTGCGGGGTCCTGCTGATTCTAAAAGGCGCAGGAATCATGGCTCTATGGTAGGTACATACTATCATAAGGGCCATGATTCTCACGTCTACACTTAGTTCCAAATGTTCTCTTTAAAACCTCCCCCGTGTGATTTCCGAGGTAGAATACAACCACTGCAAACACACCGTCACATGCAGAGGGGTAGGACCCACCCAACCCCCATTCATATTCATTTTGTCGTTTTTTGTTCATGCTCAGTAAAGGTCTTCATCATGACCCCTGCATTGTTTTAGGTGCAATCTCACCCACATCACTAAGAGCAGTGGCAGAAAAACAATAAACGTGCCTCCTGCGTAAATGGAGTGTCTGTAATAGAATTTGCAGCAACTCTGCAGTTTAGGGTGAGAAGGTCCTAGGCCCATTCTCCATATTGTATCTCGATGTACATGGAGGATGAACCTGGCATGTTCATGCCTGTTATACGCCATATAACCTTACATGTGTTGGTGCGCCTTAAAACTCAATTCAGTTCAATCCCATTCTTTAAAACCTTGTATAGAGTTTTTGGACCCCCGGGTCTTGTAAATATTTAACGCTTTGCAAACTTCAGTGAAAGTCAAAGGTGTTTATAGTTCCTACGAAGGGACTTCATTTGAATCAAAGTGATATTCTCTATTTTTTAATAACCACTGTTAATTTAAAAACAATAACATAAGTAATGAAAATATATGCAGTAGTTCTTGAATATATGATTAATTTCTCTATTAGATATAGGATCTCCGGAGCTGGTCCATGTTTCAGTATATGTACCCAAGTTGAACAAACGTAATATGATAGGATATAATGATCACTTTAGAAAGAAAACACTTAAATATGTCAAATAGTTTTTGAAAAATATTGTTTTAACAGTTTTCCGTACATATGTCTATATCTCTATTTATCTCCATATACACTATCATGGGAAACATGATCAATGTTTTATACTGGGTACTTCGACAATTTCGATAGTTCAGATGATATTTATAATTTCGGGAAAAAACAACTGTCAAAATATGGCCGATTGTTCTTGAGAAAAAACAGTGCTTAGATTCTCAATATGCGAGAAACAACTATCACAATCTGTTAACAGTCATTGAGTTGTGTTTTCAGTTTGGGTTATTGTTTAGCTCACTTGAGCGAAAGCCTAAAAGGTGAGATAGTGTGAGCCATCTTCGTTAGTAGTCCGCCCATCTTCCGTCCGTCGTCGTTCAAAAACTCTTCTTATCAGAAACTGTTTGGACGATTTTAACCAAAGTTCACAGGTAGTGCCTTTCCGTGTTATTGTTTTAAATTAGGTCAATCTCTATTCAAAATGACCGCCATTATTAAACTTAGCCCAAACTTAAAAACCTTTTTTTTAGAAATCGATACTTTCAAAGTGTTTCATGAAGATCGTCGGTTCGAGTCATACATGAAGAAAAGTTTTGTTTTTGTTCTGAAAACAAAAACAAAAACAGTAATGCTATATGTATCTTCAAGAGGCTCAATGTGCATATAAAGCAACTACATGTTCTGAATTAAAGTTAATTGCTTAAAAAAACTCATTTTTTTCAGGGAGGTGATAATGCCAGGAGCTGGTAAAGAAATATAAAAAGATCGGACAGGGAAAGTAAAAGTAGCATTCAAGGAGGACAGTAAACCACAAAACACAGAAACAAACACGCAAACAGACAAACAAGAAGGCAAAAGCAATAATAAATGCAAACGACATCACAAACACAAAAAGGGTTGACAATAGGGCTACCGCCTTGGAACGGTCAGTGGCAAAGTAGGCCACTGGGGGTTTAAACCGGTTCTAGGGTGCACCAAACCTCAGACTTACCCTACTGTCATCCCATTAAAACAGGACAGTGTAAATAAAGAAATCCCCGCCATGATCTAATCTCTAACCAACAAGGCATGACATTACAAATAATGACACGCACACTAAGAAGCATGACATTTAAAGCTACACAGTCCCTATTTTAACTCGTTAATATGAATGAGTCACGTGTGTAGTTACAAATCGACGAACACCCACTAGTCGGTATTAAGCAAAAATCGATGCTTAGAATTTCACATTTTTATTGAGCCTCCGTACAGGTAACATCGATAAATATACAGCTTCAGAATATATGTGACAAAACAAATAGACCGGAACGGGATTTGAACCACAGACTTGCAGGTAGCGCCATGGTGTAATGGTCAGTATTGCGGCTTGAGAACTTTAATATTCTTAATCTTTGTATAACTAAAAAGTGACTCAATCAGGGTTACCGTTACCATAAACTTCGTAAAACCTTTGCAACCTTTTTATTATCGTAACCCTGATCTTCTTTCCAAATATAAAAGTAATTTAAGGACTCTTCTGCGACAACGACTATCACAACCTGACTTCTATGGTGATGTGATTTATAAACTTCGTAAGATTCTTGGTCATGATCACTTTCATACTATCTTTGTTAAACTTGTTAAAACGTTTATCAAAAGAGGTTATGACCCTATCATTTTGCAACGTACTGCATCAGCTACACAATAATGGACAACATAATAATATGACAGGACCTGGTCTGTCGTGCACTGTATCTGTTTTACAATCACTATTTCTAATTGTTAAATCCATCAAATGCTATTTTACATCATATGCTAACATTTATAACACACACAATGTCAGCCGTATCTTATGCACTTATATGAATATCAAGGAGATGAATTTACATAAGTTTTCATCGAAAGCTTGTTTTCAAATCCTGTACATGTACTACCGAAACATTGTTCATCACATTTCTTGAATAAACAGTAGAAACGCCACGGACCTATAACATATCAGTTCTGTTCGCATTTTAACTCCGCGAACATGGACTATTTCTTTGTATTTTACGGACTATTTTACGAATTTTCAATTAAAACAGACGCCACTTTTTTACACCCGAAATTGGGCGCGCTACCTCGGCGAGCACTACGAGTACCTATGGAGTCTAACAACACGCGTACAGTGTTTCATACCGTAGATTATGTAAAAACGAATACCTTACCGGACGAAATAACGTCCCATTATGTGTCAACACGATGCAGTGTTGGTGACTGACAGGTCACCGTGACATAACTTGACACGTGAAATTGACATGTTGGTCAAATTGGAATTGGGATTACTGTCTGCTGCTAGAGGTCGATGATCAAGGTATTTGTTTTGTCATTAAAATGTGTTTGTTAATAAACAGTACACACCACTTTTAGATCGTACTCATTTAGATATTAGCCAAATATAGTGCCTAAAAAAGTGGCGTATACTGTATAATAGAACGTTTATATTGTTCGTGTACTCCGATCTTTCCAGTAACTGGACGTACTGTAAACTGTAGAACGTTTCGTGGAATAAAACAATTACTAGTAGAAATGCTATCAATGTCTCCCGCACTCCCGACACCCAATTGCGGTTGATGTGGGGAGGATGGGGGTGGGTAGATGGAGCTTGAATACCGAAAACAAGGAGTGGGTAAGGAAACTAGAAACCCACTCCACCCCCACCCCTCAGATGCATGAATGTCAATTGTTAGCGTTGTCTCTTTATCGTTATGTCATCCCCATTTTCTCGCACATTCGTGAATACATACTCGATACAACTACCATCGAAATAATGTAAACAACCATTGACATGTCAGATTCATATGTATGTACAGTATCATATATCTACATACACATATGTGTACTGAGTAAATATATATCCATGACAGTAAGTAGAATTTTGAGTATTCCTTTATAAATATGTTACATTATGTATAACAAAGGATAAACTCTGTCTGTTTGATCATTGACATTGGACTGATGTTGTTTTTCAGAGAGGCCTCAAATGTGAATCGTGCCCTTGAGCAATTCTAAGGGAATTAATACTGACGACTTCAGAATGTCAAGCCGAGTTAAATGCCATTGGATCATTTTGAGGTGGGAGCCCTTTTAAAAAATGTTTACACTTGTGTAGTTCTTTAAATGGAGCTTGTGTAATGCTTGTACGGTGCTTTTCAAAGTTACAGTAAAAAATGTTTTCGGTGATAATGCAGCGTGATTGTCATATGAGCTCGTGTAAACTACATGTACTGGATACATGCGAAAACAAGTTGTGTTAAAGGGACACTAGGCAATCTTTTTTTTTTTTTTAAACTTCTGGAGTTTCGGTCAATTTTTCTGCATAATTTGCATTAGGGATCATTATTAGTATTTTTTAGAATAGTTCAGAACTGTTGATAATAGTGCACCTATATTATAGTTAAGTATTTGATAGAATAACGAAGACAAAATGAAACACTTTTATTTAATTTTTAATGCAAGCAGGTTTAAATTTAAAATGTTACCAGGTTAACAAATGGAGATGCTAATGTTAATGCTTGATAAATACTTCAAGAGTGCCGTGTGTCCCTTTAGCATGAACTAATTACAATATTATTATGGTCTATGTGATGGGTCCCCAATTTATTAAAGGGACACAGAGTAAATTTTCAATCTTGTGTCTGTTTTACACATTTTCACATCAGAACAGACCACACATCTACAAAAGTGTCTTCTCAACTGCTCTATTTAATCGTGTTTTATTACTAAAAGTAGCGGCATCACCAGGTTTTGAGATAGAAAATAAATAGTTGTATATTAATGTTTTCTCCCCATGTAAAATGACCTTACTAAGTCATTAAAGTAAAATATTCTATGAACAAAACGTGTAAAATTTAACAATTTTAGATTTTTGGCAAGAGTTGCATTTTATTCCCCTTCTAGTAAAAATGGCTTATAGAGCATTGCACCATCTGTCAGATTTAACTTTCCTTATAATAGATTCTTGCTGTAGTACTGTTGGGTGAAAAATACATTACAATTGTTCTGTAATCATGTCAGGTCAATCATATACTCGTATGATACACAATATAATATATATTGACCCTTTATTTGATGTGCCATTTACTCAGTTTTGGTCAAGGGACGAGTTTTGGTCAAGGGACGTTTATAGCATATCGGCTTTGAATCCAGTGAACACGGATTCAAGTCTTACTGGCGCTACTGGGTTACTTCGATGTATCCTGCTAGCCCATTGTGTCAAACTGTCCCATTCCCCTTAACATGACCTAGCTCCCCCTAGCAACACCTGATCCAAATTGAATACTGTACGCGACTTATTTTTACTTTTTATTTTCTTTCAGGCTGCACGTCATGTGGAAGAAGACTCCATGTACACCACTGGCCAGAGTCAATGCTGAAGTTTATGTTCGCTTAATTATTTGCTTAATAAAGTATACATATGAACTAAAATATTGTCTTTATAAATATGTCTTCCACCACAAAGTGGTAGGTGAGACATATTATATTTGGCCTTTTCGTTCGTCCGTCAAAAATCTTGTCTGCGCTATTTGTTGGATTTTTACGAAACTTTGTAAGAAGCATCAGTATGTGCATATCAAATATTGAAGGTCAAGGGCGCCGTGACCCAATAATGATCATGAAAAACATTGTCTGCACTGTGCACTTCCCCAGAAGCAAATCTCATCAAAATTCATGGTTTGAGTGCATTTGGTGAGAGAATGATGCCTTTTGATTTTGATGTCATTATGTCAAAGATCATTGTCACCGTAACATGAGAATGTAAAATGTTGTAAACTGTAAGTCAAATACCATGAACTTAATGGATGGATTGCTTTTGGCGAGAGGGTGATCCTTTTGATTGTGAGTGGGTCAACGGTCAAGGTCACAGACCCGATAATGAAACGCATTGTCCGCACTGTAACTTCTGTTTTCCTGAAGGAAGTCTGTTGAAACGCCATGGGTTGACTGCCTGTTATAAGACTATTGCATCGTTTGATGATTTTGAGGTTAATATGTCAAAAGGACAATATAACCCTAATACCTTGGCCACAATGCAACTCCTGATTTACTGAAGCAATTACATGTATCATGAAACTATATGGGTTGACTGCATTTGGTGAGAGAATGACCCCTATTTAGTTCGAGATCAAATGTCAAGGTCACTGATCCAATCATGTAAACAATTGTCCGCACCGTAACTCTATTTTCCCTGAAGT
This sequence comes from Cyrtodaria siliqua, assembly GCA_037043455.1. Taxonomy (NCBI): domain Eukaryota; kingdom Metazoa; phylum Mollusca; class Bivalvia; order Adapedonta; family Hiatellidae; genus Cyrtodaria; species Cyrtodaria siliqua. The sequence continues at coordinate 7,146 of JAWPHD010001720.1, read as the reverse complement.
AAATATATTCAAACGTCATGGGTTGAGTTGACTGCCTTTGGTAAGAGTATGATTCCTATTAATATTAAGATCAGTAAATCTAAGGTCAACGTCACAGTGACTTGATAATGAAAAATCGTGTCCGCAATGAAACTCTTTTTTACTTTCTCTAAAGCTAATTATATAAAACGTCATACTTTGACTGCCTTTGGTGAATAATCCCTGTTTATTTTGAAGTCAGTAGTTGAAAGGTCCGTTACCATGACCGGAAAATGAAAAGACTTGTCCACACAGTTTTTCCTTTTACCTAAAGCAAATTTCATAAAACTTCATTGGTGGACAGTGGAAAGAGGATGATCCGTTTGATTTTTAGGTCAAAAGTCAAGTTCCTGCTGACATCCATTATCAAACATTTATAAACAAGGATAAGCATATGGTACAACACACATGTTATAATATAACTATATATGCCCTATAAAGATAACAGACCCGCACTTTTCGGATTCACGCGTACAGTGTTTCACAACACCACAAACCATTGACACAATTTCATGTCCACATATTTATGTTATGCAATCTTCGAGTTTACACAAAATCATGTTTGTTACTGACAGTAGCATGTCTGTTACTCGTCAGTCATTTACTCGAGTCGCCCCCTCAGTTTCAAACGAACAGTTAAAAGAATATACTTCTTTCTGCCTGTTAAACTTATATTATTTTATCGCTTTTTCTGATATCGAAAATTAACTCTGCGACGTATCATGATTTCATTTTCCGATATACCGTTGCAACATTATTTGTTAAAATAAATTGGGCACTCTGACATTAACCCAAAGCATGTATAGATCAAAAATTTAGTTTAAAATACATAGACACATACATTTTAAATATATATGTTTACATAGCAAAATTATTTAATTGTTTCTGTAGCCGGTGGTCTTTTTAAATGAATATGAATGTTGCCGTCTTGGGTCGGAAGGCCCTGTTACTTAATTAGTACTTGTCTCCGTTTATTGAAATTCAACATATATACAGAGGAGAGATGTATCTATATGATTTTGTTTTTATTCTCGCTTCTAAAATGACGAAATAAATCGATTTAAATAAAAGGCGCATTCTCAGCAATACACAACGTACTGTGTGTACGTTGGTGGGGAAGCCGACGGGGTTGGAGGGATACAGTCATACTACCGTAATGTTGCTCTCATAAATACTGTGAACATACTACATCAATAATATAACAACTACTGAACAATGCTGAAATCGATTTATCTTTATAAATGAATTCATAATTCCACAATTTTATTCCGTGCGAACATCGATTTGGAACGTCGAATCGGCGTATTTAAGCGATTACGGTGTACTTCGTTAATTTTCGGGGGGAAAAGAACTTGCCTCCGTGTTTTTTATATTTTACATATCTACAGAGGAAAAATGTATTTACGCGTACATGCTTTTTTCTTTTCTAAAATGATGAAATAAATCGAATTTGATTAAAACTGCGCATTCGCAGCTATATACAACTTAATCAATACGGTATAGAGGGTGGTGGGGGTGGCACGAGGGGCGGGGGTTGCAGGGATACTACCGTAATGGTGTCCTTGGAAAAAACTGCGAACATTCTACTCTAATAATTTATTAAATACAGAACAATGTTGAAATCAATATATCTCTTAAAAAGGATTTCACAATTTCATGGTTTTATATCCCGCGCGTACATTAACTTCGAAAGGCGATTGTTCATATTTTAGCGAACACGGTGTACTTTGTTAATTTTGGGGGAAAAAAAGTACTTTTTCTGATTGACTTTAAATTTTGGTTTTTAATAGTAGACATGTCAATGAACACTTTCATGAAAAAAAATTCATTCTCGTTGTTAAAACTTAATTTTTTTGCAATTTTTTCGGATTCAGAAAATTAGCACTGCAATATATATTTTCACCATCCTCATTTCCTTTCCCGACGTACCGTTGCAATTTGGTTTGTTAAAACCTATTCCGAGCACTCCGGCATAAACCAAAAGCATGTATAGATCAGAAATTTATTCTGGAATGCATGGATATATACATTTGAAATATATGTAATGATATAATGGAATTATTTTATTTTTTGTGTACGCAGTCGCGTCTGTAAATGTATATGCGTTATGCCGTCTTTGAGTCCGTTGGTCATGTTAGTTAATTTTGGGAAAAAAAAAGTACTTGTCTCCGATTTCATTAAAATTTTGCATATGGACAGAGGAAAGATTTATCTATGCGTACATGCATTTGTTTTTATTCTCGCTTCTAAAATGACGAAATAAATCGATTTTGATTTAAAAGCGCATTGTTGGCAATTTAAACCTTAAAACAACCTAAATTCATCCCTTGGAAAAATACCTTTCACTATTAATGGGAATTAAACGAAGTGTACACCAATTATGTTCGACCAATGTAGTTTGTGAATATTATTACTTTAACAACGATCTGTGATTGTATTTTGTCATAATCACAGTTTATAGATAAGAGGTGTATAAATCTGACCAGTGAACATTTTCCCAATAATGTCATTTTGTTATCGATTTTATCACGTGACCTTGTTTGATAAATATTCCTACGCCATAGGGCTGGCGTTCCTACTGAAATACTGTTTAAACCAACGTACTGCATGCTTGGTGGTGGACCCTTTTACAGTTCGCCACTATGCTTTCCTCTTTAATTGTACGATGACCGGACAGGCTGTGGACCCTATGATGACGCCTACCTAAAGGCCCATTGGGGACGGTGGCGTTTTGATGTTTGTCCAGGATCTTTATTGTGGTGCCCTTAATGGTTTATTCTCTTACTGGTCTGGCTTCTGCCAAGTCACTGAGTACCTTCATTGTGGCTTTCTATGCTATTGTTTTTTTGTATGTATATTTACACGAGCATATTTTGTGTTTTACTTAATATTGCCTATTTATGCTGCCTTGTTGGTTAGAGATTAGATCATGGCGGGGATTTCTTTATTGACACTGTCCTATTTTAAATGGGATGACAGTAGGGTAAGTGTATTAGTGAGGTTTGGGTGCACCCTAGAACCAGATTAAACCCCCAGTGGCCTACTTTGCCACTGACCGTTCCAAGGCGGTAGCCCTATTGTCAACCCCTTTTGTGTTTGTGATGTCGTTTGCATTTATTATTGCTTTTGCCTTCTTCTTTGTCTGTTTGCGTGTTTGTTTTCTGTGTTTTGTAGTTGACTGTCCTCCTTGAATGCTACTTTCCCTGTCCGATCTTTTTATATTTTCTTAGGACCCAGGGATTGCGCGTTTCAGACCCCAGCCAGGACCGAATTCTGGGTTAATTATCGAAATATTTCAAAAGTATTTCCTACCTAACCAGTCCTTCGGATGAGACTTTAAACCTAGACTTTAACCTAGGGCTAAAATGCTTAGTGCAATACAGCGAGGATAAAATAAACGCTTATACCGCACCACAGACTTGCACTTGTAAGTTTAGAAGGATGTACGCTGAACCACTAGACCACGGCTATTTATTGGTATGTTGTATCATTTTTTAAACACTAATAGGCATTCCGTAATAACAAGCGCGCACAACACAAAACCCATCAAGCGCTAAATAACAAGTCGAGATCTGGTTGTTTTGAGGCGAAGTATTAGTTCCATATATAGCTTTAAGTAAGGATAAAACAGCTTCAGATCAGATTACAACTCATGTATTATAAATGCAGTATATCGAATTTTGTAACATGTGGGGTTTCTATTGTGAACACATTTATAGGTTATCAGATTTGTATTGGGATATATGCCACGAGTTCTTTAGCGTATTAATATTTCGCGACTTTAGGTCGAGGGCCTGATAAAAGGGTATGATATGAAAATACACATTTTTTATTCTATTTATCATTATACTTCAGCAATGACTTTGTTTGAACTGTCAACTTCAGCTAACATACTACGCTGTTTTCCAGGGAGAAAACAATAATATTATTAATAGATGTCATCCCATTCTGATGTGCTCACGTCTGTCGCGTAAGTGTATAGATCTTCACCACATTTTTTCCCGAAATTTGATTTAAAATGAAAGCCCGTTGAATTTGAAATTGTCTAATTTCAGAAAATGAATGGTCACACGTGGTTTATTTTATCCACGGATGGTTCTATATCATTGAGTTTATTATAAATTTGTTAAACTCTCTTTGTGGTCCGTGTATTATGCCTTATTTATTTATTTATTTTACTTCTATCTATCTATCATCTCTTTTATTTCATCTTCTTAGCATTTACTAGTCGAGTCATTTCCGTTAAGTAATAATCAAAGATAACAGCTCAACGTACACATGTAGATGTAGATGTTTTAGCAATTAACAGGATGGAATGCAGACGACAAACCACAACGCGTGACAACTCTTATGCAAACGTAACTAATCGGTAATTTCCGTATCACTCCGCTGAAAGAGTCATAAAGTACATTCGGTTATTTCCGTGATATGACATTTTCTTACCCTTTATTTCACGCGTGTGATAAAGTTTTATTGACTCCGGCAACTAAATCCTGATTGATATGACTAGCTAGGTCTATGTCGTATCGTATATTCCAAAACAACGTATTAGGTAAGTATGTGATAAATCCCAATATAAATCTAATAACCTTTATATTGCATACGCAATTTTTAAATTAGAACAATAAAAATAGGGTTGTAACATTCAATTTTCACCAAAAAACATTGATTTGAAACAAACATATTGTCGTTACATCGTGGGAATTTTCACAATGAAATTCAACATTGTTTACATCACGTGACATACTTTCTTTGACATGAAAGCAGAAAAGTTGCACCAATCACGAACGAGTATACATTACACACTCAATATGACTTTACTACACGTCAGTAAGAAGCGATTATAGTATACTTTTCATATTGTCCCGTTTAGTTTCATTGAGCTATAGTGTGCAAATATTCTACGATATTATATTAAAATAATTGAAATGGTCACACTCACCCACTATTTTTTAACGTTATCGAATGGCAAACAAACGTTAGAAAATCGCTTGACGTTTTTAATGACGTCATCCGACGTCGACGTTGTTTTTCGCGCAAAAATAAATCATCCTAGACAAAATGAAACTGAATGACATCATAGGAATTCCATCGAAAGCTATAAAAAATAACACAAATTATAATGAAAAAGTAATAGTCATACAATTAGCATTGATCGAAAACAATATGGAAAGTATACAATAAAAAAGGTTATCGCAAGCTCGTCGCTTCCTTTGCCCAAAACAACTCGTTTCCAAGTAATATTTAGCCATACAAATTCAATAATCACTATAATATTGACGTTTCCTGTTATATTGAAAGTAAACGGAGGTTTGTAAATGCGTATGCAATAAGAATTGAATACACATTACATGACTGTCGATTATAGTTATGACACTTTATACATATATAATATGTATTTATTGACTTGCGTAATTCGGCATCATATCCTTATCCTATTTGAGATGTATTCATTGGGTCATATGGCTATTTTAAGGTTTATTTAATTGAAATACGGTGGCTGTTCGAGAGGGCATAGCGTTATGTCTTCGGAAGACTTGCCGAAAATGCGACCTGGAGTTTTTAAGGAAAAAACTGGATCAAAGAATGTTATACAATCCCTGTAGGATGTAAAATAACAATATTGAATTGGATGTACGGGAGACTTTTTCAAGTTGTATCAAGAGAATAATCGTTGGAGTTTTTTTTTATTACAATAGGACGATAAACATCTTCGGCACGTTCGATAAAATCCAAAATGATGTGATGACAAGGGTAGCGAAACACGCGTGACTTTTTTGACTTTTGAATGGGTTTTCACGGCGAAAAAACGAATAATAACAAAAACGCTCGATTCAGACACGTGTTTTTGCTTCATAACTTTCTTTAATATTCAGGTATGTTTTTGCTTCATAACTTCTCTTAATTATTTAACGAACTAAAGCGCACAAACTGAGCTCTTTCCCTCCGCCGCAAACGGTAATTCGATTCATTCAGCACTTCCTGATTATCCCTCCCAAAATTTTTGGTAAATGAAATAAATCGTAAGACTGTGTTCAGGGCTCTCGCCTAAAATCAAAGTTACATCGGCCTTTATAGACGGCGAATTCCTTCCATTAGGTTTATGTACGCTGTGCCAATTGCAATATCGTAATAAAATTTGACAATTCTCATAGAAAAATTTCATAGAACCTTTGGTGGAAAGATTTGTATAATGATTGTGGTAAACGGGCGGAAATATGGATTGCGTCTCACGGATGGAACGCTGGTAGAAACGATCTGTACAATAATATCCTCCTAACTTTGACAGACTTTTGTTTGGGGCGGGTTGTTTCAGCCAAAGTTTGACTTTCTAAGACTTTTTAAGAAAACATTCAGACTAGTTCCTAAATAAGATGTATATTAGTAAATACAGAACAATTTTCCTTCTATACCCTACAGTCGTCCGTGAGAAAGTGTTCGACTCTTACGGATGGTATAACAGTACGGGTTTTCCCCAAGAACAATGGGGCGGTCTGGGCCCTACCACAAAAAAATGGGACGTCCGTATATCATTATGGGCTTAACATGTACTAAAAATGACGTAAAAGCAATCATTTAAACAAAAAAATATTACTTATTATTGTATCAGTGTTTAATGAAATGATTTATTTCTCTTCAGAAATGAAGAACCCTAGCATCTGCATCAAACGACACATGTACCGGCATGTCAGAACGTTGAACGTAATTTTAAATACAAGAAGCATTTAGGTCCAAGTATGAGAAACCGCATTAAGGTCGGGGAACATAAACGTACTTCTTTTCCCTGTCCAATTTTACAGCACCATCGTTGGCAATGCAAACGTTGCGGAAAATAAATGACCTTTGCTATGACTTGTAATAAATAATTCGCCATAGCAGCCGACCTTACTCGATATCAGCGAAAAGGAAAGTGGGCAGATGAAAAAAAATCTATAATATTGTGACTACACGACACAGCGGACACAACTGCCAGGGAGTGATCATATGGGGAAGTTACACCGCTGCACCGTTATGTAACAAAAGATTGTGGATATGGAGACACGACGACACAGGGAGTGACCTATAGCCTTCTGTGAGATCTTTCATTAATGCTTAGCACACCGTCACTAAGGTTTTATACGACAATAC
>JAWPHD010001719.1:0-298978 GCA_037043455.1 Cyrtodaria siliqua | reverse complement strand
AAAGATAACTGTTTAGCCTAAATATCTGCAAATATTTACATCATGTCTAAATTTCAGAGTACCGGACCCTGGTTGCTCTGTAAACAAAATGCGTGAGATTCTGCATTACGTGGTCCGAGTAATAACTTTCATACCCCATCCAACCCCTTCTCCAAGAGGTGAAACAGGGTTGGCTGGGGTATGAAATAAAACCTTAATTTGGGCTTTAAAAGTTTGCATATTGTAAAATTAAAAAAGTTAATACATATTTTAAATAGGTTGTTCAGTACTTTTTTTAAAAACATGTTTTATTGTCGAAATATTTGCGCCTTGAGATAATTCTCTCTTCATGCCCTGTCTTCCGTCGACAGTACCCTAAAATAAATCATGGGCCCGCGGTAGACATAAACAAAACTTACTTTCTCCGCAGCGCGCTGCTTGACGGTTTTTGTCGCCGTTTTACACGACAATGCGTGCGCAGACGGTAGCGCGGCGGATTTGTAACCGGACGTCCCGGGTTCAAGTTTCCGTGGTGCCACTGAGTTCCGTCGGTGTGTTCTTGGGCAAGACACTTTCCCTTAGACTCGTCCGTCGGATGGGAACGTAAACCGGGCGGTCGCGTGTGTCGGTCTATCCTCCGAGCACGTAAAAGAACCATAAGAATCTATTCGTTAATAAGAGTAGGGCACGGTTCCCAGATTCCTATGTATCCTTCCCCTCTATCTGGGGCGGCTCTAAATAACCTATAATGTGTTGATGAGCCGTTAAACAAGTTAAGTTTTTATATTTAAAAAAAAAGTTTATTCAAAAGGCATTATCTTACAGCACGCAGCTGTGTACCCATTGCCTGAATAAAAAAACACACAATATATAAAAAAGTAAAAAAGAGTAAAAAAACAACAAAAAAAACGAGGGGCGAGAGGATATAAGGATTCAGACTATATCATCAACATGTCAGCGTCAAATCAGATATAAAATAGTGGGAAATACTCCCAAAAACGAACCACAGCTTATCTGGGAATAAAACAAGTTCATGGTGTTTGCCCCGGGACCACACTAGCAACGCTCTAGCTAAGCCCCTAACAGGTAACAATTATTTGTTCATAAATGATATTTAAAAACAAAATACATCAATGAATAAAAAATCAAATATTACAAGTAATACAAATGCAGCAATGTGAAATGATGTAGACTATATACATGAGTGTTGGCATAATGAAGCGTGACATGTCGTATAGAGACGAAACCGTTATTGTAGGCAACAAATAAGATTTCTTTTTTTTATTTAGATATTTTGTTTAAAATAACTCTTAATGTACATTTATTCACAAATTAATATATTTGCGTAAAGTAATACATTGAACACCTTCTAAAGAAAGGCTTAGCTTTTAGTTTATAATCTCCGAATACTTACGGAAAATGTCAATTACTAGGTTTAAACTTTGAATTTGCAAGTTTTCATTATTGTATACACATAATATAATTCTAGAGAAAGTTGTATTGAGAATGTTGCCACTTTTGTTTGTTAAAGCACTAGCGCATTTCGAGGGGAGCACCCTCATCGGAGTCATCCTATGATTTGAAAAGGTTATCACATAACATTTAACTGAATGTTGTTTAACCGTTTATCAAGACATTATATTGAATATGTATAGAAGGTCGCCCCAAAGAAAGGAAAAATACATAAAGATCCGAGAAGCTGCCCAAATCTAACTAACGAATATATGTAGCAAATTGTTCCAAGGATAGAAAACGAAACACTACCATGTATATACCAATCCGACGGTCTAGACTAAGGGAACATGTTTTACTCAATAATACACAAAATAAATTGACTTGCGGCGATAAGGCTTCATCCGGGTCAAATCCAACGTGCTATCAACTAGACCACGCCAGTGCCCTTGATGAGTACGAGTTCCTCACCGATGTTTGGAGGGTGAAAACTCGTTAAATGTGAAAATCTTTAAAAAAATATCAGTACATTACTTTTTTCCATAAGTTGACCCTCGCACAAACCCCACCCAGTTGAAAATGCCGCAGCTTTATCTTCCACCGCTGATACAGACCGAGTTTTGAACAGGGGAACATATCTAGTTTGTTTTTTTCAGATGTATATTTTCAACTACCGGTTAGGATCCTGTGTCAAAAGCAAACAGGATCATATATATGTATTATAGGTGTTCTGGCTCAAAACCCAAATCACCCCAAATAATCTAAAATCACCACACAAAAATTTCTGGCTCAAAACCCAAATCACCCCAAATAATCTAAAATCACCACACAAAAATGTTCAGTTTACTGAAAATTAAGTCAATTAAACTGTTTATTCAGCATGTCCCAGGCGCCAAATAACCCAAGATTTTAAGATTGAATTGTGAAAATGTTTTAAATTTGGATGTTTAAATTTTATTACAAAATAGAGGTTAAACATTAAAACTTAGGTTGAATACAAAGGTGGTGGATCATACTCAAACACACTACTAAAACAATAAATCACACACTTTTTAGACTTTTTTGTAAGGTTGCCATTGCTTCTTTTCTTCCCTGTTCCACTAGTTCTTTTTTTTGAACTTCACTTATTTCAGCCTTTTTTTGTTTGGTGTCTTCTTTTAAACTATAATATTTATCCAACTCATCTAAAATCATCTTAAACTCTTGATCAGATATTTGCGCATCACTCAACGCTTTTGATATTAACTGCTTTATACTATTTAACTTAGCCTCTGCCAAAGTTTTTATTTCATGATGTTTTTGAGCTTTTGCATTAAGCTTGCGTCTGATAAAATTAACACAAACGCCTGTAGCTCCACATACTATTGCTGCTATTTCTAAAGGTAACAAAACTGGAATAGCAAATCCAATCCCAGCCATAATAACACCTGCTGATATCAAGGTAGTGTCAATTCCATCTGTAATATTAATACCACGTTTATATTTTTTATAAAGTGACTGACGTATATCTCGTTCTGTAATTAACTTTTTTTCAATCTCTGAAATCTTTTGTAATCTATAATTTTGTCCGTTTTCCACTGAATTTTCCACTGACAAATCAGGATATATACTTGGTGCCGTTGGTTGCTTCGGCATTTTTTATTAATAAATAAAAAATTAAATTAATTCAATTAATAATGATGCCACCGTATTTACAGCGGTAGCGTTAGCAACCTTGCATACAAAGTTAACAACAGAACCAGCACCAATCTCTAAAGGTTCATCAAAGTTATCATGATTGCGTGGGATGATGTGAAGCGTTATACCATAATTTGGTTGTTCAACACCATTGACAGAAACTATTACAGTTACGTCACCAACTAATCGGTCACTTGCTAAACCTATTCCCATAATCCGTCCACGGCGTGTCATTACATGCCCCACATTTGATTCTGCCCCACCATTACCAAATGAGAGTATTCTATTCAACACAAGTGGGCCCTTAGCCTCTGCAAATATTGTTATAATTCCATATTTAAGATTATCAACTCTATTTCTCAAATGATTAAACTGGTCAACAAAAGGCACAATTCCTCTATATAAATCTTGAACATCATTTATCAAAGTCTCTAAGTCTTCTGGTTTTTTAGTGCTTGGTGGTCCAAATATACTCATTTTTTTTTTTTTTATAAAAATATATTTTTTAAATAATTTCTAAAACACAACTCATAGGCAAACCTTGATTATCTATTTTGTTGCCATACTCATCTCTAACTTCTATTTTCAATTCAGTAATTGCACCATTCATAAGACAGTGATATTCAGGATAAAAACTTGTATATACAATATCTCCATACTGCTTATTTACCACAGGTACAACACCTATAATAGTGCTTGGTGCACCATTGAAATAATTACTACTTGTATTAACTTGTTTCAGATGAACATATAGCTGTTTATAAGGAGCTAAATCCATTGGGTAATCTCCTAAAGTAGTACCTGTCAACCATTTTCTATCCTTGAATCCCAGCATTTTTGAAAGACCGCTTGACATTCGTGTCTCTATTGACGTATCTATAATGGCTCTACCAATTTGCTCAATACTGTCCAGGGTAATATTTTCATTTAGATTTTTAAACTTTTTTGCTAAGTATGGAATGTTATAGAGTCCACTTGGAAAATGTTCTATTTTGTCTGGGTTTCTTGTCTTTGCGGTTTCGTGAATAATATTAAACCAACCGATAGTGTATGTAAAACTTTTTAATCCAACGCGCTTAGTTCCATCTCTATTATCGATATACTGTTGTAAATTAATAGAGTTGTCTATGTTTGAAATTGTATGAAACATTATTTTTTTTAATATATATATATAAAAACACAAATAAAAATGATTTCTGAAGAATTCAAATATAACCCAGATGCTCACTATTTAAATACTTTCAGCAAGAAAGTGATAGATATAATAAATCAAAACATAGTCATTACATCAGACGGTAAAGACTTTAAAGCATCATTTCCAAATGTCTTTGAAAAATACAAACTTTCATACGTCAAATCAGATGATATAGTCCAACGTTGGGGAACAGATTGGATGTTATTTTGGCAGAATCAGTTAAACTTTGCTATTTGGTGTGCGACCACTGGATGTGGTATTGATTTCAACAATCATCTAAAAGCTGATACTCTGGTTGGTTCGTTATTTCGATTTCATGTCTATTACCAAGTCAGAAGAATATTATTTGAGATAAGTGTAGCATTGCCGCAAGACTCAAATTGGAATGCTTTTAATAACACATATAACCGAAACGCATACGAGAGAATATGCAAGGAGTTTAACGTTGACTTATATTCAGACTGGAGACAAAAACAAAGCTATAATAATGGTCTAGGAACAATTTATAATTACTGGACAAATATTGGTTATCATCCTCTGGTAAATACTGTATACGACAACAAAACGATGAGTTTTACAGTCTATGAGAGTGATAAAACATATCACATTGATTACATTGCGCAAGGATTTGAGGCTGATAATAGTTGGTCTACTTTTATACTAGATTGTTCTGTGGGATTTACAAGAGCTGGAGTAGAAAGAATCAATGACAGCATAAGAACATACTGCTGGGCAATTCTTGGTTCACAATCACAAACAAGAACTGATATACTTGGAACTGGGACAGCATTTGATGCACAGAAACAATTTTTAGCAAATGTAGAGGACGCAATAAACAGCCCCATTGACTTGCCTAGTCAAATTTCAAGATATGAAAACACCTTAAAATATGCAAGAAGTAAAGTAAATTTTGTATATGGAAGTGGATTGTACATGTCTCCGAGCGACATGGAATTAAAAATTGGAATAATACAAGACTACAATAATGAAATTGTAATAGCAACCGATGCACAAGCATTAGGATTGAATAATGATGTAAATGTAAAACCAGTGCCACCAACAAATATTCAACCTTTTCAAGGCACCACGACAAAGAAATTTTTACCGGACTTCGATAAATCAACAATACATAAAACTGTGGAGCATAACCCACCAGAAATAAAAAAAATAGCGATTGAACATGAAGATAACAAAACAACTATAATTGTTGGTACCATAGTAATAGGTCTTGCTGCATTACTTATTTACGAGATTTACTAAACCACTCTTTGGCTGCCACATATAACAACCCGGAAACAAACACAAGCAGAGCCCATAGATTGTTACCAAGCCAATTAATAACATTACCTGTTGCAGATAAAAGCCATGATACTATTGCACCAATAACTCCTGGAAGTGCTGCAGCAGCTTTACCAGCTAGGTTGGCAAGAAGTTTACCAAGATTAAATAGTTGTTTTTTTATCCAGTCTTTTACACTTGATGGATCAGGCTTTGGAGTTGGAGTTGGTGCAGTCCCTCCTCCCGTTGTTGGAATAATGGTCTCAACTAATACCCCAATAATCATACCAAAGGCAGTCAAAATACTAACAATAGTAATACCTTGCTCCCTAAACAAGGTTTTGATTCTCTCACCCAATGTTGTGTCTTCTTTTAACATCTTATTTATAGTTTCTTTTATCCTGTTTATTTGACTGCGTAATGCTTCTTTGTTTTCACTCGCCGCTTCAAGTCGCGCACTTCTTTCATCTTCTAAATTTTTTATTCTGTCACGTAGGCGCTCTTGTTGAAACTCATCCTCCTGCCCGGGGGTGCTAACCTGTTCTAATTTTTGTTTTTCTTTTGCTATATCTTTATCAAGCTCAGTGAGCTTTGAGAGATTATTAGTAAGTTCTCCACGAAAGCTTTGCAATACCTTATCTAAACCTCGTATCTCTCGCAGTGTTAGACTTTCTGGTTGAACAGCAGTTTTAGGATGAGTTTCATCTATTGTATTACTCAAATCACTCTCAATTGTATTTACAGCATCTACTGTATTTTGTACATCTTCAGTTGTTGAAAAAGTTTGCATTTGTATATCTTCTCCTGCTTTTGTGAGGGTATCTTTTGTTTTTGCCAAGTCTGCTAATTCTGCCCTGCCCCTAGCAATTCTTTCACGTGGAACTAATAAATCATAATCTTTTAACATATTTCTGATAAAATTAATACCATGTTTTCTAACTAAAGTGTCCAGCTTATAAAACTTGATTGGTTCTTCTGGATTATTTCTCTTATAATAGGTAAGTGGAACATCATCCGTTCCAACTGCATATAACATTGTTCTACCGATTTCGTCCTCAGCCACTCTAAAATCATTTTTATAATCGATTCCGCTGATTTCAGCATTAACTTCAGTAAAAAATTGATCTACTAACCACTATTTTTGTGTAAGCTGTTCTTCTGTTTTATCTTCCCCTTGAAGCTGATTAATATAGTTATTTTCATTTACAATTTGTCTCTGGAATTCTGGGTCAGGTTGTATGAATTCGTCTTCAAGTGCTCTATCCGCTCTATCCCAGTCTTCTTCAGTCATATCGTCAATATCGAACGCAGGATTTTCAAATCCTCCTTCAGCCATTGTTTATTTTATTTAATTTTAAAAAATATATTTAAAAAATAAAAACAATGTCGGCTTACGGAAACAAACTCAGCCCTCATAGAAAACTAAGAGAGCCTCATGGTGCCAAAGGCATCCGCACAAGTGTAGTAATAACTAATAATCCATCAACAATAGACCAAAACCAGCAACTGCTTGTGAGATTTCCCAACCTAAGTACTAATGATGTGATAGTTCCAAGTACTGCTCGTCTTGCCTTTGAAATAGAACTTAAAAGCAGAACAGACGCCAACGCTACTCTATTTCAAAATCTGGGCAGAACAATTGTGAAAAAAATGACAATAAGAATAAGTGGCAATGAAGTCATGTCAATAGATGACAGTGATATATATCATTGTTATGTAGATTTATGGAAAAGCTCTACTGAAAGATTAAACATAGCTTACCAAGGTATTGGTAAATCAAACATGCTAAAACATAGAGTTAGCGCGGGAGATGCTTCCGCAGACACCAAAGATGAAGCCATAGCAGCAGCTTATGGAAATAGATTTTGTATTCCACTGGACTTTGAAATGTTAGAAAGTCATATGCCATTTTATCAAGCGGGGCTTGGTGATAGGTTAGAATATGAATTGACGTTTAACGATTATAACAAAGTTATCAAAAGCAGTGATGCTGATGCATCTTATGTAATAAAAAATATCTGCTTGGAATTTGATACAGTTAGTGATGTTGAATTATCCAGACAAATAAGACAGCAAATCAATGGTAAGATAGTATTTTTGTATGATCGTATCTTGCGACATAGAAAAATAATAGCAAACAAATCTGAAACCCTTTGGAACATCAACATTAATGTACCAGCACGGAGCATGAAAGGTATTCTAATGCTGTTTGAAGACCCAGAAAGAACAAGCACAGAAACCTATTACAACCCAATGATTGAAAAAGTTGAAATGACAATAGAGGGAGTACCAAATCAGTTGTATAGTCAGGGCATGAGGGCATATCAACATTGGGATGAAATCAACAAATATTTTGCTTTAACACCAAAAAGAAACAAAGAGACAGAAATAGCAGCAAGGGACTTAAACTTTACCAGTGTTTCTCTTGAGACTTATTTGACAAAATCATATGCTTTGTGGCTTGACCTTAGAACATGTAATGACAATTTATTACACGGCAGTGGAAGAAGAATAGAAAACGGCAGTGAAGGCATAACGATACTAATAAATAAAAAAGCAGATGCAGATAAAACTTTAAATATATATATATATATATAATACAAGATGCGCAAATCAATTTCGAAGATGGAAGATTCAAAGAATCACTATACTAAATATCCTAAATATTCACACAGTGCCAGTATTTGTGGTCAGACAGGCTGTGGTAAAACAGAGTTTGTTCTTGACATACTTGAAAAAGAGTATGTTGGAGTTTTTGAACATATAATTATATTGTGTCCAACCATAGAGTGGAACGAGGCTTATAAAAATAGATCCTGGATAGGAGATGTGAGAAACCCGATAGATAAAAAAATAACAATTGTCAATCCTGTTAGCAACGGTAAAGAAATGCTACAAGAACTGTTGCGTTTCTTTTTCAAACAATATGCTGGCCAGCCCACATTATACATTATTGACGATTGCTCAGCCACAAAAGAATTAACAAAGAAAAAATATATGTTATCAGAGTTGGCATTCTCTGGTCGTCACGCTAAACAATCAGTGTGGGTCATTTCACAAAGATATAATTCTGTATTGAAAGATTTGAGAGAGCAAGCAAAATGGTTGTGTATGTTTTACACCAAGGACAGAGATAGTTTTGAAAATTGTTTGAGAGAAAATGATGTTATTCCAACGCTGGAAGAGAGAACCAGAATAAGAAAAGCTTTAGCTAAGACTAAATATTCGAAGTTAATTTTGAGGACTGACCAACCAACTGGTTATTGGGTTGAATAATTCTTTTTTTTTAAAATACAAACAAGAGTGTCCCATATAATCAATACACCCAATGCACTCAATGCACTAACCAATATCGGTACAACATCACTACTCATGTTTTGTGGGTCTTGTAAAACATACCCTCTTGGCTCACATATAAAATATTCTACGTCATCCTTTGTCACAGAAATTACAGGCGTTTCCTGTGCACCTTTTTCGTACGTTTGTAAAAAATCACTTTCTGAAACACATATACAACATTTTACGTCATCTCTTGTCATAACATCCAGTGCTATTTTATTTTTGTTATAATCACTATTCTCACCGTCTGTTATTTTCAAATCCATTTTTTTCTTATATAATATTTTTTTTATTATTATAAAATATATTTATTTTACGTAGGTATAATACCTTTTTTTTATACAACTGTTGCTAATAGTAATACTAACAGCAAAGTAGCAATGTTAATAGCAATACTGACCATGAATATAGTATTGCTAATAGCATTGCTTATAGCAAAGTAGCAATGTTAATAGCAATGCTTGCAGCAAATTAATAATATTAATACAAAAAATAGCAATGTTAATAACAATGCTATTAACAATACTAACAATTACTAGCTGCATGAATATCGCAGCTAGTTGTTTTGTATTTTATATTTATTTCAAGATAAAAAATAAGATTAATAATATAAAAATGAATGCGGAAGAACTATTACAAAATATATTGGAACAGACGGAACCAGATGAATCAAAGCAACAAGAAACAAAAAAAGAAAGATTATCAGCCATAGTAGCTGGCGGTGGTAGTCGTCAATATTTGGGTAAGGACATACAACTCACAAACATAGATGGCATGCCACCAGATGAAATTAACAAACTTTACTGCAGATATGAAGCAAGGCTTGGGGCAAGCATGACTAAAACTTTAGGCACTTCTTTTATTAACTTGTATGTGATGGGAGTATCAAAATATTTTAATGTAACCGATCCACCAAAGCTGATAGAAGACTTGGAAGAAGACCCATTTATTATTCATGCTTTGACAAGTGCTTGTTGTAAGTTGTATTACAGATATGGAATGTGCTTAGCACCATTTACAGCAATACTGACAACTGTTAGACATATTGATTTTAATAAAAATAAAATTATAGATAATAAAAATGAAGAATCAAGTGGAGAACCAAGAGAGTGAAGTTATACCAGTTGAAGTTGATACACAATCTGTTAAACAACAAAAAGTAAAAAATCTAAAACGAGTAGAGGCTGGAAAAAAAGGAGCAGCGGCAAGGAAGGCAAAGCGTTTGCTTCAGATAGAGCAGGATGCACAAGATGCAAGAGATGCAGGACAGATAACAAAAATAACAACAGATGAAGAAAAAACAGAAAAAATCAAAATAAACGTATACAAAAATTATATTCCACCGTGTCTGGTTTTATTTGGTATTGCTGGGTTGGGTTTGTATATTTATAACAAAAAATCTGCTACGCAAACTGCTACGCAACCTGTAGCTGTGCAACCTGTTCATGTTGCACCAAAAGACCCGTTTGATTTTTAATAATTTAATTTAATAATTTAATTTAAAAAAAAATAATCATATAAAAAAAATGGCAGCAAGTATTGACGGAAAACAAATTGTAAATATGATGTATCATGCTGGAGTGGAAACACTTCTAACTGTTGGATATTCTGAAATTGGCAGAAAAATACTAAAAAGACCAGCCCCTAAAGTGGATTTTAATATGGTAGATGTTGGGATGCTGTCTGTGGATATAATGTTAGCAATGGCTACAAAGGATATGCTGATTAAGCAAGGTATTATTCCTGCAGATATTATGAAATAATTTTAAAAAATATATATATAGAAAAATGGCAAGTGCAGTAGCAATGATGATCGGTGGCGCATTAACAAATGTTTTATGCTGCAAATATTTATAACAATTTGTAGTATAATATCTTTGTTACTTTCATTTTATTTTTATTTTCAAACTTGGTAAATAATCTAACAATTTTTAAGTGCAATTTGTTTTTGGTAACATATGCTGTCATAAATGTCAACTGTTTCTCAAATTGTAAAAACACCATTGTTAAAACCCCATGTAAAATTAACCTTTTGAATATCAATCAAGTTAGTTTGTAATCTTAATACAAACATATTGGGAATTCACTTTCAAGTAGGAAATGCCAAGCCAACTTAATTGTTTGTTCCTGTATGTGTGAAAGTTACTTTCTATAACATGTGCTATGTTTATCACCTAACTACTCTCAATTGTAACATGTAATCACATTGTTTATTGTTTGTACATTCATAATTATCAGTCTGTTGTTATAATAATAACTTAAACACCAAGCCAATGGTGTCAAAGCTTTTAACGTTAGTATATAAGATGTAAAATTTAATGTTCAAAAAAATAAGAAAATATAATATAAGGAATAAGGAATAAGGAAGGAGTTAATAATAGTTAGTAAGGAGTGCATAGTCAATGTTTGGATCTACCAAGCAGATTGGAATTATCCGTCAAGATTATTGTAACTCGTTTAAATATATGTTTGGGACAACTTTGCCATCAACTTGTGCAACAGTGTATACATTTTAGACTTCTTTAAATTAAGTGGACATTACCGCTGTTCATAGTGACTATTGATAGGATTGGTTCAGCTTGTGTGTTCTTGTTCGAACTGTGTTCCCAGTAAGGTAGTCTTGTAATTCAATGCATTAACATCTTTCTGTTAATATCGGCAGATTATTTTGAATAGTGTTATTGTGACATCACTACTTTTACATTGGTTATCAATATATATTTACATATTGATATGTGTGTCACCTTTAGTGTACATTCGAACTGGTTTCCCGTAATGTAGTTTAACTACCATTACATAGGCTATCAATATAAACTGTGTTTTAAGTATTATCTGTGTGCTATTTTAACATTAATAAATATACATAAACATTCTACGAGACTTCTGTGTGAACAAATGTACAATTCCTCTACAACGCCAAGCATATGCATAACTGAGCTTCAATTCCCCACGTCAACAACGACTCGTCACACGGCCCACATCGACGGCATAATAATTGGCGGAGAATAACCGGGTACCGACCAGGTCTTACCTCTCACAAGATGACTAACTATACAATTCCTCAAAGGCGAGAAGCAAGTAACATCGGATCATCGCGGAGCACTGAACAACATTCAACTTCGTGCAGATCAACTTATGTTGTGTCGTCGTGTGGCAGATGTGGTGAGTCTTTTCAACATCATCATTATTGCAAGGCACTGGATCGACAGTGTTATGTGTGTAGAATGTATGGTCATCATGCAAAAGTCTGTGATTATCTCAACAACAAGAATGCACCAAAATCACCTAGTGTTCATCACGCCTCCAGTGCCAGTGTTAATATGAATTCAAGTGATAAAATGAAAATTCAAAAATCTACAAAGAAGCAAAACCGTGATAGGGTTAGGTTAATGCAATTCAGAGAAAGAAAAGCTATGTGTTTTGAAATGCCATTTTATAGTTTGGATATTCAAGAGTTATACACTATGGGCCCAAGAAATTCATGCCGTGTCAACAATTCTAAAAAATGAAATGACAACCTTAAAAAAGAACTATAAAGAAGTTCTTGAACAAACCACTGCCATTGAATCGGAAGTTTTGCAATTGCAGACTCAGTATCTCAGTGCTCTAACGCAAGCTGAGCAAGCAAAGTTACAGTTGCAAGAATTAGAAACAATTAAGGCTACCATGTCACAACTTCAGGAACAGTGCAACAATGAACGCAAGCAGAAAGAGCAGTTACAATGTGAATTAATTAAAATGGAAATGGATAAAAAACCACTTATTGATGACAATAACTTAATAAGCAGCCAGTTTTATGCAATTCAAAAACAACTTCGGAAAGTGTCAGAATTTAACAAGGAGGATCGTGAGTCTCTTCTGCAAATATTAGACTGTGCAGATGGAAACATAAAGGCGCTGTCATCTGCCGTCTGCCTTCTGAAATTTCCTCCACGACAAGGGAACCCTCATAAACAGAAATCACAACGCCCATTCTACTGTGAGGACTGTGGAAGTAGTTCCTACCATCCTCATCAGCGCGGGTGCCCGGCTCGTGATCATTCCAAGTGTAAACTTTGTGACGGTGACCCTCACTTTGCAACTCTTTGCAAAAAGCCATTTGCTAAAACAACAGATAGTTAAACATTCAATACTGCAGATTGTAGTCTAGATTCCAATGGACCTTAAGTAGTGAATACTTCATACAGTAAATAAACAATCATTATACTTTAACATTACTTTGGGGACCAAAGTCTTCAAACCAGAGGGGAGTTTTTATGCTGCAAATATTTATAACAATTTGTAGTATAATATCTTTGTTACTTTCATTTTATTTTTATTTTCAAACTTGGTAAATAATCTAACAATTTTTAAGTGCAATTTGTTTTTGGTAACATATGCTGTCATAAATGTCAACTGTTTCTCAAATTGTAAAAACACCATTGTTAAAACCCCATGTAAAATTAACCTTTTGAATATCAATCAAGTTAGTTTGTAATCTTAATACAAACATATTGGGAATTCACTTTCAAGTAGGAAATGCCAAGCCAACTTAATTGTTTGTTCCTGTATGTGTGAAAGTTACTTTCTATAACATGTGCTATGTTTATCACCTAACTACTCTCAATTGTAACATGTAATCACATTGTTTATTGTTTGTACATTCATAATTATCAGTCTGTTGTTATAATAATAACTTAAACACCAAGCCAATGGTGTCAAAGCTTTTAACGTTAGTATATAAGATGTAAAATTTAATGTTCAAAAAAATAAGAAAATATAATATAAGGAATAAGGAATAAGGAAGGAGTTAATAATAGTTAGTAAGGAGTGCATAGTCAATGTTTGGATCTACCAAGCAGATTGGAATTATCCGTCAAGATTATTGTAACTCGTTTAAATATATGTTTGGGACAACTTTGCCATCAACTTGTGCAACAGTGTATACATTTTAGACTTCTTTAAATTAAGTGGACATTACCGCTGTTCATAGTGACTATTGATAGGATTGGTTCAGCTTGTGTGTTCTTGTTCGAACTGTGTTCCCAGTAAGGTAGTCTTGTAATTCAATGCATTAACATCTTTCTGTTAATATCGGCAGATTATTTTGAATAGTGTTATTGTGACATCACTACTTTTACATTGGTTATCAATATATATTTACATATTGATATGTGTGTCACCTTTAGTGTACATTCGAACTGGTTTCCCGTAATGTAGTTTAACTACCATTACATAGGCTATCAATATAAACTGTGTTTTAAGTATTATCTGTGTGCTATTTTAACATTAATAAATATACATAAACATTCTACGAGACTTCTGTGTGAACAAATGTACAATTCCTCTACAACGCCAAGCATATGCATAACTGAGCTTCAATTCCCCAACACAACAACGACTCGTCACACGGCCCGCATCGACGGCATAATAAATGCATTAGCGTTTAGCGGTTCAAATTATTTCTTTTCGAAAATGGGAAGTCATTCAGATGAGGAAAGACAAAGGCATGACAAAGCCGTGGAACAATTGAACGCAGCACAAGCGGCGTGGAATAAACAAAGAACAGAGAGATTAGATTTTATTAACAAGCAACTGCAAAAAGAGCATCATGCAGAGCAGACATTTGAGGATGTAGACCAAGTTATGAAGCAGTATTATTATACAACTGGCAAACATTTGCTTTTGGAACCGGAGCCCAAGTTAAGTGATTTTTATACACCATCTCCGGATCAACAGAATAGAGAAATTACGTTTATTGTGGTGGGCATGGCTGCAACTGGATTTGTGGCGTATAAATTGATTTCATAAAAAAAAATAGTTTAAAACTATAATTACTTTGGATTTTTTTTTTTTACTTTGAAAAGACTAAGTCATATGCATGATACCTATTTTTTTTGTTGTTTTTACATGGTTTCAATCCAAGTGGTCGAATATAATATGGTGGTTTAGCACTCTTCTCTAATTTATTTTTGAGATGATCAGGCGCCCATACTTCACCGTTGTCTAATAATGTCAATACCATGGATGGACCATATTCAGTATCCAGTATTTTTGTATCTGTAATAGTGTATATTTTATTTATTTCCAAGTCTGTCCATTTCTTTGTGCTATATTGATTTAGCTCTTCAAGCAGTTCATCAAATTGTGCAGTTGTGATATCCATTTTTTCTTTATAGTTATATAAAGTTTAATCTTTAGTAGAAAAAAATGGAAAAGATTTATTACAGCCCAAAAGGATTTTGGAGAGGTTACACAGCAGTTAAAAAATTAGCAAAAGAGGCTGGTGTCAGTGAAAAAAAGGCATTAGAATTTTTAAAGAAACAAGCTGTGTGGCAGATTTATTTACCTGCGCCAAAGAAAATAGTTAGACCAAGGTTTGATGTTTCTACTAAACATCAAGCTGATTTGTTATTTTTACCGCATGATACTTTTGGGATTGGTCGTGGACGCAAGACATATAAATATGCATTGACTGTGGTTGATATTGCGAGTAGATACAAAGAAGCAGAGCCGTTGACTTCCAAGGAAAGTAAAGAAGTTGCTAAAGCATTTGAAAAAATATACAGTCGGCATTTGAAATATCCAAAGTTATTACAAGTAGATCCAGGCAGAGAATTTATGGGTGCAGTATCGCAGTTGATGTCAAAACACAAAGTAAATATCAGACGAGGCAGAACAGAAATACACAGAGACCAAGCTTTAGTGGAAAGATTTAACAGAACATTAGCTGAGAGATTGTTTGGTTATCAGTATGCTAAGGAAATAGATTCACAAAAACGTAATAGAGAATGGGTAAAGAGATTACCAGAAGTTGTTAAAGCCATAAATTCGGAGACAAAAAAGCCTCCTCTTGTTGAAACAAAAATATTAAAAGATGATCCTATCTGTATGAATGCAAGTGTAAGATATTTATATCAACCCGGGGAACAAGAAGGTGGAAGACGCAGAGCAACCGATCCAATGTGGAGTGTAGATATTCACAAGATTAAAAGTTATATGGTGACGCAAGGTATAAGAGTTTATTATTTGAAAGCACCAGCGCCACAGAGAGGATTTGTCAAAGAAGAATTACTTATTGTTCCTGCTGATACCCAAATTCATAAGTTTTTGTAGAAACCGTGTGCATCAGTTGTAATTCCATCTTCTCGGATGTATCTTTTTGAGTAAAATGGTGATAATGTAACTTTGTTTACTGTTATGCCATATATTTGATGCTTCATTGATCGTATCATATTCATTTCATGGGTGTATTTTTTCTTGTTAAATAGTGCATCCTTGTAGTTTTCAAAATTTATATGTTTTTTGACTACATATTCTTTTACACCCTTTGCTTTCTTAATAACCTGCTCATCCGCTCTCAAAATAGAATATAGCTTGGGTCTTAATCCAACATACTCAGCTATAGCAATACCGTTACATTCGTCTTTCATTTTACCTATTACTTTTTTGTTTGTATCATCGTGCATGGGGTGATCTTGAGGATAATCACTCAAGTCATACTCATCTTTCATTTCAGCCATGTCTTTGTACACATCTTTTGTTTTGATGTCTACCAGCAAGCTGTCAGTGTCTGTGTATGCTACATTACAGTCAGCTCCATACCTTTTTTTCAAAGTATTATAATACCAATCATACATATGGTACTTTGATAAATCCAATACTGACATCCCAACATAAATTGGTTTGTTTAATGTTAATTTTGTTTTGTTTACATGTACTGCTGACAATTCATCTGAAAATTTTATGCGTCGGTTAAAGTTTGGTTTAGCTATTATTTTTCTTATTTTTTCATTTTCAGAACCATCAGTTCTGACTAGTTTTATATCAGTCCGCTTGCGGAGAGTTTCCATTGTCTTACCAAACACAGAGTTGTTCATAAGTTTGTAAAAAGCTTTTTCAAAGTCTGATTTAGCTTTTTTCCTAAGTTCTGTGTTTAGGTTTATGTATGATTCCATCCATGGGTCTTCATTAAATTCTAATACTCTGTGTATTTTCTTTAGTTTCATGCCTAAAGATAAATACAGTTCCAGGTTTTTATGATGTATCACATACTTTTCTTTGTCCCTAAGATTGGGAACTAGTTGTTCTGTATTTATCATGCCATTATTTTCTAACAGGTCTGTTTGGTATTCAGACAACCATTCTTTTTTCACTGCTAATCTTTCCGGTGCAAGCGGATAGTCATTGTGAGCTTCATGAAGTTCTTTAGGATATTCAAAATCAACTTCTGCAAAATATCCTATTCCTTCTTTTGGCTCTGGTAAAGTTTCTGATTCCCTCCACTTAAAGCCAGAATATGGAAGTGGCTGACTCATTGCCCACCCATATAAGTTATTAGCATCATAATCCATTAAGTAGTTGATTTCCTCGTTAGGGTTATAATCAGCCACATATGGATTGTTTGCTTTGGCATATCTTTTTGATACCATACTTATGCCACCTCGCATTCCTTTTTCTACAAACAAGTGCATGTCAATGTCTGTCAAAAGTTCTAATTCTATTTTTGAATGTTTAAGTAAAGCATCCCAAGATAATCCAGGTGCTGTATAGTAATGTAAAGCATCAAGTTTGTATGCACTCATACATGTTTTTCTAAAAGTTTGAAACACATCTGCTAACAGAGTTACATCAGTTTTTAGATATAAATCATGATAGTCTCCAAGAGTTTTACAGTTAAACTCTTTCCATATTTTTTGAGCATATTCGTAATCTTCGGGACTTATACTTTCATCTGATAAACTACTGTAAAAAATGTTTATGGGTGGTAATTGTGTCTCATTAAATTTTTCCATGCTATCCATGTAATCATACGGATAAACACCTTTTCGTAAAAGTAAATCTGTTTGTTTGTCAAACTGATTTTTAGTAATTTTAAAATCAGATTTGTCTGTTGCTTTGACTAATTTTTCTAAAGAAAAATTCATAAATTGCCAACTGTCTAAAAATCTAAGCTGTCCAGCACTAAATGAAATATACTTTTCAGCGTTGTTTGGAATGCATGTAATATTACCTGTCATTTATGTATTTTTTGCATTATAAGATGACTATCATATCCTTTGAGGTTGTGAAATATAACAGGAATAATTGTTTTATTTGGTTTTATTTTTAGTTTTAGGTTGCAGTTTTTATGTGCTGCACCTCTGTATTCTCCTGTAAAATGACAGTGATCTCTTACTTTACAGTTTTTGCCACATTTCCTACCTATTTCATTTTCGCATATCCAGCAGTGTGTTGCTTTTTCATAATCTATTTCATTCTGCTGTGTCATGATTAATGGTTTCGGGTGAGCAAATATATTATTGATCTTGCTCTTTTCACATTCCAAATGATTTAAAAACTTTTCAACAGTATCTTCACCTCTGTAAATAACAGGTTCTTCTGTTTTACCATCATATCTGACAACTTGGTATCCAAATCCACAAGCTTCGTGCACAGTTGTGATTTCAGATTTCTTTCCAAATTTAATTGATTCTGGTTTGACTATACTTTCAAAATCAGCATATATTGCATCACAGACATTTGATTTTGATGATTTTTAAATTTGATGATTGTACCTTTTTTTGGCATTTCTATTCTGCAAGAATTTTTGTTAATGCCATCACAGTCTTCTCTGTGTTTGGTAAGTAGATCTTCTCTTGAAAAGCCGTAAAGACAACGATCACAGAAATAAGTTTTACCGTGATATTTGTTTTGATCATAAAGTAATCTATTTAAATTTTTAATCCAGCAATAGTGATATTTTGTTGTTAATTTTTTTGGTTCTTTAGAATAATCATCAGGGTTATAGTTGTCATCTATAATTCCTTCTTCATTATTTGGATCGTCTTCGTTCTCTGATTCAACCTCAGTGTCTTCAGATATTAAGATTAAATTAATTCGTTCAATATCTTTTGGTTGTTCTGATATTTTATATGGAAAAACAGATACCTTTTTATTTTTTCCTATTATAGCATATCCATAAACGTTGATAGCAAGGTTGTTTTGTTTCTCTACTTTGGAAATTTGAGAAATTGGAGTGGGAAAATCAATACCCTCTTTCTTTAAGAACTCTGTACTAGGATAATTTGATAATCTATCAGAATTCTTTTTAGCTGGATTTAAAGCTGAATTTATTGCATGAAACAAACACTGATCATCATTGTTTTTTACATTTATAATTGCTTTTTTATCAGCTACTGCTTTGGGTAAAGAAATATATGAAGAACCTTTTAATGGTTCATACTTTGCAAAATTTAAGTAAAACGTAACACAGTGATCAATCTCCAATCCAGATGCTGTGTTTGTAAATCTTTCAAGACTCTCTTGTATATAAGCAGATGATTTATCGTACAACTCATTTATTCTTTCAGAGTTTAAGATTGCATTTTGCTCGCTGTGTAATACTGCTGTGGTGTATTTTTTGGTAGCACCATCATCTTTGAATAAATCTACAGTAAGACCTAATTGAAACTTTAATCCATTCATCTCTGTCAGCCCTTTGCTTATTTGTTTTGTAATAATGAATTTTTTATCACGGAATAGGATTTTAGGGTCTTTATATTTTCTGGCAGATATTTCGTATGCTTTAAAATAGCCACACATTGGTTTGTCAACTAGTTTTAATTTTTCTTCTTCTTTTTCTTCTTTTTGATTTTCTTGCAGCTCTTGGATTACTTTAGCCATTTGTTTTTTGTATTTATCATCTTGACTTAATTCTTTTTTAGCCTGCCTTTTCTTAAGTTTTTTAAGCTTTCTTCTTTTCTTAAAACTTTCAAAAGATTTACTAGTTGGTTCTATATTTTTATCTTCCAAAGGTTGGCTGGTAGTTGCCCTTGTTTTCAAGACTTTATTTTCTTCCTCAAGTAATTCCAATTTTTTCTTAACTAATGCAATTTCTTTAACTTCTTTCCTAAGTGATGCATTTTCTTCCTCAATTTTGGTTGGTTGACCTCCTAATGATTTCAGTGTCATATTTAGTGATTCCTTATCTATTATACCTGTATTATACAGGGATAATAAATTATTTATAGTATCTTTCATGTCAGACATTTTTTCTCTTTTCTTTATACCTAAAAATATTTTTATTTAATATAAAAAATTATTACTATAAATATAAAGCAATGATTCCGTGTCAGTTCCTAAAGATCAGTTCCAACGGTATTTGTACCAAAAAACCTGTTAAAAATTCGAAATATTGTAAAGTTCATAAAAATAGAATGAAAACTTGTAAAATTCTACCTTGTTTAAATTGTGGATTGGGTACTACTGCCCAATTTCAAATTTGTTGTAAATGCGGTGCTTCAAGACTTAGAAAATATAACGAATATTGGTATTATAAGGATTATAATAAAGAATGTTTAAAATTTAGATGTATTGAGTATTTATAGTTTAACCTCTATTTTGTAATAAAATTTAAACATCCAAATTTAAAACATTTTCACAATTCAATCTTAAAATCTTGGGTTATTTGGCGCCTGGGACATGCTGAATAAACAGTTTAATTGACTTAATTTTCAGTAAACTGAACATTTTTGTGTGGTGATTTTAGATTATTTGGGGTGATTTGGGTTTTGAGCCAGAAATTTTTGTGTGGTGATTTTAGATTATTTGGGGTGATTTGGGTTTTGAGCCAGAACACCTATAATACATATATATGGATCCGGTGCCATGAGCAACCAGGATCCGTTACTATGCAATGCACAAACAACTTAACGCTTCTGGCAATATTATTATGTATTAAATATGTCCAGTGGATGTTATGGCTGAACATAAATAATTCCAGATATAGCATATGCCAATAGCTGTCTCCTTTTTTAAATAAACACACTTTTCTTAGACGCGTCGGTGTGAAAGCAGTGCGCGTTCTTTCACATCTAAAACACTGTTTTTATAACCCGTTCTTTATGAATTCAGATACACAAATGCATCTAGTATTCCGTGTGTGTGATCATTTTTAAAAAGTGTTTTATTGTAAAGAAATATTAATTATTTTTTAACAGCACATCCAACAGTTTACGTGTTTTTACCCGTCAGGGTCCTTTACATCAGCAATCAGGGTCCTTTACATCAGCAATCAGGATCAAGGTAACGCTGTTTTGAGCAGCCAAGGTCCGTTACGTCTGTCCACCGTGAATATAAACCATTTCTTTTTAACATATTGCTTTTCCAGGTCCGTAGCTACACTGGGGCACACAGAGGCAGTTGCCTTGGTTGAATTTTGGGAATGTACATACTTAACATAAAAACAACTATAAACTAGTATATAAGGACCCTGGGGGAAATGCAACACATTGAAGGAAATCAAAACAAAATCCAGGGTGGAGAGGGAAGTTTATGCCACCGGACACCAACATAAGGTATATGCCTCAGTTAACTTTCAGGGCTGGTTACGGGCCTGTTTTCATTTAAAATGACTTTAAAAATAATTGAACTTGATTAAAGAAAATTAAAGATTTAAATAAGTAAACTTACGAAAGGTTAATTACTAGTATTTGAACTTAATAGTTAAACTTTCGGTTTTTAGTTAACACTTACCCTGTCATACAGACGGAAGCTGACATCTTTCAAATTTTCTTTGATTTTGAAATCTGATCAATCAGAATTTTAATGTTCAGATTGCCGATTTATACATTTTGTGTTTCCATTCGAGGAAACATCAATATTGGGGCTCACCCCGAAACATTGGGGTGTGGGACCTTCCGGCTCTTACGCGTATGTTTATAAGACTATATAGAAACTCTCTATCTCTCTCAATTCCTTCCACCCACTCCTTCCTTCCCTCACTCTCTCTACCCTTTTCTCACTATTTTACTCCCTCCCTCCCACTCGCTTTCTTTCTTTCTTTCTCTGTCTCTCTCTTTCTCTGTGTGTCTCTCTCTTTCTCTCTCTTTCTCTCTTTCCTTCTCCCTCTTTGTGACTCTCTGTGTCTATATGTGTCTCTCTGTATCTATCTATCCATTTTATTTTCAATTTCAAAATTTTAATTCATGCATAAATTAAGAGGAATTTATTTAAAATATGTTGATTTATAATCTACTACTATGTGTAAACCATGCATGAGTAACTTCACATAACAAATACTATATCTCAATCGTTACCATTATGAGCCTCTACCAATATTCCAATTCTGATAAACAATGTCTCCTTTGTGTTTTGTGGCAATATACAGCACACACATACACACACACACCCACACACACACACACACATAAAAATGGAGGATTATTTGTATAGATGCAACGGGATAGTTGGAAAGGGTCTTTGTTAAAAGGCCGCTACGTTTAATTATAGGTATTGTTTTGGTTTATATATAAACATGGATTTATAAGATTGTTTGAGTAAGTACATATTTAGCTTCATTTTCAATTTCTAATGACTTGTATTTCCTACATGGTAAAATGCCGTCTGCTAAAATCCGCTTTTATACCCGTTATATTACCAGTGTTCGATTCACAAAGTACCCGAAGCGTCTCATACAGTACCGCCTTATCTCATTAATATTCAGTGAATTTAGGTAGTGCGCATGTTGTATATATGAACCCACACGTATACAGTATGCCCCAGTCACACCAACCACGAATGCCTGTACGAATCCACTACGGATGGATTCGTAGTGAATCCATAGTTTATCCTGGGTTATTCATGGTTATTCGTAGTAGTTCATATGTATCCGTGGACCCACCACGAGAGTTTTGGACATGTCCAAAACTCTCGGGGTCAGCACCACGATTTTTTCATCCGTAGAGATCCTTAGTAGGTTCGCAGCGATTCGTAGTGATTCTTAGTGATCCGTAGAACATTCCCGGCATACCGGGAATGACCACGGCTTACTACGACCTAACACGACCTACTACGACCTACTACGAGGACACTAGGGTTTCAGTAAGGTTATCTCACGGTTAGAGCATGGTTTAGTACGATCTGTACACTAACTTGTACGGCCTATTACGATCTAGTACGGTTTCATCGCGAATAAAGCGGAATTGCTTAAATGCAGGCCTTTTTATTGCGCGAATGCGGACCACGTGGGGAACCGTGACACGCTCGTGACACTCCATATTAGTCCGTACTAGTTCGTAGTTGTCCGTAGTAGTTCGTACTCGAAGCGTAGTGAAACCGTAGTGGTTCCAGTCATTTACACATGTCAACCGAAGTGTTTCCTGTGCCAACCTTGCTGCTCCTTACTGTTACCGTACTCAACCGTACTCAAATCGTAATGTAATCGTAGTAGTTCGTAGTATTTTGTGAGAAATGCCCATCCGCGGGGAATCCGTGGGGGGACAACCGTAGTGGGTTCGGGGAGACATTCGTGGTTGGTGTGACTGGGCCATAATCACTTAGTACAACATTCGTAATAACCGTTAGATTTGTTCAGTTCCAGTGTGCCTTTTATCGGGATTGTGTAGCTTTAAGGAAGGCATTGTTAGTTTTGTGAACAAGAAAATGGAACATTTACATGCATCATTTCTTAGTGACATAAAATGTACACAAGGACTGCCAGAATCTGTTGCGCGCGACCAGTGTACAACAGAGAATTTACTACCATGTCCCACACCTTGAATTTGTGTTAGAAAATAAGGTAACTGTATTTACCATGAACCAGGCAAACTTCATCGCAAATGTCCAAACAAAATATGTCATAAACTATTTGAAAAAATCGCATACTGCATCGTCATGGGGCTCCCTCATGGAAGAACACCGATGCCACCACATGGTGCTCACACCCTTGTGAACTTGCGAAGTGTTTCATATCAGAAACAGGATATAATAACAAGACTACCGCAGAGGAGACAGATTGTTCCGGCATCCTTAGTGTGGCCATTAATGGGCTGTTTATACAGAACGAGCTGGCAGTCCCAATTAACCCTCCAAAGGACCGTTGCTCGACATTTTCTGAAACTTTGTCAGATGCTTTGTTGGGTCAAGGGACTGTCACAAAATGTCACGGGTAGAGCGTACTGGTCGTATATAGCTCTTGTATTGGTTACACCCAAAATCTATTGTTCGAGTTGAAACAATTTCACAATATTCATGATCTATTCATGTAACACGTAAAAGCGTGCACATTTTAAGTGGCTGCCAGAGAGGCCGTGTCATAAGTTTAGTTTTGTGCTAATGCATGTAAACGTATATGTATATTTTCCTTAAACGGCAAAATTGTATAAGGGGCCTCTCGTGTAGATTCAATACTGTAGATTTAGCCACGTTTGTCACGGACTGAACGGGGGAAATAATGATTTGGGCGTAATGTTTGCTATAAAACCCATTGTCTTCTAGCTTTCGCCGGGATCGTCGATAGTACTTTGTTGGAACAGAGATTGGACGGCAAATTTCACAGGCAACATGTGGTTAGTAGTTTTATTAAACTTTTATCGTATATTTATATTCAGTGGGCGGCGCCATCTTGTTTGGCGGTTACGACATCCGGTTAGCATTGATGTTTCTCAAACATAACTTTAGACTAGCATATGATTTTGAAGTTACTTTATTAGATGTAATTATTGTAATTGATCATTAATTGTAAAACAATATTAATTTGATAACAGTGGATAATAGGTGCATTAGTTAACGTTGGCGTATAACTCGGTGATTGTAATACACGATTGTTAACATTAGTTAACAATGAGATGAGTGACAAGAATAAATGCGTGCATGCATAACTCAGTGAGTGTAATATATGAGTAATTTGATCATGTTTATATTACATGTATTAGGGGCATTGATTAACAGCGACGTACATAGCGTATACATGGCGTTGTAGAATATGTATACATTGCTACTCATCATTAGGACAGCTTACACATATTGATTGAATAATGATTTGTTTGGGTAATGATATTTATGCAAGATTGTTATGTTTGTCAACCGACATCTGAAACGTATGTATAATTACAGACTAAGCCATCCAGGATATAAGCCATCCAGGGTTGGAGTAAGCCATCTAGGTTTGGATATCCAGGAGTGGAGCTAAGCTTCCACGAATAACGTTTACAAGCGGTGGAGACGGTCCCCGTACCTGCGCAGCCAGGTTTTACTAACGACAACCCCCGGGACACAAGGTGGGCCCGTTACCAGTCCTCACTGGAGGAATATCATTCACAATCTCAGTGGAGATTAACTATCATTGCATCGCGTCATCAACCCTTACAGAAGGCATTTGATGACAATCATCCATTGAATTCGCGCATCATCATCTTCATGAGCTCTCGCGCATCACAGTTATCGCGCTAGATCAACATTGTTATAGCTTTAACAACACTTTAGTGTCTTAGACATTCAGTATTTATAACAATACTAAGAACGTCTTAAACGTTCAGGAGAACATTCTTTTCATAGTTCATTTGTGTATTCGCTTGTTTTTTTAGATAATTGTATATATATTAAACATATTTTAAAAGTTGCATTAAACTTATGTAAATGCATTCACCGTCATTGATTCTTTCCCGAGTTAGCCCAACCACTAACGTCATCCTGTGACAACTGGTTTTCAGAGTAGTGGGATTTTTGGCGACTACGGAGGGAAAGAATCAATAAGTGATCTTTATTATGATATACTTAATCTCTACTTATTATTTTAGAATTGTGTACCACCCTCTGATCCATCAAGGCGACTGTCGACGATCACGGCCACAGCTTGGAAGTCAAGACACGACAAGGGTAGGGTGAGTCCAAACTGTTGTTTTGTCCGTTCTTTCCTAGGCGCGAGGTCGCAGTGGTCTACACGAGTTTTAACAACCCATGGAATTTCGGTAGAGGTAGAGTTGGTCAAAACCGAGGTAGAGGTAGAGGCAAGGTAGTAATAGTCCGGTTATTAAAACCGAGAGTAGTAGCTGTTGTGTGAAAGCGGATGGTGTAATGGCGAAGATCGGAACATGTCTCTTTCCGTATGCAAATTTTCCAACGGCAGATGGTAGAGTGAATGGCACGGACGTAATTGTAATGAGGGATACAGGTTGTACAGGTGTGGTAGTTAGGCGTAGTTTAGTTACGGATGACCAGTTGGTAGGTAAACAGTCACCGTGTATGTTGTTAAATAAATCGGTAGAGCACGTGCCAACAGCGAGAATAGATGTAGATACACCTTTCTTTAAAGGGACTACAGAGGCACTATGTATGGACGACCCGATGTATGATTTAACGATGGGGAACATAGAAGGTTCAGTACTTCCGGTAATGTCCGATTTTAGAAGTAGCATAAGTAATGCCGTAGAGACTAGAGCGCAGGTTCAGAAGCAAGCTCAGGCTTATATAAAATTAAAGGTTCCTGCAGCCGTAGGTGACATATCCAAAGCGGAGTTTATAGAAGCACAAACTCAAGACGAGTCATTAGGTCCTTGTAAAGTGAAGGCCAAGGATGGTGTAGTGAAGAAGTGTAAAGGGTCCGGTAGTTGTAAGTTTGTACATAAGAATAGGTTATTGTACAGAGAATTTGAAGATAGTGGTAGTAGACAGTTTCACCAATTAGTGGTACCTACCCAATATAGAACGACAGTGCTTAAGATAGCTCATGAGTCGATTATGGGAGGTCATTTAGGCGTAAAGAAAACGTCAGATAGAGTATTGGCAGAATTTTATTGGCCAGGCGTTAGTGGAGATGTAACTAGGTATTGTAGGTCCTGCGATGTATGCCAAAGGACAGTACCAAAAGGTCGAGTGACCAAAGTACATTTAGGTCAGATGCCACTGATAGATACACCATTTAAGCGGGTAGCCGTAGACATAGTTGGACCAATTTTTCCAGTGTCAGATAGGAAAAAAAGGTACATTTTAACCATGGTAGACTATGCAACTAGGTATCCGGAGGCAGTAGCATTGCCCTCAATTGAAACTGAGAGAGTAGCTGAGGCATTAGTTGATATGTTCAGTAGACTAGGTGTACCAGAGGAAATGCTGACTGATTGTGGGTCACAGTTTACGTCAGAACTTATGGCTGAAGGAAGCAGGTTATTGTCTTTGCGTCAAATCATGACAACACCATATCACCCTATGTGTAACGGGTTAGTCGAACGATTTAACGGGACGTTAAAGCAAATGTTACGGCGTATGTGTACCGAGAGACCCAAAGATTGGGACAAGTATCTCAATGCTTTATTGTTTGCATTTAGAGAGGTTCCAAAAGAGAGTTTAGGATTTTCTCCGTTTGAGTTATTGTACGGTAGGTCAGTTAGAGGTCCCATGAGGATTCTTAGAGAGCTGTGGGCAGGTGAAGTAGATAGTGATGAGGTTAAGACTACATATCAGTATGTTTTAGATCTGAAGGAGAAACTAGAGGAGACTTGTAAGATAGCTCAAAGTCAGTTAGTTAAGGCAAGTACCAAGTACAAACGGTACTATGACCAGAAAGCTAGAGCTAGGAAGTTTAAGATAGATGACCAGGTGTTACTGTTACTCCCGACCGACAATAACAAGTTGTTATTACAATGGAAAGGTCCGTTTTACGTTAGAGGGATAGTGAACACTATGGATTACCGTATCGAGATAAACGGAAAGTTAAAGACCTTTCATGCGAATATGCTGAAAGAGTATATCAGTAGAACCGATAATGGGCAACAAGGGGTGTTAACCGTAGTTAATGTTGCAGTTATTGAAGAAAGTGAGGAAGACAGTAGTGAGGACACTAGTCCCATGTATTTTCCCACTAGTGTAGGTAGGGAGACAGCAGCCGATGTAGACATATCGGGCATGCTTAGTGTAGAGCAGCAACGAGAGATGGGTAGTTTACTCTCGGAGTTCAGTGATGTCTTGTCCGAAAACCAGGGGCAGACAGATGGAGTGCAACATGATATTGTACTCACATCAGGGGAACCAATTAGAATTAAGGGGTATCCCATTCCATTTCTCTCCCGATCAATTGTTGATGAGGAGGTGAAAGACATGTTGAAATTGGGTGTCATCGAACCTTCAAACGCCCCATTGTCATCCCAAGTCGTACTTATCAAGAAGAAAGATGGGTCAATTCGATTCTGCATCGATTTTAGGCAGCTCAATAAACGTACCATCTTTGATGCAGAGCCAATGCCTAATATTGAGGAGGTATTCTCTAAACTTGCGGGATATTCGTATTTCTCCAAGTTAGACCTCAGTAAAGGTTATTGGCAAGTCCCACTTTCAGACCGAGCTAAAGAGATGACCTCCTTCGAAACTTCGTAAGGACTTTTTAAGTTCAAGGTCATGCC
Source organism: Cyrtodaria siliqua (assembly GCA_037043455.1). Taxonomy (NCBI): domain Eukaryota; kingdom Metazoa; phylum Mollusca; class Bivalvia; order Adapedonta; family Hiatellidae; genus Cyrtodaria; species Cyrtodaria siliqua. The sequence goes on along the minus strand of JAWPHD010001719.1, from coordinate 270,922 downwards.
CTTTGGTCTCGTAAACGCCCCAGCAACATTCTGTAGGTTAATGAGGAAAGTCCTGAAGGATTTGTCCAACACTGACAGTTGTGTAGATGACATCCTGGTGTTTACAACAACATTTGAAGACCATATTAAGGCTCTACGTAATCTGTTGGAACGGCTACGCCGGTTTAAACTGACTGCAAAACCTAGCAAGTGTCACATAGGTTACGCAGATATAGAGTGTCTGGGTCATGTTGTCGGGAGGGACCAGAAATTGAAACCCAACCCCGACAAGGTTAAGGCAATTCAGGAAGCACCAAGACCCGAGACAAAGAAACAAGTTATGTAATTTTTAGGGTTGGCGGGTTTTTACAGGAAGTTTATTCCAAACTTTTCGGCTATAGCTGCACCTTTGTCAGACTTGACAAAGAAAGGTCAACCCAATAGGATAACTTGGGGGGAAAGCCAGGAGCGAGCTTTTGTCTCTTTAAAGGGGAGTCTGGTCAAAACCCCAATACTAAAATTACCTGAACAGGACCAGGAGTTTATCCTCAGAACGGATGCCTCCGATATCGGGGTGGGTGCAGTCCTACTGCAAGAGCAAGATGGGTGTAGTCTCCCCGTGGCTTACGCAAGTCGGAAACTATTACCCCGGGAATGTAACTACTCTGTTATCGAAAGGGAGTGTCTTGCAGTAGTGTGGGGTGTCAGTAAATTCCACCGATATGTTTTTGGTAAGGAATTTGTCTTGGAGACTGACCACCAACCGTTAGCTTATATGAATAAAGCTAAGGTAGCTAACAGTAGGTTAATGAGGTGGGCATTGACTCTGCAGCCTTACCGTATGAAAATTAAAGCGATCCGAGGAAAGGACAATATTGGGGCAGACTATTTAAGTCGCCGCACATAATGACCGGTTTAATACAATAGTGTATTGCAGTGTATTGTACAATAGTAGTATATGTTACGACAGGGTAGTGTACAATTGTAGAATAGTGTTGAAATTGTAATTACATATTATAGTTAAGTTATAACTGCAGTGAATGTTTTCCGGAAGACGGTCGTTGTACTGGCTGAAGGTTGCATCCCTCAGGAGTAATAGTTAACATACTCAAGCGATTGAGCGATCAGCTTGTACGTTTTGTCGCTCGTTTGCTCAGAAGAATTAATAGTTTCTTAACGTGTAAATATTAATTATCATTTTGTTGAATTTTAAAAGTGTAGCACTTTCTTTAAGTGGGGAGATGTTGTCACAAAATGTCACGGGTAGAGCGTACTGGTCGTATATAGCTCTTGTATCGGTTACACCCAAAATCTATTGTTCGAGTTGAAACGAATTTCACAATATTCATGATCTATTCATGTAACACGTAAAAGCGTGCACATTTTAAGTGGCTGCCAGAGAGGCCGTGTCATAAGTTTAGTTTTGTGCTAATGCATGTAAACGTATAGGTATATTTTCCTTAAACGGCAAAATTGTATAAGGGGCCTCTCGTGTAGATTCAATACTGTAGATTTAGCCACGTTTGTCACGGACTGAACGGGGGAAATAATGATTTGGGCGTAATGTTTGCTATAAAACCCATTGTCTTCTAGCTTTCGCCGGGATCGTCGATAGTACTTTGTTGGAACAGAGATTGGACGGCAAATTTCACAGGCAACATGTGGTTAGTAGTTTTATTAAACTTTTATCGTATATTTGTATTCAGTGGGCGGCGCCATCTTGTTTGGCGGTTACGACATCCGGTTAGCATTGATGTTTCTCAAACATAACTTAAGACTAGCATATGATTTTGAAGTTACTTTATTAGATGTAATTATTGTAATTGATCATTAATTGTAAAACAATATTAATTTGATAACAGTGGATAATAGGTGCATTAGTTAACGTTGGCGTATAACTCGGTGATTGTAATACACGATTGTTAACATTAGTTAACAATGAGATGAGTGACAAGAATAAATGCGTGCATGCATAACTCAGTGAGTGTAATATATGAGTAATTTGATCATGTTTATATTACATGTATTAGGGGCATTGATTAACAGCGACGTACATAGCGTATAAATGGCGTTGTAGAATATGTATACATTGCTACTCATCATTAGTACAGCTTACATATATTGATTGAATAATGATTTGTTTGGGTAATGATATTTATGCAAGATTGTTATGTTTGTCAACCGACATCTAAAACGTATGTATAATTACAGCCTAAGCCATCCAGGATATAAGCCATCCAGGATATAAGCCATCCAGGGTTGGAGTAAGCCATCTAGGTTTGGATATCCAGGAGTGGAGCTAAGCTTCCACGAATAACGTTTACAAGCGGTGGAGACGGTCCCCGTACCTGCGCAGCCAGGTTTTACTAACGACAACCCCCGGGACACAAGGTGGGCCCGTTACCAGTCCTCACTGGAGGAATATCATTCACAATCTCAGTGGAGATTAACTATCATTGCATCGCGTCATCAACCCTTACAGAAGGCATTTGATGACAATCATCCATTGAATTCGCGCATCATCATCTTCTTGAGCTCTCGCGCATCACAGTTATCGCGCTAGATCAACATTGTTATAGATTTAACAACACTTTAGTGTCTTAGACATTCAGCATTTATAACAATACTAAGAACGTCTTAAACGTTCAGGAGAACATTCTTTTCATAGTTCATTTGTGTATTCGCTTGTTTTTTTAGATAATTGTATATATATTAAACATATTTTAAAAGTTGCATTAAACTTATGTAAATGCATTCACCGTCATTGATTCTTTCCTGAGTTAGCCCAACCACTAAGGTCATCCTGTGACAGGGACATCATGTAACGCCAAAATTACCAAGGCCAAGGTCATATTTTGCGTTATTTTTCTAAATATTAACCTTGGTTAGGTAACTTAACCTCAGTTAACTGTATGTGATTGCCTCATTTTCTTTGTTTGATACTTGGTTATATGTATTGTTGGTACGACAAAAAATACCAAGGTCAAGGTCATAGGTTGCTTATTTTCCCCAGACGTAACCTTGGTTTGGTAACCTATCCTTGGTTAGGTAACTTAACCTCAGTTAATTGTGATTGCCTGACTTTATGTCTTTCATACTTGGTCATATGTATTGTTGGCATTGGTGGACATCGTTGAACGAAAATAATACCAAGGTCAACGTAATATTTTGCATTATTTTCCCAAAACTACAACCTGGTTAAATCCCTTAACCTCAGTAACTTAACTTCTTATGATTACTTCGCTTTTGTTTGTTTGATACTTGGTCAAATGAAGTGTTGTCTTTGTTGGACATCATTTAAGCATAAATTTAATAAAATATTTCATATGCGGTTGGCGCGGTGGGCGAGACACCCTCAGACCGAGGTCCTGTTATTTTATATTGATTGTAATGAAAGCTCTCTGAATTTATTATAATCACTCTTGATGGCTTCCTGGGTAGAACCAGTATTAAGGAAATGCAGATAAAGTGTACTGCTCGGGTAGGGACACAACACAGTCATGACGGGACCCAACTTACTACACTATGTATTTTCGATCCCGGGTCCGACGCTGTACCAATAGACCAAAGCGCTTCATAACATCCATAGTGCCAACTTCACTTTGCAGATAATAATACAAGATTATCTGTCATGCTTGAATCATAATAAGCAAACGAGTGGGACGGCATAGTGGTAGAACACCTGCCTCGCACGCAGAAGGTCGTGGGTTCCATCTCCAGCCGGGTAACACCAAAGACTTCATAAAATCCTTTGCTTGATGTTCAGCATGTAAAGTGTAAACTGGTCGGTCTGTTGTCATTATAAATAGACTGGGTGTGGAATCATGGCATGTGTCTACGGCGTGGTATTCCGGAGTGGTAGCCCTTCAAGGTCTCACTATACAGTACACTTTTACTATGTTGGCCTATATGAATAAAGTTTACTGGGCCATTTCGAACCTAAATTTTCCAAGCTAAAAGTCATTTATTTATGAAACACAGTCATTTGCCCACACAAAAATGTACAAAATATGGTACGTTGACCAGGTTTTTTTTTTTTTAATTGGAGTGGTGGCATCCTTTGCACTATGTTGGGCTTTTACTCCAGAGTTTGTACCAGAATTCCTACACTGCTTCATCTCCCATAAAACTGTCATATTCTGGTGTCAGTGTCATCTAATAGCTGCACATCCAATTTCAGACTGTGTTCATCTCACCTGCAACAGCAATACATATATCTGTCAGCAATTATTAAAAATATTTAAATCCGAACAACACACTACTACTTTTTATGGCGCAAGTTTTATCCTACCGTGGCTTTCAAGGGAGCTAACTGTATAGTGAGACCTATACAGCTAAGCACTAACCTTGTCGTGCCCTCAATTGTTTGCTCTGGCTTCTGCCAAGTCATTGAGTACCTTCTTTGTGGCTTTCTAGTCTATTCTTTTTTTGTGGTTATATATACACGAGCATCTTTTGCCTATTAATGCTGCCTTGTTGGTTAGAGAATAGTTCATGGCGGGGATTTGTTTATTTACACTGTCGGGTTTTGTTGGGTTGACGGTAGGGTAAGTGTGAGGTTAGGGGCACCCTAGAACCTGGTTTAAACCCCCAGCGGCCTTTTTTGCCACTGACCGTTCCAAGGCGGTAGCCTTATCAATCATTTTGTGTTTGTGATGTCTTATTTGGCCTTTTATTCATCTTTAGATTTGTTCTTTGTTTCTGTGTGTGTTTGTGGTTGACTGTTGTCCTTGAATGCTGCTTTTCCTGTTCGAGTTTTATATCTATATTTACTGCTACAAGTAGACCATCGTGATATCACTTAAAGATTTTCCAAAGCGGCTTTATGTCCCATGTATACTGATTCATTTCATATGTTTATAAGCTAGTAAAGATGTTTAGTATTTAAGTCTATTGTTCTTAGATATATCCATTATTTCTGTTTCTGGTTCTTGCGCAAGGGATATACAATAAAACTGATGTTTCTTTCAGTTGAAAACTGATGTTGTAAAGATATCCATTGAAGATGAAATTGAACCTCGTCAAGAAGCGCTTACGGCAGTGGAAGAAAAGAAACATGAAGTGATAAAAGCTATGGAACTGAAGCACCAAAATATTTTGGATGACATGACCAAAAAACATCTTGCAGTGATGTCATCATTAGATCAGAAAGAGGCGAATATTACAGCTAATTTGGTGAAGATCTGTGAAGAGAAAAATAAAGCCTTAGCAGACATAAGAGACAGCATGGTAGCTAAACTGGAATAGAGAAAAACCCATGCTGAGACTGACATTGTGATTGTGTTGCCCGGATGAAACAGATTGAGAGCCATTGTGTCACTGTAGTAACATAGGTATTCACCGAGATTCAAATGGTGTGTAGACTAATAACACATTAAACAGCATTCTTAATGAAAACTGAAATGTTTCCATTATTGTAAATTTCAGAATAAAAGCGTCCATATGGTTCTAAACATATACTTGTTAAAAAAAAAATCTGTACATTTGATGTTTACAATTTTTTGATATTTGGGAAAGGTTTCAATAGAAATATTTAGTCCATTATTGATTGAAGAAGCTGCATTCGTCATAACCTGTCATATTAGAGGAGCCACCTTCATTCCTTACCAGATCAGATTTCTTCATTTTACTTAAAACACTTTATTATAGCAGTTGGAATACTGTCATACTGTCGAACTGTACCACAATTCTCTCACACACACACACACACACACACACACACACACTCTCTCACACACACTCTCTCACTCTCACTTTCACACACTCACTTCACTTCCGCACACTCACTCTCTCTCTCTCTATCTCTCTCTCTCTCTCTCTCTCTCTCTCTCTCTCTCTTTCTGTATACAAACTGCCTTTAAGATGGGTTAAAACCATAAAAAAGAAATATAAAAATATCGGACAGGGAAAGTAGTATTCAAGGAGGACAGTCAACCACAAAACACACAAACAAACACACAAACAAACAAGAAGGCAAAAGTAATAATAAATACAAACGACATCACAATCACAAAAGGGTTGACAATAGGGCTACCGCCTTGGAACGGTCAGTGGCAAAGTAGGCCACTGGTGGTTTAAACCGGTTCTAGGGATTACCAAACCTCACACTTACCCTACTGTCATCCCATTAAAACAGGACAGTGTAAATAAAGAAATCCCCGCCATGATCTAACCAACAAGGCAGCATCAATAGGCAATATAAGTAAAACACAAATATGCTCGTGTAAATATAATATAAAAAAACAATAGCCTAGAAAGCCACAATGAAGGTACTCAATGACTTGGCAGAAGCCAGAGCAACAAGAGAATAGATCATTAAGGGCACGACAAGAAAGATCATAGACAAACATCAAACGCCACCATCCCAATGGGCTTTAGGTAGGCGTCATCATAGGTCCACAGCCTGTCCGGTCATTGTTCAATTAAAGAAGAAAGCATAGTGGCGAACTGTAAAAGGGTCCACCACCAAGCATGCAGTACGTTGCAAAATGTTAGGGTCATAACCTCTTTTGATCAACTTAACATCACGAAATAGGAATCAATTACTCCATGGAATTATTAATAACGATGACTTGAATCACTATCTAAACAATAGAAACTATTTTCATGTATTTCATGATGTGTCCGCTAAGATTGTCATAGAAATATTGTCTCAACCTGAAACATTATATACATACATGTATACATATGTTCATTTATATATCAACATATGTTCATTTGTTCGACTGTTCATTACATATACAAACATATATATTTTATTTTTGCAGGGCCTGCAACAATGCCAGATTGAAATTACAGATTTACAGAGGGAGCTACATGATATGAAAGACAGGCACAAGGGCAGGGTGGAACAACTTCAAGGATACAAGCAGAGAAAAGACGGTAAGTCAATTTTCTTATGCGACGATCACTAAATACAGGGATGCCAACATTTTTGAACACAACCTCCTGAGATTTTTAAAATTAAGGACGCAAAACATTTTTAAATGGAAATTTGGGCACGCGGCTTCATTTTCACTCTTATTGGGATCTATCGGGATCACTCCTCGTCTGTCGTCCATCCGTCTTCTGTCGTTTGTCGGTTGAAGTTTGCTTTAAACGACTTCTTCTCAGAAACCACTTTGCCGATTTTGACCAAACTTCAGATAGACGATCCTTAGATGAATGCTTTTCAGATTTATTAAAATTAGGTCCGCGAAACATCCAGGATGGCCACCATTACCATAAAATATCGAAATCTTAAAAAATCTTCTTCTCAAGAACCGCTGGACAGATTTCGACAGATTTTCTTTTAAAATGATCGCCAACGCCGAGACTATCATATCAAGTTTGTTCATAAGTCCCGGGGATAAAAAATGACCGTGCTCATATTTTGTATATGGAGATTTTGCATGTTTTGCCTAGACTTATATATAAAAAAATCAAAAACACCTTCTTCTTTGAAACCACAAGGCAAAGAGCTCTCATATATTACATTAAACATCTTACTGTAGTCCTCTAGCAAGTTTGTTCAAATGGTGACCCTGGAGTCAATTTTGGCCCCGCGGGTCTACGTTTTACATAGACGTATATAGGCAAAAACTTAAAAATATATTTCTTTTAAGTACAAAAGTCAGAGGTTTAAAAGGTTACCATTGGTTCATGTTTGGCCCCTCCCCAGGGGTCACATGTTTCACATAGACCTTTGTATAGAAACTACAAGTGCCAGAGGTTTAATATTGTGCCTTTACTATAAGCTTATGGTCCTCTACCAAGTTTGTTCAAATAGTGACGCTGGGGTCACATTGAGCCCGGCCACAGGGGTCACATTTTTTACATTGACGTGTATATGGAAAAACTGTTCTTATCTGAAACAACAAGTGCCAGAGGTGTAATGCAAAGCTATAAGCTTATAGGCATCTACCACCCAGGGGTCACATGTTTTACATAGACTTATGTAGGGAAAAACTTAAAAAATCTTCTCGGAAACTACAAAAGCCAGAGGCTTAATATTTTGCGTTTACTATAAGCTTATGGTCCTCTACCAAGTTTATCAAATGGTAAACCCGGGATCGCATTTGACCCCGCCCTAGGGGTCGCATGTTTTACATAGAGTTGTATATGGAAAAAACTTTAAAAAATCTTCTCTGAAACTACAAGTGCCAGATGTTTAATAGTGTGCATTTACTTTAAGCTTATAGTCATCTGCCAAGTTTGTTCAAATGGTGACCCTAGGGTCACATTTGGCCCCGCCCTAGGGGTCAAATGTTTTACATAGACATATATAGGGAAACATTAAAAACATCTTGTTTTCAGAAACTACAAAGTCCAGAGATTTTATATTTTGCAGTTAGTATAAACTTATGGTCCTCTACCAAGTTTGTTCAAATGTTGACGCTGGAGTCACATTTGAATCCTTCACAGGGATCGAATGTTTTACATAGACTTGTATAGGGAAAACTTTAAAGTTCTTCTCGGAAACTGCAAGAGCCAGAGGCTTACTATTTTGCGTTTACTATAAGCTAATGGTCCTCTACCAAGTTTATCAAATGGTAAACATGGGGTCGCATTTGGCCCCGCCTTAGGGGTCGCATGTTATACATAGAGCTGTATATGGAAAAAACTTTCTCTGAAACTACAAGTGCCAGAGGTTTAATAGTTTGCATTTACTATAAGCTTATAGTCATCTACCAAGTTTGTTCAAATGGTGAACCTGGGGTCACATTTGGCCCCGCCCAAGGTGTCAAATGTTTTTCATAGACATATATAGGGAAATATTAGACATCTTTTTTTCAGAAACTACAAAGGCCGGAGGTTTTATATTTTGCAATTACTATAAGCTTGTGGTCCGCCACCAAGTTTGTTCAAATTGTGACCCTGGAGTCATTTTTGGCCCCTCCCAGGGGTCACATGTTATGCAGACTTATATAGGGAAAAACTTAAAGAAAACTCTAAAACTGCAAAAGACAGAGGTTTTATATTTTGCATTTACTATAAGTTTATGGTCCGCTACCAAGTTTGTTCAAATGGTGAACCTGGGGTCGCATGTTTTACATAGAGTTGTATATGGAAAAAACTTTAAAAAATCTTCTCGGAAACTACAAGTGCCAGAGGTTTAATATTTTGCATTTACTATAAGCTCATAGTCATCTACAAAACTTGTTCAAATGGTGACCCTGGGGTCACATTTGGCTTCTTCACAGGGTCACATGTTTTACATAGACTTGTATAGGGAAAAAATAAAACATCTTCTCGGAAACTACAAAAGCCAGAGGCTTAATATTTTGCGTTTACTATAAGCTTATGGTCCTCTACCAAGTTTATCAAATGGTAAACCCGGGATCGCATTTGACCCCGCCCTAGGGGTCGCATGTTTTACATAGAGTTGTATATGGAAAAAACTTTAAAAAATCTTCTCTGAAACTACAAGTGCCAGATGTTTAATAGTGTGCATTTACTTTAAGCGTATAGTCATCCGCCAAGTTTGTTCAAATGTTGACCCTGGGGGTCACATTTGGCTCCCCCAGGGGTCAAATGTTTTACATAGTCTTAATAGGAAAAAAATAAAAAAATCTTCTTTTCAGAAACTATAAAGGCCAGAGGTTTTATATTTTGCATTTACTATAAGCTTGCGGTCCGCTACCTAGTTTGTTCATATGGTGACCCTGGGGTCATTTTTGGCCCCCTCCCAGGGGTCACATGTTATGCAAACTTATACAGGGAAAAACTTAAAAAAACTTCTCTAAAACTGCAAAAGCCAGAGGTTTTATATTTTGCATTTACTATAAGTTTATGGTCCGCTAACAAGTTTGATCAAATGGTGAACTTGGGTTCACATTTGGCCTCCACCCAGGGGATACATTTTTTACATAGACTTAACTTATATAGGGAAAAACTTAAAACATCATCTTCACTAAAACTGCAAGACCCAGAGGTATAATATTTTGCATTTAGTATAAACTTAAGGTCCTCTACCAATTTTGTTAAAATAATGACCCTGGGGTCACATTTGGCCCCACCACAAGGGTCACATGTTTAACATAGACATATTAAGTGGATGGGGAGACATATTCTTTTGTGCTGTCTTCCATCTGTCTCTCCGTCCAATCACCATTCTGTCCATAGTATGTCCGTCTTTTTGTCACAAACTTTGTCTGAATTAATTCTCCTGAACCCCCGACTGGATTTCAGTCAAAATTATTAGGAATAATCAGTACCAAGCCTAGTTGTGCATTTCAATGTCTTTTTTCTCGGTAGAATGGTTTCTGGCGGCATTATGGCCCTTTAAAGGTTTTGATTTATTCAATTTGTCCGGATTAGTTCTCCTGAATCCTTTGCCAGATTTTATGTTCCAAGCCCAGTTCCGCATATCATAGTCGTCTTTTGGTCGAATGATTTTTGGTGGAATTATGACCCCAAATAAACATAATGTATCCGGACTATTTCTCCTGAACCCGTTGTTGGACTTCAACCAATCTTGGTAGGAATGATCAGTACCAAGCCATGTTATGAATATTTTTGTTGTATAACGAGCAACTCATTTTTGACGAAGTTATGGGTCCTTATACCCACACATGGTCCAGATTATTTCTCCGGAACCCCTTGCCAGATGTCTACCGATATTGGTATGAATGATCAGTACCAAAAAAATAGTATGATAATGGACCAAGCCTAGTTGCGCATATCATCATCGTGTTCCGGTCGCCTACATGTATGGTGATCATCACGAAATATTTACTGATATATTTTCTTTTTTTATAAAACATTTCACTTAGCATAATATATAAGTACTGAATACGACAGTGGGAGAAGACTTATATTTGAAACAACTGTAGTTATTTGAAGAGTTTCAGGATAATTATTTGAATTTCAAATGTGTATAAATTCGAATGTATTGCTTTGTTTTACTGATGTAATGTAAACATGTCATTAGCCTTCTAATATTATCTGTTGAAGATTGCCGAACAAAAAACACAATTTGCGCTTTCTTCATACAAATTAAATGTGTTTTCCCTCACTTTTGCAAACAATAGTTGTGTAGAAAAGTATGGTAAGAAAGTAACAACTTCCGAAAAATATTTTATTTTCGGTAATACATTGTTGTATTCATCAGATATTACAATACATTGAACACGGAACAGTTGGTGACACGTTGCTAACGGCGCTGTGCTTGACGGAGTATTATACTACATTCTTACTCATATTGTGTTTGTAGGTGTCATAATATAATCTAATCTAATAATGGTCTTATACATTGTACAATATATTGTTTATAAATCTTTCTGTTTACTATTAAATGCCTTATACAAAGGTATAATAACATGTACACTTTTAATATCGCTCTCTTTTATGTAAGAATTGCCTAAAAGTATATATAACATGAAACAGTCAAATCTAAAATAGACTGTATACCTTTAATATGGCTCTTTTTAGTCCCCCACCGGTCCCGGGGGGACTATAGGTTTGCACCCTGTCCGTCCGTCCGTCATTTCGAAATGCTTGTCCGGGGAGTATTTTCAATACTATACGACTTTGAGATACGAAACTTGGTATGTGGATACATCTTGGGATAGCGGTATGTCGCGTACCAAAACATGGTCACTGTGACCTTGACCTGTGACCTCTGTCATAGAAAATGCTTGTCCGGACCGTATTTTCAACGCTATAACATTTAGAGATACCAAACTTAGTATGTGGATACATCTTTGGATAGCGGTGTGTCGCATATCAAAATAAGGTCACTATGGCCTTGACCTTGACCTGTGACCTCTGTCATAGAAAATGCTTGTCCGGACCGTATTTTCAATACTATAACACTTAAGAGATACCAACTTGGTATGTGAATACATCTTGGGATAGCGGTGGGTCGTGTTCCAAAATAAGGTCATTGTGACCTTGACCTTGACCTGTGACCTCTGTCATAGAAAATGCTTGTCCGGACCGTATTTTCAATACTATAAAACTTAGAGATACCAAACTTGGTATGTGAATACATCTTGGAATAGCGATGTGTCGCGTACAAAAATAAGGTCATTGTGACCTTGACCTGTGACCTCTGTCATAGAAAATGCTTGTCCGGACCGTATTTTCAATACTATAACACTTAGAGACATCAAACTTGGTATGTGAATACATCTTGGGATAGCGTTGTGTCGCGTACCAAAACAAGGTCATTGTGACCTTGACCTTGATCTTTGACCTCCATCATAGAAAATGTCTGGAAAATGTTTGTCTGGGCCGGTAGGGGACTATGGATTGCCCTGCAATTCTTGATGCTCTTGTTTATTACAGAATTGCAGAAGAATATGTAGCATGAACCAGTCAGATCTAAAATAGACTGTATACGTTTAATATGTCTCTGTTTTATTACAGAATTGAAGAAGAATATGTAGCATGAACCTGTCAAATCTAAAATAGACTGTAGACGTTTTATTATATTTTAGAACTGCAGAAGAAACTACGTGGCATGTACCAGATACATTTATCTTCTATACGTGTCTCACCTCTACTGAGTGAACTAAGCATAGGTATTAACAAGGTCTATACACAACTTGTTATCTGTGATAATTTAATAAATGACCCAGGGCAAACAGAAAGACAAAGGTCAGGTGCTCGAGGAAAAACACAAAATAGAGAACCGGTCAACTCCTATAAAGATATATTTTACAGAAGTGACAAAGCTTGTAGGAATATATTTGTACTGGGAGATGCGGGAATGGGTAAAACAACATGGAGCATGCAGATGATAAGCAATTGGTTGAGTGGTCTAATTAAGAAAGAGAACGTATTAAGTACCCTTGATGGTGATGAAATAATTATGCTTGGTTTTGAGTTTGTGTTTTTTGTTAAATTCAGACATGCACAGTCTGATAGCCATATACTGGAAATGATACGAAAGCAGTTGTGCACTGATGAACCGGAATTGATTTCGATCATTAACGAGGTGTTTGAACATGAATCGCACAAGTGTTTAATTGTGCTAGATGGTCTAGATGAGTGGTATTCAAATTACCAAGGAATGTCTCTTGATAAAACTGGCCTACCCAGAAGGAATGACCAAAGTGAATGTACAATACTCATCACAACAAGACCTTGGAAACTAGAATCGCTGCATTTGGTGCAGGAGGAAATAGACAGGGCTGTGGAGATTGTAGGCTTAGACGATCATGGTACTAAGGAAGTAGTTGATCATATTGTGGCAGTCTTAAAACAAAAGACAGGAAAAAACAAAAGTGCACGCGATGTTTTTGAAACAGAAGAAAATATGAAAGCATTAATGAATGTACCTATCATGCTTACGGCTTTGGTCGCCTTATGGTGTAAGAATGGTCACTTAGATGGAACTATTGCCAGTATATACAGTACCATGATTGAGTTGTTAATAAAATATGCAGAAAAGAAAACACATGGAGTATGTAAAATGTCAGATATTTCAGACCTACCGAAAATCAAAGAGGAGTGGTCTCAGCACGCTGTATTTCTTCCCGACTGTATGTCCAATAGCAAAACGTGCAAGATGTATTGACCCTTGTTATTAACGCTTGGAAAGTTGGCATTTATTGGTCTGTTCTCACCTAGTAAAGAAACATGTCTTGTGTTCTCTCAAGAATCAATAGAGGAAATGTTAAGGAATGATGAACGTGATATTGCATTAACACTTGGCATTTTATCTCAGTCAAAAGTAATAGGAAGCGTTCTCGATGAAGAGTTTAATTTGTCGTTTTTTCACATGACAATACAGGATTTTTTTGGCATCCGTGTATATGATCTCAGGAAATGATAAGCAGAAAACTGAGAATGTAAAAACGTACACAGCATATTGTGTGTCATCGGAAAATGTGTTAGAAATGGAAAACATACTGTTGTTTGTTACGGGGATGTGTCCTTCCATGGCTATCTAAATGTCAAAACATGCATGTAAACATGATAAAGTCATGCCATTAGGTGATATTCATTTGTTGGAGCAGTCGTTACCTTCACCAAGGTTTCACCAGTTATTGCTTAAGTGTGTAAGGCAAGAACATATAGTGTCTTCTAGTGATAACCACATACACATCAAACATCATTATCTTTACGATCCGGGCGATGCTGAAAATGATGCATACAACAATGACACAATTAGATATATCCAGAGGCATAGTGAACACAGAGGCTTAGCACTGACAGTCTCCTTTTCCTCATTGTCTTTAAGATTTAAGCTCATTGACGTCATGCTTGAATGTTTGAAGAAAGCGCATCGATTGAATAATATAACTATCAGCAATATTAGGAAAACATCATATGAAAAAGGTACATTCGAGAAGTTTAAGGAGGCCCTGGAGAACGTTCAGCAAATAGAGAAATTAACTCTCCACCATGTGCATTGTGATGAACAATGTTTATCCACTAGCGCTGATGTAGATCTATCACACAATACAGCATTGAGAACATTCGAATACAAGCACTCCAATGTACCTGTTTCAGTACCAACTGCACAACTGGAAGAAGTGAACATTGATAGCAGTTATACTAAATTTAATGAATTCATTCAATCACTAGAACAATCAACAGAGCTTACAACATTATGTTTACATTATGTGAGTACTGGACCAATTGACTTGTTCCATAATACAAAGTTAAAACATTTGACACTAGAACGTGTTACAACTAAAACCATTACACTACGACCAAACGGCTGTATTCAAGAAGTATCCATATGTGAGATCGAACCACCCTCCACGTTTAGCCAATTAATGAGCGATCTGCAGCACCAGAAGAATCTTGAGCAGCTAAAGCTTGCGGACAGTGATCTAAACGAATATATGCATGGCTTTACGTGCATAAATTTGGCCAGTAACCCTCAACTAAAGAGACTAAAATTATGCTCTGTTACAGCAACGAGTATAACATTACCAATTAACTGCTCACTACAGGTTCTAGAACTAAACGGTGTGAAAGCCAACACCATTACGTTACCACCTAACACATGTCTCCAAGAAGTGAAGCTAAATATTGTCCAACCAGAAGCGACTCTCAGACAGTTCGTGCAGGCTCTCCAAAATCAGGGAAAACTAGAATCATTGTGTTTTAAGCAGGTTCAAGATGCGGAAACTGTTAAATGTATGTTGGCATCTGTGGCTCACTTGCGTCAAGTTAAACAGTTAAAATTGAAAAGCGTGGATTTTGGCTCAGATTCGCTGAGCATTCCAGTAGGTATGCAAAGTTTGGAGAAAGCTGATATCGAATACTGTAAGATGAGTCATTCTAGCTGGAAGGCTTTCGTGAAAAGTGTCGTAAAGTTGAAGCAGTGTGTACATGTGCGTGTTATTGAAAGAGCAGGTAAAAACACTGCAGGTCTACCTGACAATATTATGGATATTATTAGGAAATTTCCCCGTATTACAAAAGAAAAAATAACAAATAAACATATTGTCAAACGGGGTGGTTTAATGCAAACAACAACAACCCTTGAATCTGAGACAAAATAAATTAAAACAACACGAAAAACCTGCTGCTAACGGATATACATGTGTCTACTATTCTTTGCATCGGTTATAAATTACTATGTTATATTCTAGTAGTTCGAATGTAGTGGTAAATAATTTCGCTGACAAGGGAGCGTAACATGGGTCGTACAGAATGAACAATAAAGACAACATACACTGTAACGATTGTTACTTATAACTGATTAAAACCAACATAATATGAGGTTATTTTACAGTGTTGAGTACAATACTGAATTCTATTGGACGAGTACCCCGCAGACATTATCCATATTTGGACGATGCGAAGTAAAATTGCCTCTTTATTTCACATCTCTATAATTAAAACCAAGCATTGCTTTGTAGTTTCTAGCTATATTAATTTTTAATTCCAAATTTCTTTTTTTTCGTTTTTAGTGTCTTAGTATCTTCAATTTCTTCTTCCGTCATCATTGTTTATCTTCAATTTCTTCTTCCGTCATCATTCTTCAACTTGCAGACGAACACCGGTAAGGGAGATAAATCGTAATGGCTCATTGCGTTTAAATGTCAGAGTTATCTTCTCATAGTAAAAAATTCGGAATGCGGAATATGTTTTCTTTTTGTACTCCACATCTATTGAATATAGATTTCGAGGATTGAGTACAATAGTGTACATATGGTTAAAAAGACAGGAAGAGATTGGTTACAATTATAGGGGTGTGAAATAATTTCAGTTATCATTGTTAATAAATACAAAGTTTAATCAAATATAAGTCTTATGCTGCCACAGGGCGTGCACACAGTGAGTGAGCATTGTTAATAAATATAGCATACACTGACAGCGGACATTGTTAATAAATATAGCATACACTGACAGCGGGCATTGTTAATAAATATAACATGCACTGACAGCGGACATTGTTAATAAATATAGCATACACTGACAGCGGACATTGTTAATAAATATAGCATACACTGACAGCGGGCATTGTTAATAAATATAGGATACACTGACAGCGGGCATCACTGACAGCGGGCATTGTTAATAAATATAGCATACACTGACAGCGGGCATTGTTAATAAATATAGCATACACTGACAGCGGGCATTGTTAATAACTATAGCATACACTGACAGAGGGTATTGTTGATACATATAGCATCTACTGACAGTGGGCATTGTTGATAAATATAACATACACTGACATCGGGCATTGTTAATAAATATAGCATACACTGACAGCGCGCATTGTTAATAAATATAGCATACACTGACAGCGGGCATTGTTAATAAATGTAGAATACACTGACAGCGGGCATTGTTGCTAAATATAGCATACACTGACAACGGGCATTGTTAATAAATATAGCATACACTGACAACGGGCATTGTTAATAAATATAACATACACTAACAGTGGGCATTGTTGATAAATATAGCATACACTGACAGTGGGCATTGTTGATAAATATAACATACACTAAGAGCGGGCATTGTTTATACATATAACATACACTGGCAGTGAGCGACAGTGAGCATTGTTAATACATATAACATACACTTGCAGTGGGCATTCTTTATAAATATAACATCGACCGACAGTGAGAATTGTTAATAAATATAACATACACTGACAGCGGGCATTGTTAATAAATATAACATACACTGACAGCGGGCATTTTTAATAAATATAACAAACACTGACCGTGGGCTTTGCTAATATATATAGCCTACACTATATAACATTAATTATTGAATAAATGATTAATTTAACACATTCTGTCAGTGTAGTGGGCATTAATACGTACAACACACTGACTGTGCAGTGGACAGTGTTAATAAATATAACATACGCTGACAATGAGCATTGTTAATAAATACAACATACACTGATAATGAGCATTGTAAATAAATATAACATACACTGACTGTGCAGTGGAAGTTGTTAATTAATATAATACATTCTGTCAGTATAGTGGGCATTAATACGTATAACACACTGACTGGCCAGTGGACAATGCTAATAAATATAACATACACTGACAATGGACAATGTTAATAAATATAACGCACTGACAGTGCAGTGGGCAGTGTTAATAAATATAACATACACTGACAGTGCCATGGCCAGTGTTAATACATATAACATACACTGACAGTGCAATGGGCATTGTTAATAAATACAACATACACTGAAAGTGGGCATTGTTAATAAACACAACATACACTGACAGTGAGCATTGTTAATAAATATAACATACGCTGACTGTGCAGTGGAAGTTGTAATTTAATATAACACATTATGTCAGAGCAGTGGGCATTGTTAATACGTATAACATACACGACTGTGCAGTGGACAATTTTAATAAATATAACATACACTGACAGTGAGCATTGTTAATAAATATAACCTACAATGACTGTGCAGTGGAAATTGTTAATTAATATAACACAATCTGCCGTGTAGTGGGCATTAATAAGTATAACTCACTGACTGTGACAGTGGACAATGTTAATAAATATAACATACACTGACCATGCTGACAGTGGACAATATTAATAAATTTATCATACACTGACAATAAGCATTGTTAATAAACACAACATACACTGACAGTGACCATTGTTAATTAATATAAAATAAATTGACTGTGCAGTGGAAGTTAATTAATATAACACATTCTTTCAGAGCAGTGGACAATCTTAATAAATATAACATACACTGACAGTGAGCATTGTTAATAAATATAACATTCACTGACAGTGGACAATGTTTATAAATATAACATACACTGACAGTACAGTGGGCATTGTTAATAAATATAACATACACTGACTGTGCAGTGGACAATGTTAATAAATATAACATACATTGACAGTGGACAATGTTTACAAATATAACATGCACTGACAGTGCAGTGGGCATTGTTAATAAATATAATATACACTGACAGTGCAATGGGCAGTGTTGATAAATATAACATACACTGAAAGTGTAATGGGCAGTGTTAATACTTATAACATACACTGACAGTGCAATGGGCATTGCTAATAAATATAGCATACACTGACAGTGGTCATTGTTAATAAACACATCATACAGGGACAGTGAGCATTGTTAATAAATATAATATACATTGACTGTGCAGTGGAAGTTGTAAATTAATATAACACATTATGTCAGAGCAGTGGGCATTGTTAATACGTATAACATACACTGACTGTTCAGTGGACAATTTTAATAAATATAACATACACCGACAGAGAGCATTGTTAATAAATATAACATACACTGACTGTGCAGTGGAAGTTGTTAATTAATATAACACATTATGTCAGTGTAGTTGGCATTAATAAGTATAAATCACTGACTGTGCAGTGGACAATGTTAATAAATATAACATACACTGACCATGCTGACAGTGGATACTGTTACTTAATATATCATACACTGACAATGAGCATTGTTAATAAACACAACATACACTGACAGTGAGCATTGTTAATAAATATAACATACATTGAGTGTGCAGTGGGAGTTAATTAATATAACACATTCTTTAAGAGCAGTGGGCGTTGTTAATATGTATAACATACATTGACTGTGCAGTGGACAATGTTAATAAATATAACATACACTGACAGTGGACAATGTTTATAAATATAACATACAATGACTGACAGTGCTGTGGGCATTGTTAATAAATAAAACAAACACTGACAGTGCAATGGGCAGTGTTGATAAATATAACATACACTGACAGTGTAATGGGCGGTTTTAATACATATAACATACACTGACGGTGCAATGGCATGTTAATAAATACAACATACACTGACAGTGCAGTGGGCATTGTTAATAAATATAACATACACTGACAGTGCTATGGACAGTGTTAATACATATAATATACACTGACAGTGCAATGGGCATTGTTAACAAATATAACATACACTGTGCAGTGGAAATTGTTAATTAATATAACACATTATGTCAGTGTAGTGGGCATTATTACGTACAACACACTGACTGTGCAGTGGACAATGTTAATAAATATAACATACACTGACAATGAGCATTGTTAATAAATACATCATACACTGACCGTGAGCATTGTTAATAAATATAACATGCACTGACTGTGCAGTGGAAGTTGTTAAGTAATATAACACATTCTGTCAGTGTAGTGGGCATTAATACGTATAACACACTGACTGTGCAGTGGACAATGTTAATAAATATCACATACACTGACAATGGACAATGTTAATAAATATAACTTACTGACAGTGCAGTGGGCATTGTTAATAAATATAACATACACTGACAGTGCAATGGGCAGTGTTAATACATATAACATATGCTAACAGTGCAATGGACATTGTTAGTAAATATTACATATACTGACAGTGTGCATTGTTAATAAACACAACATCACTGACAGTGAGCATTGCTATTAAATATAACATACATTGACTGTGCAGTGACATTTGTAAATTAATATAACACATTCTGTCAGAGCAGTGGGCATTGTTAATGCGTATAACATACACTGACTGTGCAGTGGACAATTTTAATAAATATAACATACACTGACAGTGAGAATTGTTAATAAATATAACATACACTGAATGTGCAGTGGAAGTTGTTAATTAATATAACACATTATGTCAGTGTAGTGGGCATAAATACGTATAACAAACTGACTATGACAGTGGACAATGTTAATAAATATATCATACATTGACCATGCTGACAATGGACAATGTTAATAAATATATCATACACTGACAATGAGCATTGTTAATAAACACAACATACACTGACAGTGAGCATTGTTAATAAATATAACATACATTGACTGTGCAGTGGAAGTTAATACAACACATTCTGTCAGAGCAGTGGGCGTTGTTAATATGTATAACATACACTGACTGTGCAGTGGACAATGTTAATAAATATAACATACATTGACAGTGGACAATGTTTATTGATATATCATACACTGACAGTGCAGTTGGCATTGTTAATAAATATAACATACACTGACAGTGCAATGGGCAGTGTTGGTAAATATAACATACACTGACGGTGTAATGGGCGGTGTTAATACATATAACATACACTGACAGTGCAATGGGCATTGTTAATAAATATACCATACACTGACAGTGCGATGGGCATTATTAATAAATGTAACTTACACTGACCGTACAACGGACAGTGTTCATACATATAACAAACACTGACAGTGCAATGGGCATTGTTAATAAATATAACATACACTGACAGTACAATGGGTATTATTGATAAATATAACATACACTGACTGTGGACTTTGTTAATACATATATGATACATTGACAATGCAATGGGCAGTGTTAATACATATAACATACACTCACAGTGCATTGGGAATTGTTAATAAATATAACATACACTGTCAGTGCAATGGGCAGTGTTAATAAATATAACATACACTGACAATTCAATGGGAATTGTTAATAAATACAACATACACTGTCAGTGCAATGGGCATTGTTAATACATCTAACATACACTGACAATGCAGTGGGCATTGGTAATACATATAACATACCCTGACAGTGCAATGGACAGTGTTCATACATATAACATACACTGACCGTGGAATGGGCGTTGCTAACAAATACAACATACACTGACAGTGCAATGGGCAGTGTTAATACATATAACATACGCTGACAGTGTAATGGGTATTATTAATAAATATAACATACACTGACAATGCAGTGGGCATTATTAATAAATATAACATACATTGACAGTACAATGGGTATTATTAACAAATATAACATACACTGACAATGCAATGGGTATTATTAATATAAATATAACATACACTGACAGTGCAATGGACAGTATTAATAAATATAGCATACACTGACAATGCAGTGGGTCTTGTTAATAAATATGCATACACTGACAGTGCAATGGGCATTGTTAATAAATATAACATACACTGGCAATGCAGTGGGCATTGTTAATAAATATAACATATATAATAACATTTCAATACATATAACATATATATTACATTTAACATAGTTAAAGCATAAACGATTTTTACATACCTATATATAACATATATATAACATTTTAATACATATAACATACACTGACATTTTAATACATATAACATACACTGACAGTGGGCATTGTTAATAACAACTTTTGTCAAAAAAGACAAATAGGCATTTCCTAGCCTCTGATTCTTTAGGACTTCATTCTGGGCGCTTTGCCGATTATGAAAATGAAAATGTTTAAACCATTTCTGTTGCAATTTGTTTCGGGTCAAACCTTATTTTCTCTAGACTAGAATATTATTAGCAGAAGGGGGAAGTACTAGTTAATACATATATTTGGATACGTATTAGTAGAATGTGTAGGAGAGGAGGAGGAAGAGCAGGGGTAACAAATTGAGTAGAAGCAGTAATTTAGTAGTAGGATGCGGTAGAGGTGGAGTTGAAATAACAGGAAAATGAGTGGGGTTAATAATAGTAGTAGTAGGAAGAAGAGGAGGGCAAGGACGAGGAGGAGACGGAAGAGCACGGATAGAACTTTGAGTAGAAGTAGTAAATTAGTAGTAGGATGCGGTATAGGTTGAGATGAAATAACATGAAAAGGAGTGGGGTTAATAGTAGTAGTAGTAGGGAGAAGAGGAGGACGAGGAGGAAGCAGAAGAGCACGGATAGAACTTTGAATAGAAGTAGTAAATTAGTTGTAGGATGCGGTAGAGGTCGAGTTGAAATAACAGGAAAAGGAGTGGGGTTAATAGTAATAGTAGTAGGGAGAAGAGGAGGACGAGGACGAGGAGGAGGCGGAAGAGCACGGATAAAACTTTGAGTAGAAGTAGTAAATTAGTAGTTGAATGCGGTAGAGGTTGAGGTGAAATAACATGTAAAGGAGTGGGGTTAATAGTAGTAGTAGTAGGGAGAAGAGGAGGACGAGGACGAGGAGGAAGCAGAAGAGCACGGATAGAACTTTGAATAGAAGTAGTAAATTAGTAGTAGGATGCTGTAGAGGTTGAGGTGAAATAACATGAAAAGGAGGAGTGGGGGTTAAAAGTAGTAGTAGTAGGGAGAAGAGGAGGACGAGGACGAGGAGGAGGTGGAAGAGCACGGATAGAACTTTGAGTAGAAGTAGTAAATTAGAAGTATGATGCGGTAAAGGTGGATCTGAAATAATAGGAGAAAGAGTAAGGTTAAACGTAGAAGTAGTATTAGGAGGAAGAGGAGGAGAAGGACGAGCAGGTTGAAAGTTTGAGTAGAAGTAGTAAATCAGTAGTAGGATGCGGTAGAGGTGGAGGTAAAATAATAGGAGAAAACGTGGGGGTTAATAGTAGGAGGAGGTTGAGGAGGAGGAGCTTGAGGAGGAGCAGGAGCAGGAGCAGGAGGACGTGGAGGAGGAGGAGAAGGAGGAGAGGAGGAGGAGTAGAGGAGGAGGAGGAGGAGGAGGAGGAGGAGGAGGAGGAGGAGGAGGAGGAGGAGGAGGAGGAGGAGGAGGAGGAGGAGGAGGAGGAAGTGTAGGTAGTAACAGTAGGAGAGGTAGGAGTAGTAAAACTAATAGTATTAGAAGGATAAAGAGAACGAAATGTAGTAGTAGTGACCATCGGAGAAGAATAATCGATAGGAATAGAACGAGGGGAATAACGACATCAATTAAAGTAATGTTAACACTGTAATATCAATAACAAACACATTCATGTAGTGTAAGTTGTAAAATATTATACGTATTGTAAAAAAGTGACCAGAATAATAATCACACTGCTATGCATAACTTATATTGATGGTATTGAGAATGCAGCCTTTTGTCGCGTCCATTATCGACTTTCTCTCTTGCTTTTGTCATTGTACAATGAAATTGATATATAATATCTTTGTCTTGCATGGTTTCATTTAATAACTAAGAAATTACACTTTAATATATTTGTTTAAATTCAGCCCTTGAAATCTAATATTAAACACATTGTCTATCACTCAATGTATTGGGGCTGTCTCATAGTTGTCGTCGCGTTCCCTGTGTGTAAGCTCATGAGCTGCAGTGTCTTAGTTTTCAAACCACAGATGTACACATGTAATCAAATTATATAATTTTTATTTCTGTCGGCATTATTTCCCAACACAATTTTAGTGGAGTTTATGGTCCAGTGGTAGAGCGTTGGTTTCCAGATCGAAAGGTCGTGCTTGGGTCCGATCTTCGCCGTGGCCTTGAGCAAGATAATTAAATTAAACTACATTGCTTAGTACTGATTCTACCCAGGAAGCCATCGAGAGTGATTGATAAACGTTGCAAGAACTTGTTTTGACATCTATGTAAAAGAAATATGTTTAACACATTTGCTACTAAACCAACACAATGTTAACAACATGTTTAACATCAATTAATATCCTTTGGCTGCTTTAGTGTTATCCTCATTTCAAATACACATACAATCATTCGACTATTTAAAATATTCAAAATATAACAAGAATGGTTAAATGAATATTTACATGATAATTAACATAGCTACAAAGGGACATATGCATGAATACAGAAGTTTAACACTTATTTAATGACATGACTCTTTATAAAGAATAAGGATTTATCACATACATTGCGGAGTTAAGCATGATGAAGACATGACATAAATATTATAAAACACTTGGTTATACATGTGCAAACGAAGGCCGAATCAGCGGTCTGTCTTTTCCGTTTAATTTGGTGTGAAATCGAAATTGCCTCATAGATTACCTTAACGTTAAACATTCCGACTAATGTTCGTGGTCGTACTGAGAAAACCGAAGCAACTTACGACGGAATCATACGACAACGATATATATAGGCAGCTACATTAACACATGCAAGTTAAAAGGACACATGGCAATCTTTGAGTTTTATATCAGACATTTACAGTACAGCGATTTATTAATCCTGTATTATTTTGGCTTTAAAACTGCTTGCATATAATTAAATAAAAAAATGAGCATTTTATTTCCTTCATATTCTACACATTTCTTAAATATATTATTGGTAAAATATTATCAATAGTCAATAATATATAAAACTTGTTTGCTTTGAACTATTCTAACAATTAATATTAATGATAGAACGAATGCAAATTACGAGAAAAACTAACGGGACGCCCTGAGTTTTTAAAAAATCAAGATTGCCGAGTGTCCCTTTTAACATCTCACAATCTTATATATTTAATACTGAAGTTATTAAACTCGTTGGATAAAAGCAGTAATGTTGCTAGGCACAGCCTTGCATAATTTAATGGTATCAAATTATTTAAATACATTCAATAGTAAATAGACAGTCACATATGTTACGGATGAGTTAAATAAAAATAAAATAATACAAAACAGATTTAAAATATCAACAAATACTTATTTGAGAGAATTATCCTGTTTTTTTTATACGCAAAAGTTAGGTCCACCCGCAGCTCCTGCAGGGCAAGCATTGATTCCGCTCGGAATGCTAGCCACATCAATTAAAGCTCCACTGAATGAAACGAAGGCCCGGCAAACTTTCAACTAGAAAATCAAAGAAAATATAGATATAAAAACAGAACAAGAAAAGCAGCATTCAAGGACGACAGTCAACAACAAACACACACAGAAACAAAGAACAAACTTAAAGATGAATAAAAGGCCAAATAAGACACCACAAACACAAAAGTGTTGACAATAGGTCTACCGCCTTGGAACGGTCAGTGGCAAAAAGCATATATACTATAAAAGTAAGCACTCATTTGATAGGACTCTACTAACTTAATGTTAACGGAACATGATGCGAACTTCAATTCATCAATAAGATCCATTTATTCTGTACAATTATAATAAGCAATATTTATAAAATATATGTATCCAAGTTACGACCAGTTAAACACTGATTTAAAATATAATACTCTTGACAAATATTACAAAAGAAATGGCAAATGTCTTAGCAAAATATATAGACGATTCTTTACATATCTTAGTTGTTTTCATACTGACAGTGAGTATCTGTGTTTGTCAAATATTTAGCTTGGTTCTTCAGCATTGTGTCAGCGTTTGGTTTGGGGAAAACGAATACGATGTATTTAGCAACAGGTTTAGTAATTAACATGTTTAGTTTACTAGACCACCAGTCTAGTATTTAATTAAAATTCTAACACGACCTCCGCAGTCTTTCATATAGACAAAGAAGAGAGACAGCTGTATGTAATTCTACGATAAAACACAGCTGTTCCATTAATTCCCCGCGTATATTTCATCCGTTGGAAGCGCCACGTTACATGACGTCACTTGGTAAATATACGTCACGAAGACAAACTCAACAGTAATTTTAATGAAATGTTAATTACAACAAATTTGCCATGCTCCCAATACGGTGCACACCCCCGATATAAACCCATCATATGCATCAGGACATATAACATTAATAAGCATCTTGAACAAGGTGAGAACGTTTGACGGCATACAGCGCAAGCTATATGACGTAAGCAATGACTTAATTGTTTGTCACGTGACTACTAGTGTATTGCAAAGCAGAACTTTGCATAGGGGGTGCCCAATGGAACAGCCTGTAAACATAGCAGCCTGATTACTTTGACCTGTAATATATAGTGCCCCAACAATAGCGTAAACCATGGGGGTTATTGTTGTGTTAGAATCGAAATAATAAATACGTACCTATATTTTATTATTTCTTAATCACTAGACCTGTTCAAAGTTTACTAGCCCAATATATAATTCAACAGAAAAGGGTATTTTAAATTGAATTTCTGTTTCTGTTTATGAGTGTTAACTGCATCTCCACCTTTATTATGTATACAAGATTATCAAAGTACATTAAAGCATATCAAGAGTTTGTTAAACAAATACGCAAAACACTATTTTTGATTAATAAAGCAAATGTTAATAATGCCCTATGCAGGCATTTATTGAAACTATGGACTTACCAGGTTTTTAAAAAGCTAGGTTAGAATGTGTTCTCACTACACAACCAGTCGATGTTATTTGAACACACGTTTACTAGCCCATTGGACTACCAAGACACAAACATTTGGTTGCTCGGCATCATTTTTACTAATCTCGGGCTATCGGACTAATGCCCATTTTAACTCCTGACAGTTATCTACAAATACATTTTGGCTTGGATAAAACCTTCTTCCATGAAACTACAGGCAATATACATATATACGTACATGTATATTGTTCATATATTGCATGCAACATTAATATAAAGAAACACTTAAAACGTATTCTTTCTTATAAAGTATATAGTAGCGAACCCCGGAAAATGTTACCTACGAAATCTGGTAATTTGTATATGGGATATAACTGAAATGATTATGTACTCACAATGATTATATGGCCATTATTTCCGCTTATACATTAACTGCATAGTTATATAAAATGGCAACATTTTTTATAGTTTACAATTAGCATACAATTATGGAGTTTCACATAATTTGTATCCACCAAATCCATGAATTCGCTCATGTCCCTACAGTGTTCAACCCTTGGACTTTGTTATCTCACCCACTATTATTTTTGCAACAATGTCATAAAATTAACCTCGTGAGACTTTGCGTGAAACTAGATTAGCATTTATGGAATTATGGCCATTTAAAGAGACCACTTTACCATGACCAAACCTTAAACAAAATGTTATCAGAATTTGGTACTAGACAGTTTTATTTATTGCATGACTATACCAAAAAAAGGAGTCGTAGTCAAATATTTTAGAACGTTATGGCCATATACTTATGTCAGCAAGTTGATTCCATGTATATGTTACTAAGTTGAATTCATAATGTTATGACAAACGTCATTTCTCTGGATACAACTGAAAACGTAAAAACAACAACAAAAAAAAACACTTTGTTTTGTCGAATATATATACTTACGTATGGAGAGTTTTGTAAATAAGCGTGGAATATTACCCTGGGCTCCCATGTAGGTGATGCCGATGTAGACTAAAATGTATAAAGTCGCCAAAATCATTATATAGTAACCAAACTTTTATAACTACATATGGGAGTTTCGATATTATGCCTTGAATATTATACGAATCTCAGTCCATGAAGGAACTCAATAAAGTGTCCCACAAAAAATGTAGTAACCAAAATGTCATTACTATCATTCATATACAACAGCTTGCGCATCACTAAACGTTACAGTTCATTTATAAATTATGTATTATATCTCATTAACAATATAAAAATAAATTTATATAGAGATATAAAGGAAGTATTTGTACAATACATTCAAGTAAATGAAATAGTCGAGAAGTAGAATTTATTAAACGAACCAACAGCAACGATATTAAAAACAACGCTATTTCAGAAGAATACAGCATATGTAATAGGACATTATGAAAAAGAATTGTAATAGGAACATGGGTCATAGTAAATTTCAGCTTTCGCCGCCAAATTTCAAATGTCGTCTGCTAACATTTCATTTCAAACCTTCCGGTGATATTTTATATATAAAATGTTATGGAAAACACACTTACTGAGTGGCGACCAGTGTAAAGCTTTATCGGCCTGCATATGATATACAGGCTTATCTGGGTTTACACTGATCGTAAAAATCAATGTCTTCGACTGTGGCAGCGAAAGGGTTAAGCGTGTAGCTTAGTATCAAAAAATGTGTTGTAATGTCACAAATTACTCATTTACAGACACACTTCAATGATGTTAACTATACCAAGTTTTACTCAATCCTACCGTTTCCTTGCATAATACGTTATATAAATGTATGAGGGAGTAATACTGACCCAAGAATATGCTTCAAGACATGCGTCAAGAGCTGTTACACCGAAAGCATTCCCTGCAAACGTCATTGCCATTTCAGCCTGCCTATTAGCACAACCTATCGCAATCCAGTTTGGCTAGAATGAATAAAAACATAATTAAGGATTCATGGCATAAAAATAAGTATACAAGTGGAAAAGGACATGCAGCTTTCACAGAACACAGTAGACCCAAAAACACGCAAAACGACAAACATGAATGGCAAAGGCATATGACGTCAGAAACTCAAAAAGGGTTGACAATAAGGCTACCGCATTAGAACGGTCAGTGGCAAAAAAGGCCGCTGGGGGTTTAAACCAGGTTCTAGGGTGCACCAAAACTCACACTTACCCTACTGTCATCCCAATAAAACGAGACAGTTTTAATAAAAAAATCTCCGCAATGAACTATTCTCTAACCAACAAGGCAGCATTAATAGGCAATATAAGTAAAGCAAAACGATGCTCGTGTATATATATATATAAATACAAAAAACAATAGCCTAGAAAGCCACAAAGAAGGTAATCAGTGACTTGACAGAAGCCAGAGCAACAAAAGAATAAACCATTGAGGGCACGACAAGACAAGATGGCAGACAAACATCAAACGTCACCGTCCTTTTGGGCTTTAGGTAGACGTCATCATAGAGTCCACAGATTTCAACCCTCTTCCATATTCTACCTAAATTGTCAAGCATACAACTGATGCATTATTATCAAAAGTTAGTAATATTTAAAATCAGTTTACCTTGAACTAGTTAAACACTTAATATTAATGACTGAAAGTATGCAAGTCATATTGAAGACCAACAGGACGCTGTGAGTTTTAAACTAATTAAGATTGCCAAGTGTCCCTTAAAATTAACTCCGTATATGTAAAATATCTTAATCTTTAATATTTTAAATAAAGGTATAGGAAGGTAAAATCATATTATTTAGCCAAACATATTACTGTAGAGCAAAAATGATGATTCGCCATCTTGTGGTTTATGTTTTGACATGTGTCAGTATATTCAAATGTACTATTATTTATAGATTTGCATCAATTTATTCACAAGTATGCACCTTTATATATATTATAAATGCACGATGATCAACTTGAATTATGATGCATGATGCATCAGTTGGAAATACTTATGAACAAAAACAAGGGATACAGTCGTTAATGTTTGATACTGTCTTATTCTGTTGTGTTCTTTTCTGAACATGATTTCTTCTAATTATTTATAACTGAAAACGAGATCAACTATATATTGTTTTAAATCACAATATACAATCTCTAAGCGAAGTGTTCGTTCTTTGCATACACAGACATCACAGTCAACGTTACAACAAAGTAAAAAATATACTTGGTGGCACTTATTCTTTTTCTGCTTCAACTATACATGAACAGATTAATTTTAAAAATAAATTCTGTATTGCGATAAGTAGTTGAATAAGCATTTACTATTGCTTATAATGTTTTTGCGGTAGAATAAAATTTATTTTTCGCCATATCACTCCGCATTCGCCAAATTCAAAATACTTCAAGATAGAAAAAAAAGAAAAGAAAAGAAAAAGAAGTGTGTTCCACAGGAAATGTGTGCTAAAAATCTTACAGCTTCTAAAATTTTACCTAAAAGGAAAGCCTGAAACTAAAAATATGGAAAAGAACAAACTTACATCAGTAAAGAAGAATCTTCTACTTCCACTTCCACGAATTCTCGATTCCATCCTCGTCAAGTTCTTATGGGGTGTATGTGTCTCAACTTATTCGTTTTTCAAGAGCTTGTACTCGAGTTGAGGACTTTAATATTCGTAATCTTTGTATAATTAAAAAGCTACTCAATCAGGTTACCGTTACCATAAACTTCGTAAAACCTTTGCAAAATTGTATTATCCTAACCCTGATCTTCTTTCCAAATATAAAAGTAATTTAAGGACTCTTCTGCGACAAGGACTATCATAACCTGACTTCTGTGGTGATGTGATTTATTTGGAAAGAAGGTCAGGGTTACGATAATACAGTTTTGCAAAGGTTTTACGTAGTTTATGGTAACGGTAACCCTGATTGGGTAGCTTTTTAGTTATACAAAGATTACCATATTAAAGTCCTCAACTCGAGTACAAGCTCTTGAAAAACGATTAAGTTGAGACACATACACCCCATACGAAGTTGCTCTGGGAACATACCCATCCAAGTGGGTATAATTAACAATGTCAAAATTAAAAACATCTCTCTTGTCATAGATTTTGCAAATTATTTCACCATTTTCAATCGAGAGATCTAAATCAAGGAAAGAATCGTTATGATCAGATATATTAGCTTTGTTAAGCTGAATTTCTTTAGGATAAATAGTATTAACCATAGTTGGAAAGAAAGGATTGTCAATGTTCAATATGTCATCCAGATACCGAAAGGTGTCATTAAAGGCTTTAATAACATCTGTCTGGGTATCTGGTGAAAGACTCAACATGAAATCTCTTTCATAGCAAAAACAAATCTGCAACAAGTGGTGCACAGATCGTACTAATAGGGATACCAACGATTTGTCTGTAGACGGTGGTTCCATACCTGACGAAAATATTATCGAACAGGAAGATGAATGCTTCACAAACTTCATAGCAAGTCCACATAGTATAACTGTCTAAACTGCCGTTAGTAAAAAAACGCTTTAATATTATTACATGCCAAAAATGTAGTATTTTCTCTAGCGAATGTTTTTGAATAAGAGAAATTAGCTTGTCTTTAATAAAGTGATGTGGTAAGGTTGTATATAGTGTTGAGAAGTCATAAGTGCTTATTGATGAAACTTGAACCTTTATTGAACATTTTATCAAGAACGTCTCCTGAACTTTTTTATAGACCAAAATAAATTAATCCCAGAGTTTTCATAAGTTTTATCACAATATAGTTTAACGTGATCTTTAACGGCAGTAAGACAAGAAGTTAAACGTTTGGAGATGTTTGTTGTGGTGCAGGAACTAGAATTCGAAATAAAGCGAGCCTTATATGGATTTTTATGTAATTTAGGAATCCAGTACATAGTAGGCAGTTTATTTTGCTTATCGTTTACACCAGCCTTGAAAGTAGTGCATCTAGTGATATGTGCGGAAACAACATCTTCCTCAGTAGAATTAACTGGAGTATACGAATTGGTGCTGCCGAGTTCCAGAGATAAAACATTGACGTAATGTAAGCGTGAAACAATAATTACATTATTAGCTGCTTTATCTGCAGGAACTAAAACAAATTTATTATGAAATTCCAAGTTTACGGTGTGGAAATCTGAATTTGATGTTATCAGGTGGTTTATACGGTAAAAACTTGTATATAAGAACTTTACTGCCTTATGTTTCATCAAAATGCATTTGTTGGATCAATTGTCTGTCAATATGTTTCTTTTAGATGTTGGCTCAAAAACTAAATTTGAAAGCCAAAATATACATTTTGTCTGATTTGGTTTGTCGATGTTAACATTTATCGTAGTGAATGTTTGTTGAAGTTAAGCGCTAGTTTTTCGATGTAGACGCGCAGGTTTGTTTTAGATTAACGCGTTTTCTTATAGGGTGAATTGTTAAACATTTAGTTCACCTGTTCCTTATGTTCAAAGTAATATATTGATTATTCAGTAATATATTGATTAATTAAATAAAGTAAAAGGATATTTTTTATAGAACTTCAGCAATATTTAGTCGATTATATGTTTGTTATAAAACTGGATGATGAAATAAAATAAATGTTGCGTGCTTCATATGAAAGCTATAACTTCATTCATTAGCCTTACTGTGTGTGAGTTATTCCATTTTTTTCCAATTAATATTTTCATATTTTCAGATATGAATTTCTATGCTTTGAAAGGATCATCGAAAGAGGAAGCCAATGTGTAGACTCAAGCGTTGTAATGCAACTGCACTACCAAACATAGCGCCAGCAAAAATAGTTCGTCTAGCCCATTCATTGGTATCGAACATGTTGTCTCTTAAATTATTACGTTGAAGTATAAGACGTTGAAGTATAAGACAGATGCAGTAGTTTGTAAACTTTAACTATGTTCCGCCACGAAAGTGTTACCCTTTTCCGATCGTACTTCAGTACGTACCTTCAGATTTTACATTCAAGTTTTTGGTTAAGTCTATTTCACAGACACCATGAGAGCAACGGTTTTATACCAAATGTATGTCAATGTTAATGACCTTGTCTTAACTTTTGCAATTTATTAATTTACATTCGAATTTTACATTGAAATCTGTGGTGAAGTCCTTTTTCTTTTCAGACACCAAACGCCGTATAGCTTTCAATGTTTATATATGCTTACATCAATGTAAATAACATTGAGCTACTGTTAGTACTTTGTTCGTTTGGTCGATGCCTCTTTTATTTGCCAATTACATCTTTAGAGGTTACAACACTTTTATGAGAGCACTACGCTCCTACCTAAAAATAGGTAAATGGATTACCTTCACCTACTACCTTTTTATGTGACTGAAAGTGCGAAATGGGAGCAGATGTGTGTCATGGACATATTATCTAGTTATACGTTGTTTCTTTGTAGGATTGCACATTATGCTACGATCTTAGTAGAAAAAACAACAACATGAATTATATGAAGATTGCAAACACGTTTGCCTTATTAATATATGTGTAACTTTCTCTGTTGTTTGGCAGTTAGTGTCTATATGTAGGTAGTGTCTATATGTAGGTACATGGCTACTTTTTGTCCAAATGATGCATATACTACGAGACAATAAAAAAAGTTACAGTTTTAAAAAGTCGCCAAAACCATCGAAAAACTAGCGCTTATAGCAAACAAATCATAGACAAACTAGTGTATAACTTCAACAAACCAGCGCATATACATCTACAAACTTACCTAGATATCAGTGAAATGAGCATTTAAGACAAATATAAATAACTATTTCGGTACATACTGCTACAGTATATCATTTAATTAAACAGCATTTAGACAAATATATTTAGAAGAAATGTAATAACATCATATACCATACATGTTTCGCTATGACTAATGTAATAAATGAAATAAAACATATAAAACATACAGCAACATGTCGTCAAAGTTATCAGATTATAAAGCAGTGAAGAAAATGTAACTTAACGGTTGAATCAAATGAAATATCGTAACAATATTGTGTTTGTTTACATTTTCAATGCCAATTCAATCTTATAATGTAACTGAACCTGTCTACAAACTAGCGTGTTGATATCTACAACTCAAATTCGATTCGCACTTTACCTACAGTGGGTACTGGAAAGTCGGAAAACAACGAGGACATTCTGATGCAAAACGAATATTACCCGAACAGTTCGATTGCTAAAATGGTATGACGTATTCCGCCGCGTGGTCCCGCCTTAATTCCATTAAGCGATGGGAAAGCTTATATTAGCAGGATTTTATAACGGATATTTCGACAATAAAAAACGTTTAAAAATATTTTACGAGGGGCATTCAATTAATTCTGTCACTAATTGGCCTCTGTAGAAAATACGTGATATAACGAAACAAAAAAATCGTGCATTTCAAGACCATTTCAATACTCATGTACACACCAAATCTCGATTTAATCCGATTAAAATTGACCGAGTTATTCACTGTTATATTATACGCACTCATGTATCATGGCTATTTTCTAAAGCTATAAATGTAGGTTGGAGAAATCAGGGCTTACATTAAAGCCCGGATTGCTTTAAAAGTACCCCCAAAGGAGATTCATGCCGAGCTGTGCGGCGTATTCGGCAGTTCTGTCGTTACTTTGAGAACAGTTTTTAGGTGGAGTAAACAATATAAAGATGGTAAAAATGACGTCAAAGAAGACAACCGGCCAGGCAGGCCAGTTGTCGCAGCAACAAAACAGAAGATTGCTGCAATGGTAGAGGAGGATGGGCGTTATACTGTTTCTGAGATAGCTAATTGGGTGGACATTTCAGCAGGCACGACCCGTCACATTTTGACCAACTGTTTGAAATTAATGAAACGTTGTGCTAGATGGGTCCCTCATTTGCTGCCATCTGAACAAAAAGCCAAATGGTTGAAATGCGCAATTAATCTCCTGAAGAAATTTAAAAATTGTAATCCCGGAACACATTTTGAGATACTTACTGGAGATGAGACGTGGGTGTATTATTTTGAGCCCCAGCGTCGCATGAATAGCAAGCCATGGTTAAAACAAAATCAGGCAAGGCCAGTGATTGCCAAGCGGATAAAAAACGCTAAAAAGGTTCTTTATGCCATTTTCTTTAATACTGGTGGGCCTGTGGTACAGATACCACGCAAAGAAGGGAGAACATTACAGCTAAGTTTTACAGAGACAAAGTTCTTAAATATGTCAAAACAATCTACAGAAAGCGTCCAAGTAAAGCTTTGAATGGCATCCAGCTTATGCATGATAATACCTCAGCTCACAAAGGCCAAATTGTACAGTCTTTCTTGAAGCGAGAAGAAATAGTACAGCTTGACCACCCACCTTAATCACCCGACCTTAGTCCCTGTGACTTTTTTTATTCCCTTTGCTGAAAAAAATGATCTACACCTGACCTTAGTCCCTGTGACTTTTTCTTATTCACTTTGCTGGAAAAAAAAGCTCTCTGGGAAACGCTATGTTTCTACGGTAGCGCAATCTATCAGTGTCTCAATAGTATACCAAGGGAGACTACTTTGCGGCATTTAAGTCATGGATAGCTCGACTGCGAACGTGTGTATCTGTTAAGGGGGAATACTTTGAAGGGTTATAACAGAAAACTACAGATTA
The DNA here is from genome assembly GCA_037043455.1 of Cyrtodaria siliqua. Taxonomy (NCBI): domain Eukaryota; kingdom Metazoa; phylum Mollusca; class Bivalvia; order Adapedonta; family Hiatellidae; genus Cyrtodaria; species Cyrtodaria siliqua. Next base: position 235,968 of record JAWPHD010001719.1, on the reverse strand, counting down.
TTCGTAATATATGTTGATTTATAACACTAGTGACAAAATTTATTGAATGCCCCTCTTATACTGAAAAAAATGAGAAAACCTGTTTAAAATTACCTATTAAATGTTTTAATGTGTACAGTATGCAAACTTTGTAAGCCGAAATTAAGGTTTTATATCATACCCCAGCAAACCCCGATTTCGCTTCTTGGAGAAGAGGTTGGATGAAAGTTAATACTCGGACCGCGTAAGTTAAAGCAAGCATCGATTGTCACTGCATGACCTGACTTTCTGGATCTATACAAATTCAAATATAAGCAAACTTGCTTCGTTGACATTGATGTCACTACATTTGACGTTTTTTAAGAAACTTTAAATACAACTTTACATCCATACATTTTCTGAGTTTCTTTCGTTTCGTAATGTGTTCACTATTTATAGTTTATGACCATTTTGAAAATGTTTTCCCTGGCGTATTTTTACGGAAAAATAATATTAAACGTTCATATTGACAGTTCCTTAGAGAATCTCCAACTGATGTGAAGGTTAATATATACTTAGGACTATTTAATAATACTGAAAAGGGGATCGCTTGGAAACAACAAAAACAAACAAGAGAGAAAAAGTAGGAGACTCGAATTTAAGCGATATTATTCTTCTTTAAAGCCACAAAGGTTGGGCTTGATGATCCCAACGAACCAGTAAGTAATAACACTACTGATGTGTAGTAGGCCGACGTTTTACAGCCGTCACACAACACTAAACAAACGCTAGAGTGAATGTCAACACATAAGGGGATCCGTGGAAGCAAAGACAAAAACAAGAGATAAAAGTAGCAGACTCGGTTTTATGTTCACGCGGGGTAATTTAAAAGTAAAACACCTCTCGCGCTGGTTGCAGTGGCGTTTGAACAGTTTTAAACCAGGCAGTGTTCAATAATCAGTATTATGAAACTGCTAAAACAACATTGTCAACATAATTATCAAAAGTAGATCCCTCGATGCATTTAGTTTAGTTGTATTATTCTACAAAGGACATGACAAATATATTATACCATCATTATATAAATCATTCCACAAGTACTGAATATTTGCACTTAAGGCACATGCTTCGCTCCAGTGAAATGGTTTGCTCCCAACCTCCGAAATTAAAACAGCCGCAATTGAATATATTTTCCTTAGTAACACAAGTAAAATTATGCGATAAAAAAATGAAAACAGACATAACGACCTACATCATTGAATATGAATCGTCCCCGTTCTGTCTACTTGATAAGCTCTACATCTACGCGATGCACCTTCAATACCGCGAACACCTCCAATTTGTGTTGGTCTTAAATGCATTCCAAATGGTGTAGATTCAAACAGATGTTGTCCAAAGTTGTTTACATTTGTTGTGAACTGATTTATATAAGCCGTATTGACAATGGTTGGCTTTTGATAAACGTGATACATACAACATAAAAAAAGAGAGATAACATTGTTGTTTATGTTCGGGCTATTTTTACGATGGAGGATTAAACTGTAACGTGAAAGATTTTAAAAGGCTGCTTCAATTTGCCTACTACGTGAGCATCAATTGAAATTGTTAGCTAAGCCTTTGAAATTGAATCAGTAGCCATTAATGCAAAATGTGACTTACCAAAATGGCTTAAAACTGAACTCATATATTATAATGGCTAAACTGCTAAGAATCAGATTTAGTCATATAGATTTTTCGCGATAGGAATGTGTAATAGACAGATTGAGTTGGTTAATTTAAACATCGTGATGGGCATAGCCCATCGAGGTATTTAAATTAACAAACGAGATGAAACCATACTCTATTTGTTTTGTAGCATGTCCATTTCAGCTCCCTGCCGTACTCTAACTTCCAATAACCGGTAGTTGTAGTACACCATTTATTCTGAAAGGTGTTATTTTCAATTAAACGATTTAAGCCTGTACTATTACAAAGAGAAGTTTCAGTGACCATGCTACAATAATTTATAGAAACTATTGTTCACGATATTTCAATTACTGTTTCACTTACTTATTGACAGGTTCGAAATTTGTCTTCCCCAAATGGTACACTTGAACTGTGACTTTATTGGCTGTTTTTTTCACTGACCTGGTCAGTGGTCAGGTCAGTGGTAAACAACGCCTTGTAGATGCTGCTAATCTAATAGGCCATCTGGTTTGGATTCATTATTTTTATGCAGTGTTCATAATACCGATTGCGACACGGAGGAAGGTTTTATTGTTCGGGGCTCTTGTTTCAGCCAAAGGTTTTAATGCAGTAGCATGAGCAATTTAAATAATATGTACATCAATTATATATCATTAGAACTAGTATTCTTAGTAGTACATAGAAATACCTTAGTTTTGAAAATCGGTTGAGAAATGAATAATTTACAGTCTAAATGATGTTTTGATGGGGCATTTCCTTGTTGGTGCGGTAGCAGAAAATTAAGAAATTTCAAATAATTTCAGTTATCCTTCATATTTTGCTATACAACTTTCATGATGTCTTTATTTACCAACATTCAACAATTTAATAACATTTTTGGATACAAATTCTATTTTTTTCCAAATGTTTCATGCAGCAGTATTTTGCATTGAAAATGACCCCATCAAAAACATCTTTCGCTCATGAGATTTTTATTTCTCAAACGATTTTAAAAAGTAAGGTATTTTTATTTACCACTAACTATTTCTGTTTTACTGATATTCAACTTATTTAGGTACAAGATGAATTTTATCTGAAAGTCCCAAAAACCTTTGGCTGAAACAAGCACCCCCCCCCCCCCCACACACAGTACAAAGTTACATGTCACAACCGTGACATGTCGTACGTCGGAGAAACAGGGGAAACATTCTCGACACATCTTGGTGAACATACGAAGGTCACCAATATCTTAAATATATGTACAATGCCATAAAGGCAAATATTTTAAACATTATTTTACACAATTGCAATAACTGACCTAAATTTTCTAGGACTAAATATATTATTGGGATATATATGGGAGGTAGGAGAACGTGTTTGATAGGAAAGATTACCAGAGATTTAGACGAAAGAAAGAAAATATAACGATTCGGCAGGTTGAACCCGAAATGAATAAGGTCCATGAGCTTCTATAAGTTTTTATTGATCATTAACCAATCCAGTAAGACACTAGTATGTGACGTCAACGTTTGAAGGTATATTATCCGTACGAGGATACTGCATGACAACACACACACTATTTAGGTTTATCTATTTAAGTTCCCACAACTATGGATACGATTGTAAGCATGTCTCCGGACACAATATATATAATTCATTTTTGTTTAGTATTTTTTAAACACATATTCATTGTAGACAAGCATACCAAAGAGAAACAAACCATTGGACAAGCTAACCTATAGACGGTTAGAGCACATACAGTATAGTTGCATATGTTTTGCAATTTATCTGAACGTATTGTCTTACTCGCGATTTCTTAATTAATATATATATATTTTAACGGCAATGGATATTGCAGCACATATAATGAGGGATGCAGTTTAAACACAGAGTAGCAGTGAGATTAAACTGTGAAACACAAAGAAAAGAGTATATGGCTTTTCGATGGTAAGTATTAGATAGAGTATGGTTTCACTAAGTTCGTTAATTTAATCATCGAGATGGGCCCATCGAGTTGTTTAAATTAACAAACTCAATGAAACCATATTCTATTTGTTTTGTAGCATGTCCATTTCAACTCCATGCCATACTCTAACTCCAATAACCGGTAGTTGTAGTACACCATTTATTCTGACAGGTGTTATTTTCAATTAAAGGATTTACACCTGTGCTATTACAAAGAGAATTTTCAGTGACCATGCTACAATTTATACTTACTAATCAGCCTTTGAGGATTCTTGCAAATATCCGCAATTTATATTTACATCAATTGATGAGCGAGATCAATGTTAACTAAATATACTGAGCAAACATAAACACAGTCCACTGGTATTTTCATAGGCCAGATGTTGTTTGAATATACAAGTTTAAAAATAGTTTTAATAAAATAATGTGTGGTGTGAGTAAGCACACTTAATTAGGATCAAACTATTCCATCAAACTGTTCAAATGTGCCGGGTAATATTCTATTAAACATTTCAACTAATTATTTGTTTGAATTAATGGTGGCGGTCCATCCGATTATTTCACACATATCATGTTGAAACTAGAACTAATGCAACTGGCGGCCATCTTGGACGACGTAATGAAACCAATATACTCAGTGCACTATTCCAGTCTGAGCCCCAAACGCTGTGTCAAAGATTACTGTGGAAAGTGCCACAGAGAAGAAGAAGAAAAATAAGAACAGGACACGACCAAACGGACTTTCCAGTTAGGATGACGCCATGACGTCACGATGATCAGTTTTCACTTAAATGATGGCCATTGTAATATTATCAATGCTTTTATCAATAACATTGAAACAAAAACAGTGAGAAGGGAAAATTAATAACTGTGATACAATAATTTTTTTGTATGACCTCATGACTCGAAATGATGTTAATGCATATCGAGTTTATGAGCTCTACAACACGTGCATTTATAATTTTAAATTCAATCATAAATGCGGCTGAAGATATAGCGATTACAATATATTTCATTTAACATCATTTGGAGCAATAATAGATGACGTCATGATGTCACGATGGTCATTTCTCACTGAAACTATGGCCTTTATGATTTTATCAATAACATTGCAAAAAATAAAAAGGTCAGAAAGGAAACATAAATAATTTTCATTTACTAATGACGTCACTGGCGGCCATCTTTGTCATGACGTCATGACGCCATTTTATGTTCTTGCACAACTCGATCCTGAACTTTACAATCTGTGAAAGTTTCATTCAAATCCGATTATAAATGTATGAGATCTAACGATAACAATATGTTTATCATGACGTCACTGGCGGACATCTTGTATGACGCATGACTCCGAATGATGTAAACGCACATCTAGGTCGTGCGCACTATAAAATGTGAATTTATAACTTTAAATTCAATCAAAATGCAGGACAAATAGCGATTACAATATATTTCATTTGACGTCGGCTTAGAGCCATAATTGATGTTACGATGGTCATTTCTCACTTTAACGATGGCTTTTATGATTGTATCAATACAATTTCAACAAAAACGGTCAGTAGCGAAAAATAGTAATTTTTATTAACTTCTGTCGTCATTGGCGGCATCTTTCTGATGACATCATGGCACCATTTTATGTTTTTGTTCAACTACAGCCTGGACTTTATAATACGTGAAAGTTTCATTCAAATCCGATCATAAATACATGAGATACAGTGATAACAATATGTTCATGTAAACGCCCGCGACGGCCCTCTTGGATGACGTCATGACGCCAAAATTTGCAATGCACTATTCCGGACTGAGCTTTACAACTGTGTACACTTTTGAGGCGCTGTGACAAAGATTTCTGTGCAATGTGGGTCAGAAGAAGAAGAAGAAGAAGAAGAAGAGGAAGACAGAAGATAGAATACACAGATCGTGTCTGCAGTAAAGGATGTGCCAATAAGCAAAGCGTGGCTTATGCCATTTTGCTATTTTTTAAAACTACAGTTATTATGTTAAGTCAACTACGACACTTTTAAAACCTACTAGTTGTGTCAAGTGTCTCCTCGATGCATTATTCAATGTGGTTTTAGAATAACGAACCATTTCAAAGACTGTGCAAGTAGCATAATGTAGCATAATGTTTTATATTTTAAAATGTCCGATATAAGAAAAGAAATCAGATCCATCTTAAACAATAATTTACTTACACAATAAATTCATAACATTTCGGTAGATTGGTGTTAAGTCGTTAAGTGTCTGTGTCATGTCTTTTGGTTTATTAACCAAACATTATAGGTAAGCCGGCAGTTGATATTATCCAAACATTATAGGTATGCCAGCAGTTGTTATTAACCAAACATTATAGATAAGCCAGCAGTTGTTATTAACCAAACATTATAGGTAAGCCAGCGGTTGCAGTAGACCATTTATGATATAACAAATTATCAGCATCCTCTCAACAACTAAATGATTTACATAATACTTATTGTGCATGTAAACAGTTAATTTCTTCTGAACATCATTTTCGTAGATTTCAATGACTGCGTTTGTTTGAAAGCATAGTATGTCACACCACCGTGTCCGTAGTTACAATGCGATATCGTGCCGGGGGTTGCGTATTCTCCATTGAGATTTACATAGCCGCACCCGTCATATCACCAGCCACCGTGATCTGTAACACCACAGTTGTAAGCGTAGCCCTGGTCATACGTGGCGAAAGGTTGTCCATTGTGTTGCTCGAGACCATAGCCAACTAGAATGTAGACATATACAACATTGTATAATTAAAACAATATCACATATATTATACATTTGTCGTTATATGGTAATTGTCGGAATGTGTTAATAGTTGCTAATAATGATATATGTATACATTAAGGAAAGTATGTTATGAAATGGGTTGTGTAGATTAAAACAAATGTTACACTATGCAAGTACGCGTATGTTAATCATTATTATCATGGATTCTAAATAACATCTTCCGTCCGTGGGTTACAATTAATGGGATGTCTAAATTTAAAATGAAAGGAAAATGCCTAATTATTTTCTGATTTAGATTTACTCTTTCAGTTGTATGATAGCAAAATGTCTGAAATGATTGTCCTATTACTGTAATTTTTTTTTATAATATTATGTTGTTTTGCACCAATATATACATAATATCGTTATATTCCTAGAATAGCCAACATTTAACAAGTTAACTTATTTGACGATTGCATTTTGTCTTTTGTCTCTAAAAGTTGTTACAACAGCCAATACTCATATCTCAGTTGAGTCTGACGGTATGATTTATTTTTTTAAAGAATACACTTCATTCGGTCAGTAAAGAATCTTTTTTTTCTGAGAGGTATTACACTTAGTGATACATTTTGCATGGAAAATGCATTAAATTATTTCACTGCTGCACAAATGTATGCTTACACGATATACATGTATCTTCAAGCTTGGAAAATTTAAAAATAATCTAAAATGCATGAGCTGAGAAAATTTAATTAAACAGTAAATGATACTCTACTACCGATGATTCTATACACCCTAATGAACTGTATATAAGTTGTGATTTGTAACTGACCTGCAGTGCCTGCTGACTGTCCTATATGTAAGGTGTAATTGACCCCTGATAGAGTGAAGTTTTGAAACGTTTGGTACGCAGTAGACCCGTCTGCCGCCTCCAGGTCTATTCGTAGCTCAGTGTTGCCTTGTGATGTCATGTCCTGTATATACTGTAGACCTGCACGTGAAGCATACATATATATGTTGAATCTAGATTAATACACGTTTATTTTTTTGTATTACGTAACGTAAACGAATGTAACATCTATGTGCATATAAAACCATATTTGAAAATTGATTTTTGCACACGACACACCTTCTTGTAGAGATATATAACTCATCACATTATATCAATCTATTCGTAAGTTACACAAATATAGCGTTTATTTGCATAAGGTGTGATACTTGAACCTAAAGTACAAAAGGCTAAGGTGAATCGAGATTATATTTGCATATCCAAGGAATGTCACAATATTGCATTTATCAACTTCACAAACGTTTTATTATTGCAACATTTACGTATTAAAAACGTTCTGTGTTTCGTGCAAAAGAAGTGGCCAGCATTTCAAAATTAGAGACAAAAGGCGTTTATTGTCTTATTACATTTCATTACATTAGAGACAAAATAATTTAATTTCTTATTAGAGATAACAAGCGAATGTTATATTATAGAAGACAAAACGCGTCATTAGAGACAACACTTGTCTACGGTCTAATTAGAAGGGAAAGAGAATATGAGCGTATTGAGCGTATTGTGACTGTCAGTCTAAAGTATTACAACACGTCTGTTAACAAGGTATAGTGACTGTCAGCCTTCATTATTACAACACGCAACAAGTCTGTCAACAAGGTATAGTGACTGTCAGACTAAAGTAGGACAACACGTCTGTCAACAAGGTATAGTGACTTTCAGTCTAAAGTATTAAAGCACGTTTGTCAACAATGTATAGCGAGTGTCTGCCTAAAGTATTACAACATATTTGTCAACAAGGTATAGTGACTTTCAGTCTAAAGTATTACAACACGTCTGTTAACAAGGTATAATGACTGTCAGCCTTAATTATTATAACACGCAACACGTCTGTCAACAAGGTATAGTGACTGTCAGCCTAAAGTATTACAACACGTCTGTCAACAAGGTATAGTTACTTTCAGTCTAAAGTACTAAAGCACGTTTGTCAACAAGGTATAGTGAGTGTCAGCCTAAAGTATTACAACATGTTTGTCAACAAGGTATAGTGACTGTCAATCTTAATTATTACAATACGCAACACGTCTGTCAACAAGGTATAGTGACTGTCAGCCTAAAGTAGGACAACACGTCTGTTAACAAGGTATAGTGACTGTCAGTCTTAAGTATTACAACACGTCTGTTAACAAGGTATAGTGACTGTCAATCTTAATTATTACAATACGCAACACGTCTGTCAACAAGGTATAGTGACTGTCAGCCTAAAGTAGGACAACACGTCTGTTAACAAGGTATAGTGACTGTCAGCCTTCATTATTACAACATGCAACACGTCTGTCAACAAGGTATAGTGACTGTCAGCCTTCATTATTACAACACGCAACACGTTTGTCAACAAGGTATAGTGACTGTCAGCCTAAAGTATTACAACAAGTCTGTCAACAAGGTATATTGAATGTTAGCCTAAAGTATTACAACACGTCTGTCAACACGGTATAGTTACTTTCAGTCTAAAGTATTAAAGCACGTTTGTCAACAAGGTATAGTGAGTGTCAGCCTAAAGTATTACAACATGTTTGTCAACAAGGTATAGTGACTGTCAATCTTAATTATTACAATACGCAACACGTCTGTCAACAAGGTATAGTGACTGTCAGCCTAAAGTAGGACAACACGTCTGTTAACAAGGTATAGTGACTGTCAGTCTTAAGTATTACAACACGTCTGTTAACAAGGTATAGTGACTGTCAATCTTAATTATTACAATACGCAACACGTCTGTCAACAAGGTATAGTGACTGTCAGCCTAAAGTAGGACAACACGTCTGTTAACAAGGTATAGTGACTGTCAGCCTTCATTATTACAACATGCAACACGTCTGTCAACAAGGTATAGTGACTGTCAGCCTTCATTATTACAACACGCAACACGTTTGTCAACAAGGTATAGTGACTGTCAGCCTAAAGTATTACAACAAGTCTGTCAACAAGGTATAGTGAATGTCACCCTAAAGTATTACATCACGTCTGTCAACAAGGTATAGTGACTGTCAGCCTTAAGTAGGACAACACGTTTGTCAACAAGGTATAGTGACTGTCAGCCTAAAGTATAACAACACGTTTGTCAACACGTATAGTTACTGTCATTCTAAAGTATTACAACACGTCTGTCAACAAGGAATAGTGATTGCAGCCTAAAGTATTATAAACACGTCTGTCACGTCTATATGCGTTGGTACCGCGTTGGTACGGTCAGGGGCAACATGAACCACATACGACGGTTGATTATAGGTGTACCGCCTTGGAACGGTTAGGGACAACAGCAACCCCATACGAGGGATGATACTAGGAGTGCAGCCTTGGAACGGTCAGGGCCAACATCAACCACAAACGAGGGCTGATACTAGAGATACCGCATTGGAACAGTCAGGGACAACAGCAACCACATGGGAGGGTTGATACTCGGAGTTCCGCCTTGGAACGGTCAAAGAGAACAGCAACCACATCCGAGGGTTGATACTCGGAGTTCCGCCTTGGAACGGCCAGGGACAACAGCAACCACATGCGAGGGTTGATGCTCAGAGTTCCGCCTTGGAACGGTCTAAGACAACAGCAACTACAAACGAGGGCTGATACTCGAGATATCGCATAGGAACGGTCAGGGACAACATCAACCGCATGCTAGGGTTGATACTCGGAGTTCCGCCTAATAACGGTCAGGGCCAACATCAACCACATACGATGGTTGGTACTAGGATTACTGCCTTGGAACGGTCAGGAATAACAGCAACCACAAACGAGGGCTGATACTAGAGATAGTTCATTGGAACGGTCAGGACAACATCAACCACATGCTAGGGTTGATACTCGGAGTTCCGCCAAGGAACGGTCAGGGCCAACATCAACCACATACGAGGGTTGATACTAGGGGTACCGCCTTGGAACGGTCAGGGACAACAGCAACCACAAACGAGGGCTTATACTAGAGATACCGCATTTCAACGGTCAGGGACACCAGCAAACACATACGAGTGTTGATACTCGGAATTTCGCCTTATAACGGCCATGGGCAATACATCTTTAAACTGGGTTCTAAAGGACTACACACCACACTTTAAATTATTGTTAATATAACCCTTGCTCATCACCCCATAAATAAAGCGGTACTACATCCGTAACATTAAATATGTATATAAGATGTATAACCATGTCATGCGTATGTCAAAGTAATACGCACACTTTAAAACGTCTGAGTTTACCGAAAACGAGTGCTATTCTACATTATAAAGAGCTCGACAAAATCACGAGCTCAAGAGAGATGAACCACATGTCATAAACATGACAGTGTTTTGATTTCGTTATGTCGTTATCTTTTGACCTTGTGACCTGAATATTAATATACGCTTCTGGTCTTGTGCTAAGGGTAAAATGTAACGGGAATGGAAGTGCAAAACCAGCAACAACACTTGCTAAAATACAGTCAACGAATGTATTAATGTAGTACAATGAAAACTATTCACTTACAGAATGTGCATAATTTAGATCCAGTATATATTTTATTGCCTATCGATGATGCCTTGACTGTTAGAGAATATAACTTGTCTCGAATTATCGGGATTAAAATAGAGTAAGTGTGAGATTTGGTGCATTTAAGAGATATTTCTTGCCACTGACCGTTCCAAGGCGGTAAACCTTTGGCAACCCTTTTATGTTTGTGATGTCATATGCTTTTATTAATCTTTGTAACTCTTGTTTGTTTTTATGCATTTGTTTTGGTAACTACATTTCCTGTTCGACTTTTATATATTCTTTCTTTAATCTTTTTAAAAAAATTTAAATCCAGTTTTAGAAGTGTCCCTTTATCCCAACTGTCAAGTGTCTCTTTAATTCAAATTGTCAAGTGTCCCCTTATGCCAAATTTATTTCAAGTCTTTCCTGGTTAATTTATTCACAATAGTCTAAATAATCTAATATCCATTTTACTATATATGAGCACACTAATTGTCAATAGAAATCCTCTCACAATTTATATGTTTAATCAAAAGCATGCAATATATTCACAATGTTTCTTTTTTGTTTTAACTTTATGCTGAACTATTAAAGTAAATACTAAACAACTGAAGTAAATACTGTACAGCTATCAATTTCACAAGGCCATATTTATACTGTCATAGAATCTTCATAAGTCTCCAATAAGATCACAATAATTGGTCATGGGTATCCGGTGAAGATCGGGATTTCCAACACGAGGTATAATTGTTTTTATCGGAACCTAGGCTCAGCCGTGGTTCCGATTATAACAAGTATAGCGAGTTTTGGAATTTCCCTATCTGAACCGGATACCCATGATAGATTCGTTTTCTTGCATATCATTTACATTCTGCGCATTTACATCGCCAACTGCTAACGTTTTGCATGTTTATTTACGCAATGACGTCATGCAACTGTCATTGTCGATATCAGCGCGAGACAAAAAGTTATTTATTTAAATAACAGTGAATGACAGAGTCAACGTAAACATCACAATTAAGATGTTTATCTTATTTATTTTATTCAGAAACTTCTACATGTTACAAATTTTAAATTTTATAATGATAAACAGTCATAGGTTACACTGATCAACCTCAAAGGAATCATTTGGACACGAGTAATATACTACTCAAAATTTGCTAAGGATCACTTTTTTACTGTCTAAATTTCTTGCTGAACTAAATAGCATTAATTTTATTTTACAGGAAATTATTTAGGGCAGTGTATGCTCATGCGATCTCATGACTTGATTCAAATTGTGAAATTGTTGAAGTATCAATGACATTAATATTGTTATTTTGAATTAATTTCTATAAAATTATATGGAAGAATAGAAGTGATCCTAAAAGTTAAAACAAAAAAGAAACATTGTGAATATATTGCTTGCTTTTGATTAAACATATAATGCGAATTCATTGGGTTGACATCTATCAAGTGTCTTCTTGACATAAAACTTTCAAAATGGCTACCATAGTAACGAAAAGTGTACCTGTCGTTATTAAAGAAACATATCATCAACTGATTTTTGGATTTTCAAAAATAAACTAGGCCACAATGTTTCTGAAGTGGAGCACTTTCAGATTTGTATTTTACCCTGCTCGCCATTAACATACTTATTTAAAATATCCCTGAAACCACTTAATACCATACTATCGCCCCATAGTGCTAACAGGTGATAAGTGACATATTTGGTTATTTTGAGTTTGTGTCATATATGTATTGTTTTTAACGTACTATATCATGTCAAAACAAATCTAAGTCATAACACTTTTCATTAATTAAGAGTGACGTTTTCTCCCTTTAATAAACAACCAAATTTAATCATGCTAAAATGTGTTAAATGCAGCCATGTTTGTGCTAAAAAGTGGCATTTGCCACATGGAACCTTCTTGCATCAACTGCATTTTCGGAATTTAAACAGAAATACAGCAAGAAGGTGCCAGGTGACATATGGCTACTTTTAGCACCCTTGGACTATCATATATACAGCTATGTAACGGAAGCAAAAACGTGCCATATAACAAATGACACCTGCATGATCGTCAATTTAATGTTAATTTAACAGATTGTCTATGATTATCTGTTGCTGATATGTAAATAAATCAAGGTACAACTTTATTCTAGTGCAATGACACTCCTGTTTTCAACGCTAAATAACATAACATAACCAGATACACATAACAAATCGAGGTGATGAAAACTATGAAACTATCAAATTAGTTGACATACATTAATCTGGAAGTACATGAATACCATTAGCAACTCCAAATATATCCACAAAGCGTATTCTACCGCTGGTGAAAATTAAAATATTATTAACTAAAACAAATCAATATTTAATGATACAATTTCCCGATGAACAACTTCATACAAAAGGGTTAACTATAAAAATAGCCCTTCTGTAAATGACAGGTTTATAGCGATTTTTTTTGTATTAAAATTTTAGACATTATATTGTAAGAAAAACTAGACGTTATACATTAATGAAGAAACAGTACGGTGATCCTAACAAAACAAATACTTACAGAATGAACATTGCGCATGAACAAAAGTCATTTTCAAGGATGGAGTCCCATTATGCAAAAAAACAATAAACAAAGCAGTTTCACAACCATTTAGACAATCTGCTTGTGGAAATGTGTTTCTACAAACTACAATTTATAATTCTTCAAACTGAAAAAGCGTCTCCATGGTTGATGGGTTAACGACGTTGCAGTGTAAACCTTCTCGCCTCTCACCGCTGCGGATTCGAATCCCACTGGTAGCTCCACTTGTGAGAAAGTGTCGATTCTTTCGAATGGTGGGACGTATACAGCACTTGTTCTACCCAGGAAAAGTGGACGGTGTGCCCCCATGACACAAAATCGACCGTCATATATAACCTAAAATGTGTTGAAAATGGCGTTAAACACCATACAATCAAAATCAAACTGAAAAAGGACCAATTTTTACAACCATTCAGTCACCCGAAGGAAAACTCAGATAACTAAACAGCCAGTTGATCGTGACAGTTTCTTCAAAACTGCAATTATCAGTACCAAAAAAGAATGACTTTGGCATCCTATTCCTGACTGGGACAACGATTACGAAACAGAATAAATATAAAATAACAGCCAGTTTATGTACTTTAAAAAGCGTAATCAACATTTAATGTTTGAAACATGTGTAGTGTTGTATTTGTTTAATGTCAAATGGATTAAACAAGTAAATGTACCATATGACACAATATGTGCTGAACATATTAATATTGATTCATGCCAGAAGGAGCCCAATGCCATTTGAATCCTTTTGGTTTTTAAAATTGTATCATTTGTTTTTATCATGTGTGTGCTGACAGGTGCTATTTGTCACTTGACACCTTCTTGCACAATTATTTTACAAAAAGTATTGCCCAAAGGTGCTAAGTACAAAATAAACATTTTCCTAAACAATGGAGTTAAGAATAGCTCTAAAACTCATATTACACATACAATTACCACTTTTGTCCCTATCTTCCAGGTTTTGAGTTCATTGGTCCTGAAATGAACAAATGACATGAACTGAAACTTTCAAATGCGTTTATCTCAAAACTTGGAAAATATCACTTGTCACCTTTTAGCACTAATGGAGAGGTATATTTGTTTTATCCAACCTACATTATTTATAGATTTGAGATTATTTTTGTTATGCTGCAGTCGATGGTATTTCTCACCAATACATATATTGTTTTTTTTTTTTTTTTTAGATCCGTCTAAATGTCTAATAACAATGTTTTTAAAATCAATGTCATGTTCGATGTAACAAACTTGACTACAGTGGAGGCGTGACTACGGAGGATCCCGATCCTATCTTTTGATGACGAAAATAGCGTTACGCCATCTTCCTGCGTGTCCGTTCCTTTTGTAGCATGGTCGCTGTTTAAACAGTAATAATATAAGGTAACATACGCCTCAATAAAATGTATAACCTTATGATGGTTTAATGTAATTTTTAAGGACGCAGTTCAATGTTCCAGATCACTTCTAGTCCCTTAAAGACACGCATACATGTGTATATAAGTAGTAAGGGAAATGACGGAGGAGTAAGGAGTTAAGGTGCATGTCCAGTTAAGGTGCAGGGTGCATTTGTTATAATTCTATTGTTGCGATAATTGGTTGTTTACCTAGCATGGAAGTGTGAAATTCAAATACTGACAAGTTTGAATAGGCAAGTAAGTACATTAAGGCGATAGTATTTCCTATTTTCAATGATGAAAAAAAGGAAAGAATTATAATACACAAAGAGAAAAATGTAACAAGTGAAAACATTGCATCATATTTACGGAGCTGCTCACAGTAAGTTCCGGTGCAAAAACTCAATTTACCATCGCCGCGCCTGAAATATTTAAAGTCAGCGCCACCGCCATCGTCATCATCATCCTCTTCCTTTACCTCGTAATCACCACGACCACCATCATTATCATCATCATCAACAGCAGCATCAGCAGCAGAAGCAGCAGAAGCATTAGTCGTGTATCTGGACGTAACGTGCAAAATCCTGTTTTAAAACACTAGTTTCATAATAATACTAATTATGGATAGGGATAAACTTTATAGCAGTATCTGGCCCTGAAACATTGAAAAGAGTTACAGATCGAGAGAGTGAGGAAAATAAGTGAAAATGAAATACGGTCTTTCTTGCAGAAGCAAGATACATATACAGCCAACAGGCCGATTATGCTCTAATTTCAACAAACTCATGCTGTAACACGCGGTATATATGACCAGTTCGAGATAGACCTGGCGGACATGAGTAGACTGGCAAAATATAACGACTGCGTGAATTTTCTATTAGTGGCGATTGACGTCTTCACTAGGGTCGCCATGGTAACACCCTTGAAACATGAACAGTCCGACACGGTTCTTTACGCTCTTAAAGCTATGCTTGTAGAGTCTAGGAATACTGTCAGGGTCATACGGTCGGTCTGCGGTACGCAATTTAAGACCAATAAAATGTCTGCATTTCTAAGAGAACACAATATAAAGCATATATTTGCCTATTCTCCGGTCAAGGTTCGGTATGTGGAACGTCTAAATTTAACACTTAAGCGTATGATATATCGGTTTCTTCATCACACTAATACGTATCGTTACTTGGACAAGCTGCCGTCCCTGGTTCGAGCCTACAACCACCGGCCACATCGATCGCTGCTCGGGAACATAAGCCCGATGGAAGTAAACAAAACTAATGAAGCTGCTCTGTTGAACGATATGTACCTAAACTGACCGTACGCTGACACTATGAAGGATAAAACAGTGTCCATTTCTAAAGCTACAGAAAAGTCGAGCCCTCTTGCCCGTATCTAAATTTAAATTTAAACGCGGTCAGCTACAGCTACAGCAAACGAACATAATCTGAAAGGGGCGGGCAGAGTATTTCCCTCTCCCCACCACTTCCCCCACACACACCACAAGAATATGTTGCTTATATTATGTGTTGATTCCTTATGCTTGTGTACATGATCTGATAAGATAACAAAGAATATTACAATAGTACTCGTCAATGCACATGTAATTAAGAAATCATGTTCTTGCAAATAATAAATCGACTGTTACATTATAGAAGAAAGGGATGGTAATAGAGGCTAAAGGACTTTTTTTTTTAATATAGTAAGTGATAATGTCTAGGCGATGTGAGAGATGTATCTGGCACCCTTTAAGTGTAAGTATTTTATTTGTAAGTCACATATATTGTTTGTCTTTTATTAAATGATAGAATATGGTATTTATTATATATACTCATATATATCGGCTGATATAGCAGTTAATTCCTAGTCATTAGTAACTTCTACTTCTAATTAGGAAGTAGTACCTGCTTAGAAAATATGAATTGGCTTCACACACGTCAAAAAGAGCATACACATTC
The DNA here is from genome assembly GCA_037043455.1 of Cyrtodaria siliqua. Lineage (NCBI taxonomy): Eukaryota > Metazoa > Mollusca > Bivalvia > Adapedonta > Hiatellidae > Cyrtodaria > Cyrtodaria siliqua. The sequence continues at coordinate 219,239 of JAWPHD010001719.1, read as the reverse complement.
GTATCCACGATAAATGTGTAATTGGGAAATACAATTAGACAAAAAAGTTCTTAGCATGCATTATTTAATACAGAGAACCATGGACATATATACTCATATCCATGCTAGAAAATGGTATTTCGAATGTAATTATTCATGTAATGCGTCGAAATTCAATACGCAATATGTGACTTGTACGCATTATGTGACAAAAGAATTCACATAATGCTTTGCCATGGACGACGCATTATGCGACTGCTGCGTTTTGTAACTTAAATCATATATTTCGTCAGACACGTAACTACTTTGAGGCATAAAAGCTGCCTTTAAACAAATAAAAAAAATAAAAAAAATAAATAATAAAATATATTCATGTTTAATCACAATGCTATTTATTCTTGAACCAGAGGCTACTATTTATATAATAAGGCAAGTAATGAGACATGACTTCTAAGATCTGCATCGGGAGTATTTACGGAAATACTGGAGGGTTCTTTATTGTTATGGGCCCGTGGTCCCTAGAACGCTTCATGCAGTAGGGGAAGTGTGTTTTAAGAGCCCAGTAGTTGAAGGGTTGGTTGTCAAGAGTGTTTTTAAAAGTTGCACCCCCACACCCTTAACTGGAAAAATACGTGTTTGTGCATTCGTGTGTGCGTGCATGCACGTGTGTGTGTGTGTGTATGTGTGTGTGTGTGTGTATGTGTGTGTGTGTGTGTGTTTTGGTTGTTAATTGTACTTTGTTAAGTTGCGCCCACCCCCAATCTCAAATCCTTTATCCGCCCATGGGGAGGGTGCATGCTCCCCCGATTTTTTCTATAGAAAGAAGACTTTATTCTATGGATTTATGCTAACCAATCCTCTCCCCAACCAACAACCAAAATAAACTTTCAGATTTTAGGTGGGGTGCTCTTGGTGCCCCGACTGGACTCGCCCCTGCACCCATCTCATTACCCCCTCTACACCCCTCCGCCCCAAAAATGCTTAATATATATGCAATAATTACTTTTCAGATTTTAAGGGTAGCGCGCCTGGTACGCCCCCACCCCCTTGATCGGCCCCTGCCCTCCTTCGGCACCCCCCACCACCTTCTGACCCCATAGATTTGTAAGGGGGGTTCACGTGATCACGTAAAATAAAAACAAGGATCACGTCTTCACATGAAAATAGCAGAACTTTCACATTTCACGTTAAATGTGGATGAGCAGACCAGTCTATACTGCCTATACTGTATCTGATACACGACTCGGCTGATTGTAGTGTCCCCGGGGATTCCCCGTGCCAGATGTTCGCGCAAGTACGAAAGTTCAGCTCTCGGAGGAGGCTCGGGGTGGAGGAGGGACACTAAAAAGACTGAAAAGGACTAAAAATTCACGTTTTACCAAGACCAAAATCACGGATCACGCTGATATGATTTTCACGCAATCACGCACAAATATTGTTTGTTTCACGTGTCACGTTTTAAAAAAACACCCCGATCACGTTTTCACGCAAAACCCCTTTGGGACCCCCTTGTAAGCGTCGGTGTTAGTTTGTATCTAGTTACGGCAGTGTGCGTGGAAGTTGTTGCGGTGGATGAGTGGTTAGCATACTTGTTCATACTTGCCTCTCGCTGTCGTCCCAGAGGTCACGGGTTTGATTTCCTCGGGTAAGTTATAAGCCTACTATAAAGAATACCATCCTTCGAAGGAGTTGTGTAAACTCATGGGTCCGTGTGTAGGGAGAGCAATACGTTATACACGTTTAAAATATCGTTGAACTAGTGTGGTATCGGTTATTTGTAAACAGAGCTGCACATAATCAATGACATTGTGTGTAGATAGTGACAAACTATAAGAAACACATACATCTAATCCATTTTATAACTCTTAACACAATAGCATGTTTTTTTCAATATCAACATGTGCTTTAACTAAACAATTGCAATACAAAACTTCCACCCCTTAATCTATTATAAATGGCGTTTCACAATAAAAATATGTGTTGCGTCCCTTTTGTTGTTAGTGGCGTTTTTAACAGCAGAAATTTCGTCGGGGTGATATTGACAGGAGGGGCTATAACAACAGCGAATGATTTAAACCCCTCTCGCTAACCCCGGGTCACGTTGTCTTAACTTTGGAGTAATTTTATATGTAAAACAATATTTGTGGGATTACAACGTGTAATTACCTGAAAAGTATCATAGCTTAGAGTAAGACGCATACCTATTGTACACAGTAAAAATAACAATGACGTGTGCGAGTTCTATATTGAGATAAGGAGTTTCGACTCGTTGAATTTATATCCCAGGAATACTGCGTCATATTTTCGCCTGCAGTTTGACAGAGAATTAATATTTAATGGCCAGTGGCACTTATCTATAAGAGATGTCTTATAAACTGCAAAGCGGATGATGAAAGCATGGAAGGTACGGACATTTCATGTACACTAATATAATAGACCATGGATTCGTCGGCGCGAGCTTCAGACCCGAAGGTGAACGCAGGTCCTGCCATTTCTTGTGTGATTTACTGTTGCCTTGCAGGCGATTGTTGCAGAGAAATATGTGTGCCTCATTGTATGTCAATCGAGATAAGCTTGGCAACTTAAAAGCAGACAGCACAGTTTCAGTGACTTTACATTTTAGACGCAAAACAAGAAACCAACATTAATAATAACGATGAAATAAATACACGAAGAGAAGTCTAGTTGAACGTTACATATTTATTAAACTCGTAAAACAATGCATTGTGATGATACAAGCATGTTCGTGAATAATGTGAAATGATATTGGCTATACACACGCAGCTTAAAAATTGAAAAGTGAAATAATAGTTATGAATAGACATTTGTATTCAATGATACATACATACATATATATTTTTATATATACTTTTCCATTATTGAGTGTATTAACTCGGTTATATTAGCTTTTGGTTATTTGTGATTAAATAATAATGTAAATGTATCCATGAAATAAATAAGTAACTTATTTGTTATTTAAACTGTTTTTGTTTATATATTTCACCGCCTTTGAAAATGGTATATACATGTTTAATACATGATACTAATTATTTACATATTAAAACATCTATAGCACTACCATAAACAGTAAGGAAAAAACACACCGTTACACACACTCGTCCACCGCATTCAGTTTAAAGTACACCCACCGCTGTTACGAATATTAGACATTTGCATTAAATACAAATATACTTATACCGTTAATGAGGGTATTAACTCGATAATATTTTGTTTATTTGGGATTAAATAAAAATGTAAACGTATTCACGTAGTCTGTGGTATTAATTGTTATTATTGTCATTATAACGTTCTTGTACAGTTGTTTAATTTGAAACAGTTTACTTTTAGTCTAGGTCGTACTTACGGTCGGCCTCAAGCTGTATTTCTATTGTATTGCTTGATGTCTTCGGTATTGAGTTACTATTAATTGATGTATATAATGTAAAGTTCAATATTGAGACTTTGTTACATAGTACAGGCCTGCCAAAACCTTTTAACACATTTATCATTTAAGACTTAAAGCGCGCGTAGAACATTTTTAAATGAAAATTTGGAGCAGGCGACTTGATTTTCGCAATACTTATTTTAAAGCACAAATTTTATTTTATTTATGCAATTAATACAAATTGATGCATTGTTTGATAGTTATAGAAAATAATAAATTAGCATAATAATTTGATTAGACTTTAATTTCTACCATAAGTTTTTTGTGTGTGTTTTTTTATGTCTAAACAGATCCTAATGCAAATATAAAGTCTTCATAACTCTAATACAAATTAAAATCATCGTACACAGCAGCAGTTGTTATAGTGTTACCACATACAAGGATTTGCTAGTTCCTCACACTTGCGATTTCAGTTAGCTTGACCAATTAAAGAAGTCACAGATATATTGCTGTTATGGCATAGGTCGTTGAAGGAACTAATAATGGCCGTTAGGTGTTAATTGTATATTCAGTCAGTGCATTACACGGATGACCCCTGTTGATTTGGCACTTGTAAATACTCCTCTGACTAATGATAGTAACAGGACCAATTCGGGAAATAGCAGATAAACTGTGAAAATATAGCTGTTAATATGGATATAAAAATCGAACAGGAAAGAAAGCATTAAAGGACGACAGTCAACCACAAACACACACAGAAACAAAGAACAATTCTACAGATGAACAAAATGCGAAATGGTTGACAATAGGGCTACCGCCTTGGAACGGTCGGTGGCAAAAATGGCCGCTGGAGGTTTAAACCAGGTTCTAGGGTGCACCAAACCTCACACTTACCCTACTGTCATCCCAGTAAAACGGGACAGTGTAAATAATGAAATCCCCGCCATGAACTATTCTCTAACCAACAAGGTAGAATTAATAGGCAATATAAGTAAAACACAAAGATGCTCGTGTATATATAAATACAAAAAAACAATAACAATAGCCACACAGAAGGTACTCAGTGACTTGCAGAAGCCAGAGCAACAAAAGAACAAACCATTGAGGGCATGACAAGACAATATTGTAGACAAACATCAAACGTCACCGTCCTTTTGGGCTTTAGGTAGACGTCATCATAGGGTCCACAGCCTCTCCGGTCATTGCACAATTAAAGCGGAAAGCATAGTGCCGAACTGTAAATGGGTCCATCACCAAGCATGCCGTGCGTTGCAAAATGATAGGGTCATAACATATTTTGCTAAACCGTTTATTACAAGTTTAACAAAGATAGTATCTTACGAAGTTTGTAAATCACGTCACCATTTAAGTCAGGTTGTGATAGTCCTTGTCGCAGAAGAGTTCTTAAATTATTTTATATTTGGAAAGAAGATCAGGGTAACGATAATACATTTTTACGCTGCTTATGATACCGATAGCCCTGATGGAGTAGCTTTTTAGTAAAGCAATGATTAAGAATATTCCTCAACTCGAGTACAAGCCCTAGAAAAACGAATAAATTCAGACACATAGACATCATGAACATTGTGTTTTGATAAAAAATCCGGAGATCTTACACTTAAATCCGGAGAATCTGGAAATTTGGCAGGCCTGATAGTATTACTTTTATTATAACCTGCAATCGTAAGTATGATTGTTCATGATAACTGATATTTTTAAGCGGATAATTTAATTGGGGTTTTAAGAGGGCTTTTCTTGGATATCGTATGATACAGTAGTAAACATGTCGCATTGAACTTTCATATCTGAAGGTTTTTTTACAATGTAATAATTAAGACTTATACTGAGCCAGGGGTATTTTCAAACAAAAGGGGGTAAAGTGTTGTACCGGTATTTTCAAAATCACCAGTAACAGGGCCTCTCAGCAACTCAGCCTTACTGCGTGACAGCTCTGGACCAATCATCATCAAGTGTGACGTAAGACAGTCTTCGACCGTGTGCGAGGGTCTTCTTTGATTCCAGCCACTACAGCGACAAGACGTCTGTTCTCTAAGCTTGAGACCTGGAGCAGGAGCATTACCAGTAGGGACTAGGTATTTAGTCCGCTACCGCTACTTACTATCTTATCTGCAAGCCTTGAAAGCATGGGGATTCCAGGCATGTATCATATGAAATGACATTAGCCCTTAGCTGTCTCTACATGTGTATAAACTGCAACTTAACATACTCTTTGAAGAATTGCCATAGTACTTAGTTACATAATGAGCACACACCGTTTACAGTACCTTGTCTGCATAATGTAGGAAGATTATTTGACGAAACACTCAAGACACTGTGAATAAAACTCGGGACCTCAGTCAGCGAGCAGGAAGATTAAAATGTTTGCCATGAACTAAGTTGTTAATAAGGAACAAAATATAAATATCATGCGAAATATTATGTGAAATATTACAAAATATGGTAACATGTGACATGATTTGAACAGGTGAGCATATCACGTATGGAAAACAAACATATTTATCATGAACGATTTTAGCACCATATAAACTAGTCATCATGAGACAAAATGAACATGTTTTTAATTTTGTGTTGTATAATGTTATAATATGAATATGATAGACATTTGAAATTGTATGTGTAATGGATCACTAAATAGAATGTTGTTTCATGATTAGAATGTGAGGAATTGGGAAAATATCATGGTTAGAATAGGAAGAATTGGTAAATTTTCATAGTTATAAACAAAAAGACAACTTAATGATAATATAATAGGAATTGGATTGAACGATTAGCGTCGTGAAGGTAATCTCAGTTTTTAGCAATGTAAATTTACATTAGAATAAAGGGTTTAATGTTAGATGTTTTTATTATTGATATCTGATCAGTAGTTCATGAGAATAAGTAACAGTGCAGCAAACCTATTAAAACTCTTTGGAAGATGCTTCAGTTAAGTTTAATCGACTCTGTTGAATGATTGAATAGGTGTTGCTTTTTTTAAAATCAGACGGCACAAAAAAGAGACACATATATAGCTTAACACACAAACACTTAGTAATATTCAAACACAATGTCATTTATACTATTCTTATAAAATAATATTATTTATTGAACAAATGCAAGTTATGTAGAAACAGTAACGGGGCGCCGTGAGCTTTTAAAAAATCAAGATTGCCGTTTGTCCCTTTAATAAAGTTTAACATCAAGCAATAATCAGTGACGCTACCGATTTGGAACCAGCTGTATTCGTATGCTGAGAATAGTCTAGATCATTTGCTACGCTTGTTTGTTTTTAAGACAAACTTTTGCTGTGTGGCCTAGCCTCGGACATCCCGGCTCTCTTCTGATTTTTTCGTTATGCTATGCTACACGGATCTGCAAGTAAGACATATGCATGATACGGTCTAGCTGGACGAGACTATGTGAGACCAGTAAGGAAGTACTTCCGGGTCGTAGGGTGCTAAAATAGTTCCTTGAAAAAGTCCAAAATTTCTAGTTTGCATGTGTTTTTGCCAAGATTAGTTTTTATTTCATTGTTAAATCTAACCTGATGTTAAAGTATTATGTCTGTTGTTATGAATAGTAAGTATTTTACTGTGTTTGTCAGGATTATTTTTTTGCCGAGACTATGTGAGACCAGTGAGGAAGTACTTCCGGGTCGTAGAGTGCTAAAATAGTTCCTTGAACAAATCCAGAGTTACTAGTTTGCATGTGTTTTTCCCAAGGTTAGTTTTTATTTCATAGTTAAATCTAACCTGATGTTAAAGTAGTATGTCTGTTGTTATGAATAGTAAGTATTTTACTGTGTTTGTCAGGATTATTTCTTTGGAGTGTATGAGCACAGAGGTTAGGTAGAGATGTGGTTTTGACAGAACGCATAGAGTGAATGAATGACGTAAAATGTTGAAAAACTGAATCGGTGTTTCATTCCAGATATGGGACCGTTTGCGAGCCAAATGTGTTTTATTCACAGAATTGAAGTGTATTTAAGCGAACGAATGTTGTGGACTTGTGACTGATCTCCAAATATAGCCTAGTTTGCATTGTGTTCAACTGGCTGATTTCCAGTCTGACACCGTTTGTATTTACAATCAAGCGTCGAACATGATCAAGACTAATGCTGAGAACATATTTAATTATAGTCGTCAAAATAATTAAGTTTATGCTACACGAAACCAGAACAAGGTAAGTAAGACATATGGTGTCAGACCGGTGAAAATCAGCCCATTGAACACAATGCAATATAGGCTATATTTGGAGATCAGTCACAAGTCCACAACATTCGTTCGCTTAAATTCACTTCTATGTATCTGGAATAAAACACCGATTTAGTTTTTCAACATTTCGCGTCATTCATTCACACTATGCGTATTTTGAAATAAACATCTGTCAAAACCACATCTCTACCTTACCCCTGTCCTCATACTCTCCAAATAAATAATCCTGACAAACACAGTAAAATACTTACTATTCATGACAACAGACATACTACTTTAACCTCAGGTTATATGTAACACTGAAATAAAAACTAATCTTGGGGAAAACACATGCAAATTAGAAACTTTGGATTTTTTCAAGGAACTATTTTAGCACCCTACGACACGGAAGTACTTCCTGACTGGGCTGACATCTAAATGAGTCGCGACATTTGTCAAAAATATTGATCGAATACATGTAACTGACCAATAAGGTTGACCGAATGGAAAACCAGATGCTTTTTCAAGAACCTATTATCTTTTCAGTTCAATTCCTGCATACAAAGAACCATTCGGCTAATAGATGCACAATGTACAATCAAATATACAATTCGGCTATAAAATGCCAGAAAGAAAAGATAAAATTGAAGTAATGACTCAAAAATTAAGCCTACCCCATATGCCTGTGGCAGTTGTAAAAGCCAACTAATACATTCAAGTCTTCGGCAAAAGCAAGACAAACTGAATCACATACCAAAATAGTATATATATTTCAGTAGATTACACCATTATCTCTAACAAAATACAAAATGAATGTGTTACATTTCAATTGTATGCCATTGCATAATGATTTCATCTGAATTAATGAAGAAAAATGGATGGGATTTGCACAATGTTTAGAAAAATACTAAAATAAATGCCGAATTCCACCAATTTCTGTATATTTTAGTTTCAGATTATAAAACCCATCATCGCGTACAAAATTTACAGGTTCTTAGGCTTTCGATACAAAGTAAGACTCCTCATACATGTCCTAGAGTCATGTCACGTCAAAATGTCAGTACCGATACATTTGCAGATTTTAGCCTCATACGGTACCTTAAAATAATAAAATTGCCATTTGTTGTAGGAAACGTGACAGATCTATTACCTATTGCCACTAATCCACTTAAAGACACTTGAGAGCCTACTTAAAGTGCTTTAGTGCAACTCCAAATCACTAGGACCACCAAATTTCACCATAAAACACACACATTCTATTTTAATTGCAAAAACATGTTCTGTTGTAAAATTCAAACATTTAACATCAGCTTTGTTTTTCTCACTCAGCTGCTAGCTTTTAAAGGAAAAATCAACTGGATTTGGCCATTAAAGCCACATTTCCCAACTGAATGTAGTCGTTGAAAAATCATGGATAGCATGCATTTTAACTTCTCGCTGACTGATTACCACAGAGACATTATATTGAGGCCCCATCACAGTTTGTTTCTTTTCATTTACCATTACCTTAGTTTTTGATAATATATTGTAACTAAAAACACTAGATTGTTTATTATGTGGGAGCATATAGTCGCCGCTTTTTCCGTCCGTCCGTGTGTGCGTCCGTGCGTTCGTACGTCACACTCTTTGTCCGGAGCATAACACGGAAATTATGCTTGATTAATGTTCGTGTAAATGATTAGGACACTTGGGTGGGTCCAAATTTGACCTCAGGGTCACCATTAGAACAAACTAGTTAGAGGACCATAAGACGATGTTACATGCAAAATATCACAGCTCTATATCTTGTATTTTTGTAGAAGATGTTTTAAGATTTGTTAAATGAAACTGATAAGCCCCATTGTGGGGGCATTTATGACCTCAGGTGCACCATTCGAACAAACATATAATGATGCTTCACATAAACTTGGGGTCGTCCGTGGTCGAGTGGTCTCAGACTTGAAATCACATGTCCCTCACCGCTGTGGGTTCGATTCTCCATGGGGCCAGGACTGTTTAGTATGTGAGTATCAAGCTATCCAGCTTGCTTGCGGAACGTCGGTGGTTCTACTCAGGTGCACGCTAGTGCACGAACAAATGCCCGGGTTTGCACTAAAAAGCTGGAATGTCGCCAAATGACCTTAGCTGTTGGTGCAACTATAAAATCCAGTTTAATACATTCATATAAGATTTGGTTGAATTCCGAGAAGCGGTTTCTGAGAAAAAGATTAGGACGACGACGGACGACGGACAGACAACGGACGGACGACGGAGAAAGAGTGATTCCAAAACATCACATCAAAAACACTGACAGATGACAACGATTTTTGAATTTTGAAGTCCCGATGAGTTTCTTTCATTTGATATTTACTAAAACATGGCAGAGAAGTAACTGATAATAGAGTATATTGTGCTAAAAATACAAAAACTATTAATTGTTAACATGGGTCTTTTAAGAAAATCCATTTAAACATAGTTGTTTTAATATATATACAAGTGCACATGAAATGCAAAAGGGTGATAATTTTTACTACATTATTATACACCTTTATGGGACGGGCCTCATCCTTTGACAAAAAACAAATAATCTCAATACCCATGCGCAAATGTATTTCTAACAGCGATTTACAGTTACCTATAGAAATTCTCCAACCCCTCCCCCCACCCCCACCCCCACCCCCAATACAATAGGCTCGAAATGTGTCTTTAAAGACATCACACCAGCCTAATCCATCCTATAGAAATAGTGGGGGCATAATTATGATTGTTTTTTTCATGCATTGTGACAAGTACGAAAATGTCATGCAAAATTGGAGATTGGTATGTACTGTTATATTATGAGGCCCCGACAAACAATTTTAAATCCGCTTTAATTATTTCTAAATGTTATGAGTAACAGTACCAGCATGATTTAATTTCAATATTTTAAGCATTGATTTTGGTTAAGTTTAAGACAACATATATTATATTGTTAATTTAATAATGATTATGTGTAAACTTACATTAATTGGGTCTTCTAAAATGGTCTCCAAATACAGTCTTTGAACAATAAACTGACCCATCTTAACCAAATTCGATTTCGGTATCCATAGGATGATCGACGTGCGTTGTCCAAACTAATGTTTTCATTCCAATGACACACAGCTAAGTTTGTTTTTAAAATGTACTGTATATCACCATAAGAACCTATCCTTTTGTCGTGAAAAATGTTTAGTGCATACTGAAAATGTAATTCTGGGGAGTTTTATTATTTTCAAGAACAAGATTTCTTAATTACATGTAAATTGACGAATGCTATTGGAATATTCTTTGTTATCTTGTCAGACCATGTACACATGCATAGGGAATCAACACATAATATTAGCAAAATATTCGTGTGGTGTGTGTATAGGGGGTTGGGGGATGGGTGGGAGAGAGGGAAATACTCTGCCCACCCTTTTCAGATTATGTTCGTTTGCTGTAGCTGGTAAGCTGGTAAGCACTAGCTGACCGCGTTTAAATTTAAATTTGGATATGGGCATCAGGTTCGACTTTTCTTTAGCTTTGGAAATGGACACTGTTTTATCCTTCATAGTGTAATGGTACGGTCAGTTTATGTACATATCGTTAAACAGAGCAGCTTCATTAGTTTTGTTTACTTCCATCGGGCTTATGTTCCCGAGCAGCGATCGATGTGGTCGGTGGTTGTACGCTCGAACCAGGGACGGGAGCTTGTCCAAGTAACGATACGTATTATTGTGATGAAGAAACCGATATATCATACGCTTAATTGTTAAATTTAGACGTTCCACATACCGAGCCTTGACCGGAGGATAGGCAAATATATGCTTTATATTGTTATCTCTTAGAAATGCAGACATTTTATTGTTCTTAAATTGCGTACCGCAGTCCGACCCTATAACCCTGACAGTATTCCTAGACTCTCCAAGCATAGCTTTAAGAGCGTAAAGAACCGTGTCGGACTGTTTGTTTTTCAAGGGTGTTACCATGGCGACCCTACTGAAGACGTCAATCGCCAAATATAGAAAATTCACGCCGTCGTTATATTTTGCCAGTTTACTCATGTCCGTCAGGTCTATGTCGAACTGGTCATATATGCCGCGTGTTACAACATGAGTTTGTTGAAATTAGTGCATAGCCGGCCTGTTAACTGTATATGTATCTTGCTTCTGCAAGAAAGACCGTATTTAATTTTCCTTTATTTTCCTCACTCTCTCGATCTGTAACTCTTTTCAATGTTCCAGGGCCAGTAAAACTCGCAGGATGGAAAGGATCAGTGTATATTCTGTTTAAATACTGCTAAAAAGTTAAGCCCTGTCCATAATAAGTATTATTATGAAACTAGTATTTTAAAACAGGATTTTGCACGTTACGTCCAGTTACACGACTGATGCTGCTGATGCTGCTATTGATGATGATGATAATGATGGTGGTCGTGGTGATGACGAGGTGAAGGAAGATGATGATGATGACGATGGCGGCGGTGACTTTAAATATTTCAGGCGCGTCGATAGTAACTGGAGATGTTGCACCGGAACTTACTGTGAGCAGCTCCGTAAATATGATGCAATGTTTTCACTTGTTACATTTTTCTCTTTGTGTATTATAATTCTTTCCTTTTTTTCATCATTGAAAATAGGAAATACTATCGCCTTAATGTACTTACTCGCCTATTCAAACGTGTCAATATTTGCATTTCACTCTTCCGTGCTAGGTAAACAATCAATTATCGCAACAAAAGAATTATAACACCTGCACCCTGAACCTTAACTGCACATGCACCTTAATTCTTTACTCATCCGTCATTTCCCTTACTACTTATATACATATGATCCGTGTCTTAACGGAACTAGAAGCGATCTGGAACAGTGAACTGTGTCCTTACGAATTACAATTAACCATCATAAGGTTATGCATTTTCATATGAATTATGCACAGTCATACATTTTATTGAGTCATATGTTACATTCGGTGTATTACTGTTTAAACAGCGACCATGCTACACAAGGAACGGACAAGCAGGAAGATGGCGTAACGCCATTTTAGTCATCAAATAATAGGATCGGTATCCTCTGTAGTCACGCCTCCTCTGCAGTCAAGTTTTTTACATCGAACATGACATTGATTTTAAAAACATTATTATTAGACATTTAGACGGATCTAAAGAAACAAACAGAAAACAATATATGTATTGGTGAGAAATACCATCGACTGCAGCATAACAAAAATAATCACAAATCTATATATAATGTAGGTTGGATAAAACAAATATACCCCTCCATTAGTGCTAAAAGGTGACAAGTGACATTTTCCAAGTTTTGAGATAATCGCATTTGAAAGTTTCATTTCATGTCATTTGTTCATTTGAGGACCAATGAACTCAAAACCTGGAAGATAGGGACAAAAGTGGTAATTTTGTGTCTAATATGAGTTTTAGGGCTATTCTTAACTCCATTGTTTAGGAAAATGTTTATTTTGTACTTAGCAACTTTTGGCATATGTAGTTGTTTGTAAAATAGTTGTGCAAGAAGGTTTCAAGTGACAAATTGCACCTGTCATCACACACAGGATAAAATAAATGATACAATTTAAAAAAAACAAAAGGATTCAAATGGCATTGGGCTTCTTTTTAATATTCCGGTCACAAGGTCATGTTTAAGACATGGGGTTCATCTCTCTTGAACGCGCGATTTTGTCGAGCTGTGTATAATGTAGAATGACACTCGTTTTCGAAAAGCTCAGACGTTTTCACGAGTGCGTATTATTTTGACATACGTTTGACATGGTTATACATCTTATATACATATTTCAGGTTAGGATGTTGTAACGCTTTATTCATGGGGTGAAGATCAAGGGTTATATTAACAATAATTTAAAGTGTGGTTTGTACCCTTTAGAACCCAGATTGAAGCTGTGTTGGCCTGACCGTTGTAAGGCGGAATCCAGAGTATTAACCCTCGTATGTGGTTGCTGGTGTCCATGACCGTTCCAATGCGGTATCTCTAGTTTCAGCTTCTTTGTGGTTGCTGTTGTCCCTGACCGTTCCAAGGCGGTACTCCTAGTATCAACCCTCTTATGCGGTTGATGTTGTCCCTGACCGTTCCTAGTATCAACCCTAGCTTGTGGTTGCTTTTGTCCCTGACGTTCAATGCGGTATCTCTATTATCAGCCCTCGTTTGTGGTTGATGTTGCCCCTGACCGTTCCAAGGCTGCACTCCTAGTATCATCCTAGTATGTGGCTGCTGTTGTCCCTTAACGTTTCCAAGGCGGGTACCTCTAGTATCAACCGTCATTGTGGTTGATGTTGCCCTGACCGTACAACGTGGTACCACTACTACTTGTATCAACACTTGAATGTGGTTGGTGTCTCACTCTGTATATATATGTTCATTCCATTTATTTGTTGTTAGAACTGTGTGTTTATGGCTGCCTTATGTACACTGCCTGTTCGGTATTTGTATATGATCCATGCATTTGTTGTTAAAACTGTATATTTATGGCTACGTTCTGTACACCGCCTGTTCGATGTGTGTATATAATCCATGTATTTGTTGTTAGAACTGTGTGTTTATGTCTGCGTTATGTACACTGCATGTTCGATGTGTGTATATGATCCATGTATTTGTTTTTAGAACTGCGTATTTATGGCTGTGTTATGTACACTGCCTGTTCGATGTTTGTATATGATCCATGTATTTGTTGTTAAAACTGTGTGTTTATGGCTGCGTTATGTACACTGCCAGTGCGATGTTTGTATATGATCCGTGTAATTGTTGTTAGAACTGTGTGTTTATGGCTGCGTTTTGTACACTGACTGTTCGATGTTTGTATATGATCCATGTATTTGTTGTTTGAACTGCGTGCTTATGGCTGCGTTATGTACACTGTCTGTTCGATGTGTGTATATGACCCATGTATTTTTTATCAGAACTGCGCGTTTATGGCTGCGTTATGTACACTACCTGTTCCATGTTTGTATAAGATCCATGTATTTGTTGTTAGAACTGCATGTTTATGGCTGCGCTATGTACACTGTCCGATGTTTGTATTTGAGCGATGTATTTGTTGTTTAAACTGCGTGTTTATTGCTGGGCTATGCATTCTGCGTGTTCGATATTTGCATCTACTTTTGAACACATCCCACAAATCAATGCATATATATGTTCTAGATCCCAATTGTGCAGTTTCTGGATGGGCGGTGGTGGTGTGGTCATATTTCTCCGGTATTCCTCTGTCTCGCAAATTACCACGGCCTTACTAGTCCACGCTTCTACGCCTAATAATGTATATAGTATATATTTGTGATGCAACAGGTTTTATCTTAATTAGAAATCTCATTATAGTCTACCAACTGTATATTAATGCACGTTATTTATTAAACATCATTCATTCAAATATTCAAATATCATTAGTAGCAATACCATAAATTGGCAATTTATCGTCAGACGGCCTCTACAAATGATTGCTTTCTGGTACTTTGAAAAGTGGCAGGTGTTCTACACAATTGAACAATTTGACTTTAAGTATGTTTATATACCTTTTCAGTGTTATTACTTTAATAAATCTGATTGAAACATGCAAATGTTATTAATTTTAGGTTTAGTAGTGGAGCTTAAACCGTGATTCATCTAGGTGCAGCTGACGTGTTTGTTGTTTGGCAGATGTACAATATGTGTATTGGTATATACAATTGTATTTGAAGAAATATGGCACCGAACCAGTGTCCAAAGTTTCTATGAAATGATAATACGAACATATTTCAAATACATTTCCCTCGGAAACTGCTGAGTCAATGCTTTGTGTTGATTGCCAATATTTTGTTATTTCGTTAATGTTATTATATATTAGTAAATCTATACCCCATATTGTGGATACGCTGGAATCTACAAAATGCGAAAACTAGGGTTTACCTTTTGCCCGATGAATTAATGGTGGCCATTTTGGATTTTCTAAATGGTTGACATGTGTAAACTGTTATGTGTTGTATCTCGTCTTTAAAGCTACATATCAAATTTGCTTTATTTCAGTGGTTAAACCCACATTTGCAGGGTTAAACAATCCATCAATACTATTTACAATAATCGACACATGATTAGAGAACTAGGTAACTAATTAAACATACCGGTTATTGATATTTAGCTACATAAAGTATGTTGAGATAAAAACAATGTTTTGCTCCTTCAGCTTTTAATCTAGGCAATCTGCATATTTCTGCCTTAATTAAAGTGACCTAGTGTCAAGGGTTCAAGTTTAATATTAAGCAGTTACAGAGTCCTTAGTAGAGTCGTTGATTAATTATATTTACACATCGTCATCAGGCTCACCAGTCAACATGCCACCCCGAGATTCATCAGTATGCTGGCACTGACAGAGATCTGTGCATGTCACCAGTCAACATGCCACTCCGAGATTCATCACCATGCTGGCACTGACCGAGATCTGTGCATGTCACCAGTCAACATGCCACTCCGAGATTCATCGTTATGCTGGTACTGACTGAGATCTGTGCATGTCACCAGTCAACATGCCACTCCGAGATTCATCATTATGCTGGCTCTGAAATAGATCTGTGCATGTCACCAGTCAACATGCCACTCCGAGATTCATCATTATGCTGGCATTGAACGTGATATGTCATGTCACTAGTCAACATGCCACTCAGAGATGCATCACTATGCTGGCACTGGCCGAGATCTGTGATCACTGACCCTCCTCCAAAATGAGATCTTTCGTTGACGCAATTATCCGAATATCGTTCCCCAAGTCGTCGATAAATTCGCTCTCTGCCGTCGACTTCTGAAGAATAAATCTGGACTCATCTGTCTGCGACATTTGCCCAATCTGCTCTGGTGAACCTCAAATGCCTTCTGGCCCACTGAAGCCGATTCGCCGGTGTCTTCCAGTCAATACTTATCCCACAAAAGGTCTTCTCGCTCTCAATCCCATGATCTGTAGTCCATTTCGTACTGTTTGATCACTCACGTTTCTATTATGGACGCCTATTAAACGTCTGCCAGTATCTGTCGCTGTCATTCTTCTAATACGAAGGTGTGTTATAAGGATGTAGCGATCTTGACGCTGCGTTGTCAGACGTCTTTTTGGCCTTTTTTGCGACTGTACTTGAGCCAAAGGTCTTGAATTGTTGAAAAACTTCTGTTGACTGTTCTGGCTACCTATAAATATAAAACAACTCATTCGTGCGACTTTTTCAGAAATAATGAACATGGTTAAACAGAATCATGAACGAACGAACAAACGAAGTGACGGACGGACGGACGGTGAGACATATCTTATGAATAAACTAACCTGCCGGAAGGATGAGGAATATCATAATACACAAATACTGGACTTGAAAAAGACAAAATAAAACGTTGAAAATTGATAAAATAAATTAATAAAAAGGAACAAATTACGCGATGTCCTTTACCTGCCGAATCGAAGTACCAGCACTAATCATACCGACGGCCCGTCCATGCTCTTCCGTTGTCATCCGACGCATTTTTTATTTAATGTTTAGTAATTTTTTGTAAGTAAGGGATTGAAACAATAAACAATTCCGAGAACACAAACACATGTTCAAATCCTACCTCGTGCAGCACGGGAGAATAATGCGATTTCGCGCCAAAATAAGCCACGAGACCGGAAGTGTGGATTTTGAAGTTACAAAGTGTATTGATGGTTTTGTTTGCTGCTCATATTTATTTGTATGAAATATCAAATCAAAATATACAATATTTGATATAATATTCCAAATAATAAAATGACCGGTTAGCAATTTTGACCAGTGTATATGTATCATTCTCTCTACATGGAGAAGTTCATTTGTCACGTGACAAACGTCTCACACTCATTCTGATAATATGTTGTCTCGAGTCATTGACATATGGATATATAATAATAACACTTGCAATGTATGTGAGATTTACAATTATGTAGCGTTCAGGGCATTTCTATGTCACGTGATTTGTGAATATATAACATACATGCCAGTAAAACGACACGTGTTTGGTTAGTTTCATTTGATCCCTGCAGTCATGAGGTTGTCAATCGTTATTCTGACTGTCGCACTTGCAATTGTTTGCAATGGAGAAAAAAGGTAAATACAGTCTTACTTTGATATTTGATGCAATATGTACATAATCTTGAATAAGGTGTCGGTTCGTTTATTTTCGTAAAACGTTGGTCAATAGACCTGTACAACTAACTACGATAACGACTAGGACATCAGACTAAATACTAAGCACGAGACAATATTGGGGGCTGATCTCAAAACTGTATAACAACCTGGGTTTTAGTTATCTCACAGGAGCCTTTAAAGAAAAAAACGCAATAAAAATCAAATTAAAAAAATACATGTTATTTATATTTCTGTCAATATATATAAACGTCATATGCATCGACCTTTCACACTATTATTTCCTAATACAGTCTTCAATTCAAACACCCAGACTCCGCTGGAGTTTTAAAGGGGCTTGCCTGAATAATTGATCAATAAAAACGTTTATCCCTGAATCCGCCTTAGTACATGATAAATACACCTTTATCCCCTATGTCTTACCCTAAAATTGCGGCCGTAACCGGGATAGTGAAGACGCTGCGTCTAAAACGTTCTCGTCTCTCACTCCTGCGGGTTCAAATCCCACTGGGAGCTCGAATTGTCAAGTGAGAAAACGTCAATTCTTAAAGGGTTTCTTGTGATGTGGAAAAAACATTGATATTTTTATTTTAGATGTCTAAATATAATGGATGTAACTAAAATTACCCTTTTTTACAAGAATATTCACTGCGGGACAGCAATGCGTGCTATCATAGGTTACGCACCAGGATACATTTAAAGGGACAAACGGCAATGGTGTTTAGGTCGCGGCATTTTTTTTACACATTTTAATAGTGCAAATAAATTGCTTTAACTATTCCTAACTGTTGATTATATTGCACCAATACATGTATTCAAACCTATGATAGTACTGTAAACTCAAATTATATTACCTTTTATTTCAATATCTGACTTTAAATACAAAACCCTGTGGGGTTTGAAAAACTGAAAGATCATGCCTTAAATTCGAAATGGATGAGGCCGCCAGTATTGAAGGTTATTTTTTCTTTAACAATGTATGTAATACATGCGTGTTCATTTATTAAAGAATTGTTTTGCTTTTTTTTTCGGCGTTTATGCGGTTTACACGTCGATAGTAAATGGCGTAATCCATGAATCGCGTTAGTTATTTATGGTAAATTTCCATTCACTACCGGCGTTTAAAGCCGCATCAATGCCGAAAAAATGTGCTACGTGGATTTTTCCATTTACTAAAGGCAAAACCTTTAAAGGCAAAAGCCAAAAAGCCAAAGGCAAAAAGCTAAAAGCAAAAAACCAAAAGGCAAAAAACAGCGAAAAAATGCGAATTAATTATTGTACTATTTACATTATGTTTCCGTCTCTATAATAGTATCAGAAAAAAGTCTAATGGTAACAAAAAGTAAAGGAGAAACCACTAATGTCAGTGTCTTTTCATGTAGTGGAATATCCATTCATTTTCTATTAAGACACACCGGATACAAAGGCAGTGCGTGCATGCAGTGCGTACAGTTCGTTCACCTTCTTCAAATGGAATTGCCACTTTCTATGCGAGCGCAGCCGAGCGTAAATAGTCTCACCTACTTGAAAAAATGAAGTTGTTCGAGATTAAACGCTATATTGTTTCAAAGGAAAGTATCAAGTGAGTGCAAACATTATTAAATTAATTAAACCAATTTGCAAAGATGGTATGAAGCGAATATCAACTTTATTACATGAGGCTTAGAAAAGGAAGCATGATGAATAACTTGTATTTTGCAAAAATGATAAATTGTAAACCATCTCACCATATCATGTATGCCAACTAGTTTAACACATTCTAAAATAATACAAATGGTTGGCTGTTTGGCTGAATGGTGATGTACGTCATTTTCAGCACATTTTAGGCTACATATCATGGTCGATTTTTTGTAGTAGTGGCAGACCATTCTATTTTTCCTACAAGTTCATGTAGTGTCAATAATAAATTTCATTGGCCTATATATAGTGATGCGCAAACCGCTTGGTCGAGTATTCAAGAAGTATTGCCTGTTGAGAAAACCCCTCTGTTTTAGTCGGTTTTCCTTATCGTAATCCTTACCGTAGTCGTTACCCGTTACCGTTATCCTTACCGTAATCCTTACCGTATTTCGTTGTACAGGTCTTATTGGACGTGATGGAGTATTGCTCGATGTGTGCGAGACATCGTTGTGTAAGTAAATTATTCAGCTACTGGAGGCACGCTTGTTTTGTTTCAAAGACCACGAATAATAACTGATATACGTATATTGAGTATAATATATATATATACATATATATATTGTGAACTATTATATATGCATATATAGGGAGAATTTATTAGGGAAATAATTTGAACTCACAACGGCAACTTTCGAAATTTGGGATCTCAGAGATTCACGTTCTCAACCAAGGACAGACAACCTCGGACGAACTACGACAGGGCGCATAGCTATGACGAGAAACACAGAAATCAAACGTATGCATTCACTTCCTAAAAAGGATAGCTGCATCACACGCTGATATACTGTATCTCTACATCATAACACACTCGTCCGGAGGCACTCTTAACATATACAAGCAGACATACATACATACAATTATACCTTATATGAGTGGGATCACATTTAAGGATTCAAACACACATATGCTATATATAGACAGTGACAATGAAAGTTGCAGGATCAATAGGACACTGTGAATTCAGTAAATAGTATATATTAAAGGGATATATATATATACTCGTATATACACACAATGGAAATGACGTACCTTACACTCAGTTATTATAACCAAATTTGCAAATCTATTTTTTTCTGCGGCCATGCAAAATTGCTGATTCATTGATGTCTAATTTGCGGAAGTAATGTGTATGCATGAAACACCTTTAGTTCAAACAAATGCCCAACATTAAGAGTTTTTGCTTTTATAAGGCAGAAAGCTAATCCGGAGGTTAAAAGGATTTCAGCCAAACAGCAAAACATTATTTATTATTGAGAATTCTGAAAAACTTGGAAACGGATTAAAGAATTACCAATTACCAAAATCGGATGATAAACACAGAATATATGATCGTTTGTAGGTTCTTTTAAAATGGATATGTTAGCCTTTATTTTGAGAACTATAACATCACAGTTCAAAATTACCATTGATGAAGATATTTATAAATATGATAATTCACTGATTTAGAGGAAAAAATGACAGCAACAGTATGTAAAATAAGTATACTAAAGTGTAATTATGCATTATATGACCAGTACATTTTTTGCATTAATTTGCACTGATTTTCTTTCATATGTATAACTATGCCTATAAGGTAATTTAGATCTATGACTTCAATGTCGGTTCTCGTATCTGTTTTAGGACAACACTGAAATAGTCATATCTTCTTGGTTTATCATCCGATTTTGGTCATTCTTTCACCTTTTCCCACAATTTTCAGAACTCTCAATTATAAAGATTGTTTGGCTGTATAGCTACATTCCTTTTAAGAGTGTGTGTTTCTAAGGTCTACCAAAATAATAGCACCAGCCTATTTGTACATTACCCGATGTATAAGGAATATACCGTATACAGTAGAGCTATGGACACATCCACGGGTATAGAGCGTATATATCAAAAGCTGTACGAGCATTACATGTGAAGAGTACAAAAACTACTTACTACGCTCTGATTAACGGTACAGACGTTTTACTTAATTAAAGCTACACAGTTCCTATTTAACTGGTAATAACTCATGAATATGAATGAGTCACGTGTGAAGTAGCTTCGAACACCCCAAAAGTCGGTATATAAGCAGAAATCGATGCGTAAAATTTCTCATTTTTATTTAGCCTCCGTGCAGGTAACATCGAGACATATACGGCTTCAGAATATATGTGATAAAAAAATAGTTGCCCGGAACGGGATTTAACCACAGCCTTGCACTTGTCAGCTTTGTACGATGTAGACTAGACCACGGCTATTTATTGGTATAAGGTAGCATTTTTAACACTAAATAGGCATTACGTAATAACAAGCGTGCGCACACACAAACTCATCAAGCGCTAAAAACCAAGTCGAGATCTGGTTGTTTTGAGGCGAAGTATTAGTTTCATATTTATAACATACAGTATTACACCAGGCAATGTTAATTTACACGTGCGAACGTTCAAATATGTTGTTATTTTGCCTCATAATACATGTAAGTTAACATACCATTTTATCAAGTAGCGTTATAGTTCAGTGGATAGAGCACCGGACTTGAAATCAGAAGGTCGTGTGTTCGAGCCCCGAAAGAGGCTAACTTTATCGATAATATATGGCTTCCGAATATATTTTATCAACAAAATACTTTCCCGGAACGGGATTGAAACAGGAACCTTACAGTTGTATTTGTAACATGAAGGTGTTACCATTACACCACATATTATCGATGGTATGTAGTAGCATTTCTAGCACTAAATAGTCATTACGTAATAACTATAGCACACACACCCGCACAAACTTATCATCTGCTAAATAAAAATCGAGACAAAAGTTTCGAGACGGAATCTTAGTAAAATTGATAATAAATAGTATTACACCACGAATTGCGATGATGACGTAAATACTGATACATCTTGAGCGTTAAGTTATTTTGCATCATAATATATGTTTACTAAATATACACTATTCTCAATAATTTGCCATAGCTCAGTGGTAAGTACATGGTACTGTAAATTAGAAGGTCGTGTGTTCGAGTCACGAAAGCAGCAAACATTTTTTCTTGTAAATAATAATGCTACCTTTGTACAGGTACGATGTCATGTTAGCAGTAAATATATTATATAAATTCAGTGACCATTTAGCATTGGGAAATAGGTCCATAGCACACCTAAAATACACGCTTTTTATATGGACCCATTTTTTGAAGAAAATATAAACGTACGTAAATAACTGATACAGTAGAACGTCTCCTGTCATTTTCAATAACTATATCTATTAGTGTTTATTGTTATAATTTGTGTATGTTATTTTAAAACATGTC
Source organism: Cyrtodaria siliqua (assembly GCA_037043455.1). Classification (NCBI taxonomy): domain Eukaryota; kingdom Metazoa; phylum Mollusca; class Bivalvia; order Adapedonta; family Hiatellidae; genus Cyrtodaria; species Cyrtodaria siliqua. The sequence continues at coordinate 196,623 of JAWPHD010001719.1, read as the reverse complement.
AGTATACAAAATATATATAGCTTTAAGTATATTATTTGGTTCTGACTAGTTTTGCCTGGTAAAACAGTCGTGTATCGCACTTATGCACGTGCAAAGTGAATACATGGTGTATATATACTGAAAATGAACTGCGTTCAATCATTCGAGATATGACAAAGTAGCGTGTTTCCATATACAACGTTTTGAATTACTTGCGTTTTGCGCGTTTCCTTTGGAGTCAGAACAGGGACAATCAACTCGGGACCACGAGGAAGCTTCTGTGACTTCAGTGCATAACAGAGGCCTCCTTCTACAAATCCCACAAACATGGCCGCGTACACACAGCTCAGAGGCCTTACAACACAGGTTGACAAGAAAGGGAGCTTTGCTTTTCGTGGACCACAATCAACGCGGTACCAAGAAATCTGTTTTACCTGTGGCGTCAGGGAACATTATCGATATCAGTTTCCTAAATACAACCCAACCCAAATCAACAGCACCATCAGGCCAAGAGATGACATCCCAGTTCGGGACCAGGATTCAGCAGGACAGAAACATGATTGTTATTTTATTAAATTAATACTTTTACACATTCCTGTGAATTTCCACCTGAGCCATATTCCTGGCGTAAGGAGGTTTGTTTTTGAAATTCAAGAAAAATAATTTGGCATTGGAAAAAATATGAAAGATTTAAATGTTAAAGGAAAACATAAAATGTTGGTCTCATATAGGGACAAATAGTGAAATTTTGAATATTTTAAGAGAAGGATAAAACATTCCGTTTTTGGAAATGCCATCGGAATCAATTTCCAAAAATGACAAATCTGACATACCAAATTTAGAATTTGTAAAATAAATAATCTGAGTATAACCAAATTGTTAAGCACACAACGAGTTATAGAAAACTAAATTTAGACGCTATAGTATTAATCCATTGATAAAGACGTTTAAAATAGTTTAATTTTAGATCTTAGAAAGCCAAATAAATATATTTGGAAGGAAATATATAATTTGAAGACTGGAAATTTGCCCTATGGTACTTCGCAAAAGATTCATTCTGTTTTAAATAGGACGTGTCTATTACATATATGTTTTCCCTGCACATCAAAAGTTTCTAAGATTCTCTATGGAGGGAAGATTTTACTAAAAGTTACAATACAACTTTAAAGGAGTCTAATGTTGTGAGGGATAGTTTGGTTAGGGCAGATTTTATTATTAATACAGAAAAATCAATTTGGATTCCAACCCAAAGCGTGTAATGGACAGGTCTCATCTGGAATAGTTTAATATTGAGCCTAACCATCCACGATAGAAGAATAGACGATTTCAAACTCACACTATAAGACCTGTTGAAAGATTTTCCTGAGACTAGTGCAAAAAGTTTAGCCAAATGTGCGGGAATAAATAATATCTATGATGCCAGCTATAGGGAATATTGCATGTCTTATGACCCGATATCTTTATGTAACAATCGAAAGTAGGACAGAATTGGGATAATCGATTTTTTATCCGAAGTGACGACCCTTCCATTACAGAATTAAACTTCTGAAAACTTAAGTTTGATATAGTAAATGACAGATATCTTAAGCCATAGTCTTGACCATACATATTGATATATTCAGACGCCAGTCAGTCCGGGAGTGGGGCATTTATTGTAGAAATTGAAAATATATCTTTTTCATAAAGCATGATCAATAACAGAGAGTAAAAAAAAGTTCTAGTTTTAGAGAAATAAGGGCAATACATTTAGCTTTAAATGCACACGGTGCTATTCTAAAAAACAAATCTGCAAAATGTTTTTTTGACTCACTGTGTCAGGGTTGTAACAGCGGGTAGCATTAAAACTGAATTACAGATTGAATAGTTAGATATTTTCAAATTCAGTTTGAAATGGAGTATCAGTCTTGACATTCTGTAGGTTCCTTTGGAACAAAATACCGTCGAGGACAAAAAAAGCAAACTTGGAAGTTACATGTGAATTTTTTGATTTCATGAATTGTTTATGGAGCCCATATGATGTTCGCTAATTCAGAAAATAATAATTAATTAGATTTAATTCATTTTTTATTATTTTGGTTGCGAAGCTGTAGATGCTTTCGCACAAAATTGGAGGGAACTAAATAACTGGTTAGTACCACCGATTTGTCTATTGAACAGAATAATCCCGCATCTATTGACATGTAACGGTGATATAATGACATAAGTCTTGCAATTAAATACAGCTGAAATATTTATTTCACGTCGGAATATGGAGGGAAATACAAGAGGAAGAAGTTCCGAAGAATCTCCAAGTTTACTATAACAAACTCCAACTTCTCATCTTAAATACTAAAGTGGTCAGCACATACAATAACTACCATTATAGCTTAACGTTTTTCAGTAGATGGTTCGACACATATAATTACACACCTGTGTCAGCTAAAACCATCAATAATATCCTTAATAGATTATATGTCGTCTACGTCGAAAATTAATACATAGAGGATCTTAAACGAGTTCCCATTTCATATAAGATTTATGAAACGAGTTATGAATTATTTTTATTTTAACGAGCCTTTTGGCGAGTTAAAATTAAAAATAATTCATAACGAGTTTCTAAATCTTATATGGAATGGGAACGAGTTTAAGATCCTTTTTATCACATACCATTGCAATGAAATTAGTAAAAAATAATTCAGATGGACATGTAACCGCCACGACGGCAGACACACTTTAGCGCCAAAACGTCATAAAATATGTGAACAAACCAACAACAATGTTTTGTATAACGTGCATTATTTTTATAAGCTGTCACAAATAGTAAGTGTATGACTCAGATCTGGGTGAATTTGTAATAAATAAAATAGTTTCAGTTAATAAACGTGTGTAGTGTTACAGGTTTTACTCAACCAATCAAGAGCGTTCCAGGTTGTATTACACGTGTGTAATACAACAGAATATTAAATGGGTGTTCGACACTGCTAACAAGGGACGTTATGTGATAACACACCTGTATCAGCTAAAAACCACCAATAATATCCTTAAAAGATTATATGCCGTCTACGTCGAAAATTAATACAGCTGTATTTAGCATGTATTGTGCAAATAGAATTACATGGTAAGTTGATCAATAGGTATATTAAGAGAAGTTATCAAACCAGTTTTCCCTAAAGATTTACATACCCGTGAACACCTACTTACATTAGTAGAAGTGTTTGGTTCCAAAAACAATCTGTTAAATTTGAGATTTATAACTATGTGCTTGATAGGTTATGCTGGTTTCCTTAGCTTCGAAGAGTTAGTAAACATATCATTAAACGATATTGTCTTTGAAGAAATACATGTAAATATATTTCTTAAGAAAAGCAAAACAGATCAATTAAAAAGCGGAATATGGGTAGTTATTGCTACAACAGGAAAACCAATATGCCCTGTAAAATATCTTAAATTATATTTGTCCGCCTTTAACATTCCAGATAACTCTAAAGAGTTAATTTTTAAAAAAGTCTGACAGATATGTACGAACAGGTGCATATATTTCCTATAATCGAGTTGGGGAAATTTTATTAGAAAAGCTAGAGTTAATTGGTTTAGAACAATCCAAATTTGGATTGCATAGTCTTCGACCAGGAGCTGCATCCGAAGCAGCTTGCCAAGCGTTGGTGGATTGCTGTGATGGATTGTTTGTAAAACATGGTCGTTGGAAATCAGAAAATTTCCTTAAGAAGGAAAATGATAAAATCAATAGTTCAGTAACGTTGAATTAAGTATTTTGTTTTATAAATATTCCCGAACCTATTCTGGTCGAATAATATTCTGTCTGTGCAAATCGCTACCTACACTCCGTTTATTTCTTATTTACGTCATACATGTTAGGTATATAAATTATTGCAATAATAATTAATAAATAATTTATGTTTGTCTGAATAATATGTGTTATTGATTTTAGATCATGTCAATGAAGATAATATAGATTTACTTATACTATTTGGTTCTGACTAGTTTTACCTGGTTTTATCTGGTAAAGTAGTCGTGTATCGAAGTGGTTGTGCTTTTTTTTCAGTTGGAACCATCACTGGATTAAATCGTGCATATGTTTTTTGATAAAAACCGTTCTTAATTCTTTCATGAATTAAGAGGTTTAGACTCCTGGTCTGCATTTAATTTATGGAAGGGCATAGCCGCCATAAGTCTATGTTGCTTTATTGCATATTGCATACATGTATATGGCATCTTGCTATCATCTCTAATGTTATTTTCTCAATGCTTTGTATGACATTTCATTTTCTTAATTTGTTATTTGTATTTCCAGAAAAATCCGATGTATGTATATGTTGCATACTTCTTAATTATTTGTGACAAATGCAACAATGCAACATTGTAACTTGCAACCGCTAAGTCTTAACGGGTTAATTGTTTTTTCCCCTGTGTGTATATTTCTTGTTTCTTTGTGACAATTTCAACATTACAATATTGCAACTTTCTAATCGGTGTTCTTCGCTAAATGAGTTGTTTTCTTATTGTATTTCTACCCTACCATTATAAACCGGTATGTGCGATTTGTTTATCGACCGTAGCGCCACTTAACGTCTTAATTGTATTAACTCACCATTATGACGTTCAGTGTCGCTGCGAAATTACTTACTGCTCCCTGCATAAATTAGAGACGTTGCGAATGGCAGATTCTACACAAAAGTTCGAGAGGATGCGGATATGAGAACTGCAGGATGCGACAGCGAATATTTCAGGAACCGAACGGTAACTAAACCATATTTCTTTATTTGGCTAATCGTTGAACTTGTATTACACTGGAGTCTGAAAGTTGAAGAATTTTAGGATAAATTTCGGATTTTTATCTATCATATTATATCAAAGGGAAGTCACTCCGAGTGTATCTTCCTTTTGGCAAACTTTTAATAAACCCTAGCCGAGGGTTATTCAAATATATTCAATAGTTTTCAGTTGATGCTCTGGACAAGAATCAATTTGTTTAAATCTGATTCGAATTGAAATGACAGACCATATTTATGTATTTCAAATACTAAATTCAGCTTACGCTTTGTCATCGTTTTCGTGTGTTACACATACTCCCGTGTAGAGAAACCGAAAGTAGGTCGACTGTACAGTACACGTGTATTCGTAGTGTAGAGCAGGTCAGATATTAACCACAAAAAACAGCTGCGTGTTATATTAAATGTTGACAAACTGTACTAGATCTGTTTGTAAGAATTGATTTTTTTGTACCTCCATTGGCTTTGAAGAATATATGGATATGCATACTTAAAGGGACACACGGCAATATTGAAGTATTTGAAATGGGTGTCTCGATATATATATATATCCAGTACCATTTTTACTTTTACCCTGTTTAGATTTGAATAAATCAAATTTTAAGTATTCACTATTTCGTCTTATTATACTATAAGTTTTAATATATTATTTGTGCAATAATATCAAAAACTAATAATATGCAAAAACAAATGCCTTAATACAATTCTTATAATTAACATTAATGATTGAACAAATGCAATTCATGTAGTAAAACTAACGGGACGCCGCTAGTTTTTAAAAAATCAAGATTGCCATGATTGTGTCCCTTTAACAGATCTGTGTACATGTAAATGCATTATTACTTGTCTAAGTACATCTTTTTTTTCACCTATGCTTCAGTAGTTTACCAATACATGGGGATGGGGGTGGGTGGGGGTATGCCTCCCCAAACTCTTTAGAGTTGGGGGAAACATAAATAGACGTACTGCACTAATATCTTGGAAGCCCACAATTAACCTAAATTTCATCAACATTTTCAGGTACAGAAGTTGAACGAAGAACATTAAAGCAGACAACGATACCAAGTCGTTTTAGTTGGAACAAAGACACGCCAAAACCAGACAGTGACATACGGCGCATGATGAGCATTCAATAAAAAGAAGACGAATTCTGGTCGAGCAGACTAACACTGACTGTCCTATTGAAAGTAACCAGGATGTCTCGATGTTTGACAGTGAACTGCAATTAGGTTCATGCGAAGAAATTGTAAGTGATAATCTACAAAGCAGTATAAATGGAGAGGAATCCGAGGATAGAGTAAAGCTTGATGAAAAGGTGTATGTGTCTGTACTTACTCAGACTCGCTAGTCGAAGGCAATGAGTCCAAGGATGTATTCAATTGACAATTTTAGAAAGGAAAGCGCTGGGATTCATTTGTACACAGGACTTACTTTGTTCTACACACTTTAGGCTCAGCAGCTTCTTGTTTGAACTATGTATACCACAATGTTGTAAGCATATACGTGTCGGATCAATTTTTTATGTTTCTGATTAAATTACGCAGACATAGAACTAATTTTGAACTCGCAAGAATGTTTGGTGTTTCTGAAACAGTGGTTTTGAATGTTGTAATAACCTGGATTAATTTTATGTCAAGACTGGAAAGAAAGAAATATTTGACCATCTCAAGAACTGGTCGGGTACTTTTCTCCATCAGGATTTAAAAACTTTATCCATCTACCCGAGTTATTATTGATGGTACGGAATGTCCTATTAAAAAACAAGCAATCCTAAATCGCAACAAAAACATTCTCAACATACAAAAACAGAAACACTGTGAAAGTTTTAGTGGGTGCTACACCAGGAGGACTAGTATCCTTTGTTTCAGCGGCCTATATTTGGAGGCAGTGCGAGTGACCGACTCATTATTGAACGTAGTTCATTATTACACAGTTGTGATGCAAACGACAGCATTACAAACGGCTGACAAAGGATTCAATGTGCAAGATATTTTTGCTCCAAGTAATGTTTTTATTAATATACCAACATTCTTTTAGTAAAAGAACAGAATGACGGGAGACTAATAGGACTTGCAAAAACCTACAGAATTCTAATCGAACCAATGACGGCGACTGAAACCAAACTTTCATCGGAGATCATATTTATTTATTTCATGTTGTGCAATTTTAGATCCAGCATAATTCCCAAGCATGCCTAGCTCAGAACAGTTGACTTACATTTGGGCAGCGGCATTATTATTCAATGTTGACCGAGTATAAAACAAAGTAGACATATAAATTACCAGTCACTCGATTTGACTATATGACCGGCTTGTTATAACTCATGTAATAAAACAGTCATTTAATGACATCCCGGTCAATAGTAACAATATTTGCCCTCGGTAAATCGAAGGACCATGTTAACTATTCACACATGATCCTTCCATATACCTCAAGCAAATAGTAATAACTTGACCGGAATGTCATTAAATAGCTGTATATAATTCCACCGACTGAAAATACACTTGATTGTAGTTTTATCTCTTACACTTTTTTTAGCTCTACTGGCCAAAGGCCAGCAGAGCTTATGGGATGACGAGTTGCCCGTCGTCTGTCCGTCTGTCGTCTGTTAACTTTTGCCTTGTGAACACCCTAGGGCCTTCAATATTAATCGGATCTTTACGAAACTTTGCCAGTTTCTTTATATCAATGAAAGCTCGGACAAGTTCGAAAACCAGCCAGATTGAAATAATTTAACCGGAGTTATGGCCCTTGTTTTTCTGAAAATGCCATATTAAGCCTTGTGAACACTCTAGCACCTTTATTTATTATTTGATCTTTACCAAACTTCATACAGATTGTTAATATGAATGAAAGCTCGGACAAGTTTGAAAACCAGCCAAATCGGATCATTAACACCAGAGTTATGGCCCCTGTTTTTCTGAAAAATGCTATTCTGCATTGTGAACACTCCAGGGCATTCAATATTAATCGGATCTTTACGAAACTTTGCCAGTGTCTTTATAGCAATAAAAGCTCAGAAAAGTTCGAAAACCGGCCAGATCAAAATAATTTCACCGGAGTTACGGCCCTTGTTTTGCTGAAAAATGCCAAATTAAGCCTTGTGAACACTCTAGCACCTTTATTTATTATTTAATTCTCTACCAAACTTGCACAGATTGTTAATATTAATAAAAGCTTGTGCAAGTTTGAAAACCAGCTAGATCAGATTATTAACAGCGGAGTTTTTTTCAAAGATTTAGTTAAAAATGCTATATTTTGCTTCGTTAAGATAATAGGGCCTGCATTTTCATGCGATCTTTACGAAACTTTACCAGATTGTTTATTTTAATAAAAGCTAGATCAGACCAGTAACAGTGGAGTTATGGCCCTTGATTTAGTTAAAAATCCTATATTTTGCCTCGATCATCCGATCTTTACGAAACTTTACCAGATTGTTAATATCAATGAAAGCTCGGACAACTTCGAAAACCATCCAGATTGGAACATTTACATCGGAGTTATGGCCCTTGATTTTCTGAAATATGCTATATCTTGGCCTCATTAAGACGAAAGGGCTTTCATTTGGCCGGATTTAATTGAAACTGCAGGGATGATCAGTACCAAGCCTAGTTGTACATAGTCACCGTGTTCCAGTTGAATGATTTTGGCGAAGTTATAGCCCTTTAAAGGTTTTAATACACAAACTTTGTTCCGACTAGTTTTCCTGAACCACTGGCCGGATTAAACGAAAAATTAGGGATGATCAATTCCATGTCTAATTTTGCAAATCATCGCCATGTTCCGGTTGAATGATTTTTGGCGGAGTTATGGCCCTTTAAAGGTTTTAATATACAAACTTTGTCTGATCTACTTCTCCTGAACCCCTCGCAAGATTTCAATGAAACTTTACAGGGCTGATCAGCACCAAGCCTAGTTGTGCATGTCATCGTCGCGTTCTGGTTTACAGATATTTGGCAGAGTTGTGGCCTTTTAAAGAATTTTCATACACATATTTTTTCTGGGCTAGTTCTCCTGAACCGCTGGCTGGATATAGACGAAACTTGACAAGGATGATCAGTATCAAACCTCGTTGTGCATATCATCGCCATATTTCGGTTGAATGATTTTGGCAGAGTTATAGCCCTTTAAATGTTTTAATACACAAACTTTGTCCAGATTAGTCTCTTCTGAGCTCTTTGCCAGATTTCAGCGAATCTTGGCGGGGATGATCAGTACTAAGCCTAATTGCACCTGTAATTGCCATGTTCTGGTTGAATGAATTTTGGCATAGTTATTAGCTCTTAAAATTTTAATACACTAGCTTTGTCTAAACTAGTTCTCCTGAACCTCTGCCTGGATTTCAACGAAACTTTGCAGGGATGATCAGTACCAAGCCTAGTTGCCTATACCATCACCATGTTCCGGTTGAATGATTTTTGAAAGACTTATGGCTCCTTATACATAAACTTTATCTTGAGCCAATAGAGCGTCCACAGGGCCTCTTGGGCCTCTTGTTTATCATTATCAGACTCACAAGTCACGTTATTGTTAGTGCTAATTTGCAACAGAAATTATAAATATTATAATTGATTTGCCTTTTTATATCGTATAGGTTAACAGTTTTAAACGCCGGTAGTTAATGGCTAATTTCATGAAGTACTCACACATTTGCTACCAATGTTTAAAACCTGACTGCGAAAAAACACACAGAATAATGCGAATCAGTTAGCCCAACTTAGGTCAACTCCCATAACCGGCTAAATTCTTATTATTATATGCATGAACTGTATACAATTCATTCTATGATATTCTTCCAGCAATGATGTAGTTAGTCAGGCACTGCATATTGACTGACAGTGGTTTTACTAGAATTGAACTAGGTCTTCCTCCACCAATAAAACTGGTTGCCACATAATGTGTTTTAAACTTTAAATTAATGGGACACACTGCAATCTTTATTTGTTTAAAACTCCTGTTAGTTTTCCTGCATAACTTGCATACATGTATGTGCAATCATTACTCTTCATTATTAGAATAGTTCAAAACAAATTGATTTAACATACATGTATTACAAACTTCTGAATATATATTTAAACATTTGGTAATATAAAAAAATATATGAAAACTCGAGTTTATTTAATAATATGCAAGCAAGTTGAAAGTTAAGACGATACTGAATTAAATAAATCTAGTTGCTTCAATATTTTACTGTTGATATAGACTTAACACTTGCCATGTGTCCCTTTTATTCAGACTAGTTTCTGTAAATGCGCCACCTGTGAGTTATTAAACAAATAAAAACATACAATAAAATATATTTTATTTCATTCAGATTTGTTATACTTCTTTATTTACATTCAACTTAAATGGTCAGAACTACCTGTCTTTGGCAGACATATTTTTAACTCCTTTAAGCTAAAATTCAGTTCAATTTGACCCGTTTAAGCCCCTCATTTAGATGTCAGATCAGTAAAAATTTGGTTGTTTAAGGCAGGTTTGCTGTATATTACATGCACATAATATAGTTCCGCACTAATCTAGTCGGAAACAATTGATCATGATACACATGATTGTATCACGAATAGATGTATCATATCTGTGTTCTACAAGAACATAAAGCTCCTCGGACAAATCAATAATTCAGCCTTCATTTGCATATTTATTACACTAGTGTAAATATAATAAATATATCATGGCTTTATTACACACCAACACCGCTAGTTTGTAATAAATTATGGTTTATCTGGCGTGTAGAAAACTGTTTCTAATTAATAATTTCTTTATAGAAAGACTTGTTCAAAAAAGCTGGTTCAAAATAAACATCATAAAATGTCTGCAACTTTGCCAGCATACTTGATATAAAGCCATCATCTCTATCAATGCGGATACACTTGATGACTGCTAGTGTATAAACAATGAAGTCGCAGTGCAATCGTCCAGTGCAGAACAATTGCCCTTGAACCTGATAATAATAGTTAAGATTTTTATCCAGGCAAAATCCAGTCGTCAACTTTAAGATATGGAACCGTTACAGGTGTGATATCTTTGTCTTTGGCAGAGTAAGGGCACTTAATTTCAATTACTTAATCTGTCGAAACTATTCCATCTGGTGAAGAGGCAAGGAATGGTGAAGTTTCAGATACAAAAATGCCACACTTGTCTACCTTGCATTTGCATAATTGTTCGTAACTTTTACAGCCTCTTTTTCAAACTTTAACCCATGACCTGTCGCTTTAGATTTGAAGGATTTTGTGTCGATTAGATCTTTGGTTAGCTTCGAGAGGTCTGTGCGATCTGTTGCCTTACGAATTCTGCCGAAAATTCATGCCATAACTCATTTGCACATTGACCTCGAGTTTTTTCCTCGGTGCTGCTAAATGTAACTTGACCATTCGAAACATTTGTCAAACCCATTCTATCCAGGAAAATGTCCTCGGGTTTGTTCATAAGATAATCATGATCCTTGGCGACGGCCCTGATATTCGCGGGTCCATATAACTGCGCTATCGGCATTGTTGAAACTTGACTGAAGTTCAAAAAAGTATTTCTAAAGTAAGACGGATACCATTTAGTTCCAATATATTGTGAAAGTCAGTTCCAGGCATTTCTATATCATATGCCTTTGCAGGTGATCCCGTTTATTTCTTCACCTGATGAAACGATTGTAGTTTCTCCGTGCACAATGTAAACAACCGCCTTCTTCATTTCCGCTCGACTTGCAATTTTCACAAAATAGCGAAGATCAAACTGCTTGTCAAATTTCATGAGATATGAATTAAGTCATGTCTTCCATTTCAACATGTGCAAATTTGTTGTCACTGTTCAGATCAAAATAGCTCAGTGGATCATGCAGTTTCATAACATACTCAGCTTGAACTGGACTATCTGTCTACCAAAGTTTGAGTTTCTGTCATAAGCATCCAGTCTGAAAATATACAAAAGCATCCCATCACCACTAAATTAAAAAATAGGAATTTACAAAGATGATTTTTTTATTATTTTTTTTAGCTTTTTCTTTTTATATTTAACGTTATGGACTTTATAAAATTCGTGCTGCTCTTGCGTGGTAGAAAAGGGGATAAATTACCCCACCCACTTACAATAATACACATCGCAAACAAAACACTTAACTTTAGTACACAAACACTATTTTCTAATACATCTTGGTATAGAATAGCCTATAAATTAAATAGAGATCTTTTAAATACGAGAAGACTGCACTGTTTCCATGGTTTCATGAACAACAGCGATTATTGCCAAACAGTAAAACACGGCAACGGCGATCTCGTTTACATAAACAATACGTTTTTATTACACTTACCGCTCAATAAGCTCCTTCTTACGGCCTGAAAGGCGTGCATTTCGTTTTCTGAGTTCGTTTCTCAGTTGATTTAATGTTAAAGAGCAATATTTTGCTGATATTTTGAGTTTATGTTTGTTCTGGAACACGGAAGGAAATGTATGACCAATGTGATCGTAGCGTCGCCAGTCGGCGCCAAGGGAGATAATCCACTAATGTTCCTCATTTCGGAACACTCGAAATGCATTCGTTGATGATAACAACAAAACGTTCCGATTGCAAAAGCGGATCAGTCGTTATTTTTAGCCAAAAGTCATCGCCTCCTGTCGTCATAATACGACACTCGTCATTCTGACAAATTCTTAATTATATAATTCTAAGTGCTTACTTCTATATTCTATGTCTCCATGTATTTGTTTGTTGTTGCTGTTGTTTTAATTGAAATTGTTGTATGAATATGAAATATAGCGCAAGGTGATATAGCACAAGGTGTAAATAAATAAACGATTAAGAAAACGAAAATAGGCACTTTGAAGTTAAAATTTGAAAAATATGCACTTAGAAGTTAAAAATTGAAAAATAGCAATAAATACCAACATTTGACATATATAGAAAATGAAATGTAATACAAAGCATTGAGAAAATGACATAAGAGATGATAGCAAGATGCCATATACATATATGCAATATGCAATATGCAATAAAGCATCATAGACTTATGGCGGCTATGCCCTTCCATATTAATTGCATAGATGTTGTGGTTGATTTGTGAAGGTTTGAAGAAACGAGTAATACGCTGTGTATGTGCATATATATCGCTGCCTATACTGTACGTGTTAATTTGTTATTTACGTCATAAATAGTAGGTATATAAATTATTGCAAATAATGACTAATAAGTAACTTATGTTTGTCTGAATAAAGAAAACATCAGTGTTCACACAGATAATTTCCACAAAACGTCAGATAAAATGTTCTGCTTAAAGAGACACTCTTGAACTATTTTTCAAGCATTGAAATATTCTCGAGTGAGTTAAAACATCAGGATTGCCATGTGTCCCCTTAATGCCAATGCAACTTATGACATTATATACTCAGTTGCAAAAGAAACTGGACACTTTGAATTTTTTACTTTACACCCTATCCTCTTTATCAAGCAACAGTCCCTTAATGATTCGACCTATTTAAAAATAAATGACAACATGATATTAGCAATGGAATGATAAAAACATTGTTACCAAATATGGCATATTCATTTTGGAATTTGTCAATTTAATTCAAAACACATTTATACAATTCAATCTAAATAAAAGTCAGTGTCCACTTTTTTTGCAACTGAGTATAGATACTAAAACGACATAAATATACAATCTACCTTTATTTGCAATTTAGCGCCAAAACTGCAAACATGTTTCTGATGTCCAAATGGATGACATGGTTCAAGAGCCTGGACTTGAACCACGATGGTCTAGTATCCACGGCAGATCTCGACAGGAAAAGGTATGTGTATTGTCAGAATGTTTTCTGTAATATCCTAGGTCAAAATAGAGGCAATGGTATATAGAAATCTGAGAAATATACTCTTGCTACTGTCAAATATAATTATATTGATCATTTAAGACATACTATGGAAGACCTGACCTTCCTGTCTTCTTTTCCATATGACTGACGAAGGGTCTTGCCCATAAACACACCAACTATACTCAGTGGAGCATTGGGCCCCCTTTTTGAAAATTTTCGATCATAAATGCTTTTCTATTAATAACATTTTTCAAATAAACGTGATTTCATTTCATTTTCTTATACATGTGATAATTCTGCACTACTTGCACACATATTTGTCTACATTGAATATCGATCTCAGAAGATGGTGGACGCAAAAAATGGTTGAGATTTTGAGAAATTAAGCTTTCCATCTAAGTAAGGATGGATTATTTCGTGATATTATTTGCGTAAAGTGAATGTAATGTAATAATGTCAATTATACTCCACCAGAACAAATATTAGTCCTAAAGACTAATATTTGTTCTGGTGGAGTATAATTGACATTATTAATTGGATTGATGAATATTTTTGATTTGATTTTTGATGAGCACATGACATTTACAGCTAAATTATGGCTGCAAGAATTACACGGAATTCTCGGAGAGTGACGGAAGCGAGAACAAAGTGAAATTTTTCGATCATAAATGCTTTTCTATTAATAACATTTTTCAAATAAACGTGATTTCATTTAATTTTCTTATACATGTGATAATTCTGCACTACTTGCACACATATTTGTCTACATTGAATATCGATCTCAGAAGATGGTGGACGCAAAAAATGGTTGAGATTTTGAGAAATTTAGCTTTCCATCTAAGTCAGGATGGATTATTTCGTGATATTATTTGCGTAAAGTGAATGTAATGTAATAATGTCAATTATACTCCACCAGAACAAATATTAGTCCTAAAGACTAATATTTGTTCTGGTGGAGTATAATTGACATTATTAATTGGATTGATGGATATTTTTGATTTGATTTTTGATGAGCACATGACATTTACAGCTAAATTATGGCTGCAAGAATTACACTGAATTCTCGGAGAGTGACGGAAGCGAGAACAAAGTGAAATTTTTCGATCATAAATGCTTTTCTATTAATAACATTTTTCAAATAAACGTGATTTCATTTAATTTTCTTATACATGTGATAATTCTGCACTACTTGCACACATATTTGTCTACATTGAATATCGATCTCAGAAGATGGTGGACGCAAAAAATGGTTGAGATTTTGAGAAATTTAGCTTTCCATCTAAGTCAGGATGGATTATTTCGTGATATTATTTGCGTAAAGTGAATGTAATGTAATAATGTCAATTATACTCCACCAGAACAAATATTAGTCCTAAAGACTAATATTTGTTCTGGTGGAGTATAATTGACATTATTAATTGGATTGATGGATATTTTTGATTTGATTTTTGATGAGCACATGACATTTACAGCTAAATTATGGCTGCAAGAATTACACTGAATTCTCGGAGAGTGACGGAAGCGAGAACAAGTAAGTCATCTGCTAATTCACAATCGTTGAGTGCCGTTGAAGCTAGTGGCGACAAAGGATGGAAATGTAGTTGATGTGAGTTGATGTTTTATAATGATCAGGATAAATTAATGCATAGAAATGGATGATACTGATTACGATTTTTATAAATCACAATTGAGAGCACACTGGTTGTAACGATTGTGATCCGCAGGTCGTTAAGTGTGTGCGGACCGTGATATTGAACAGAGATGTGCGGAGTATTTATCTGAAGTTGTCAAGACAATTGATTTTATTGAGGTTAGCCTTACCCAAAAGGCGGATAAAACAATAGTCGATGATATCAAGGCGGATGTTATTAGTAATGAGAATATAATTAAAAGGCTATGTGCTGATGTGAAAACGTTAGCAGATAAGATAGACTTGATAGTTGACGAACAAGATGAGATTAAAAAACGGGAAAATTATCTGTTTATTAAGGGTTTGGCTGACATCCAAAGTGAAGATTGTATGGAACAAATTCGCGCTCTTTCTAGGTTATTGGATATTGAAGATGCAAATATTGTCACAGCACACAGAATCGGTGCAAGACTTGACATTCAAAATGACCTCGCTACGTAAAGGTTGTCATGAACTTTGTTGACAATAAAAAGACCGTCTTGACAAAAGCTAAACATCTAGCAACTTTCCTTGAAAACTATACATTCGGTGGATTTTAATATTAATAGGATCTTCATTACTCCGGACATGAAGAAACTTCAAAGGGAAAAGGACTACGGGGCCAGACAGATAGTTAAGACAATGCGTGTGGTTAACCAAAACTGGATGGTGAGGCTGAATCGTCCCTATCTGATGAGGACGAGAGTGATTCCGGAGAGGACAGGAGAAAATCCAGAAAATCAGAGATCTCAAATGGCCCCCGCAGGACCTTAGATGCACATAGACCTGTAAATAACAGTTCATTTTATAGTTCCAGTTCTGACGATAATACTTCTTGCTCCAGTAATTTTTCGTTTCGTGCAGGAAAAAAGGTATCTTTCTGTTATTTTAACGCACAGTGTTTGTATAATAAGTTTGCCGAGTTCCCTGTTACAGTTGTTTCTAATGATTACGACATTGTGGCAGTAAGTGAAACATGACTTGATAGTACAGTTTTGAACTCAGAAATTGAAATCAATGGCTACCGGGTTTTTCGGGGTGATATAATGACTAGTTACTAAAACAAGGCGTATATACAGCAGAAAACAGAAGAGGGGTTGCCCTTATGGCAAAGAAATGTCTTAATCCGCAGGAGGTATCTTTTGTCAGTCAAGCAGAGATTATTTGGTGTACTATTTCACCTACACCTCAGTTGGAGATTATTATTGGCGTGGTATATGGGCCCGAAAGAGGAATGATGTTAAACTTGCAACGTATATATGATTGGATCAATTCGTGTAATCATGATAATATAATTATTGTGGGGGATTTTAGTTTTAAAGATATAGACTGTATTTATTGACACATAAGAGGAAAATTCTTTATATCAGCTTGGTGATTCGTCTACACGTGGTGCCAATATTTTTTGGATTTAGTGATTACCTCTAACTTAGCCTTGGTAGATACTGCTTTTGTGTGTGAACCTTTTAGTACAATTGATCATAATAGGATTTTTGTTCACATTAACTCACTGTTACCCAGAATTAATACTATTATGAAAGTTAATATGCATAGTAAAGGCGATTATGTAACGCTAAATCAGGAATTGAACTCCTATGACTGCGTGAACTTGTTAAAGGACAAAGATATTGATGAAAAATGTATCTTATTTAAAGAAGTTTATTACGCTCTTGTTGATAAGCATGTTCCCCATATACTGATTACTGCGGGAAAGAAGATGGATCCTCCTTGGGTAAGCTTAGATGTAAGACAGTTAGAAGGGCTGAAAGACAACGAAGGAAGGCCTGGTCGGCTCTAAAATAACAGACATCTTAATGTAGACGTTTATATCTATAAATGCGATAAACAGGAATACAAATCATCTTTATTTAAGGCTAAATCGGATTATGAGGAACATCTGGTTGATTCACTGCATGACAAACATAACACGTTTTATAATTATACTAGAACTTTTACAGTCTACAGTTGAATCATTAATCATCGATGGAGAGACAGTGTCGGACGATGTTTCTAAGGCCAATGCTTTAACTGATTGTTTTGCTTCTGTGGTGACAGATGAACCTCCTATTGAACATTGTCTGTATGTAAGCGTTGAGGAAATAGAGGGATCTCTTCTTTAGTTATTTTACTATAGCCGACAAAATCAGTAAACTCACCAAGTTGGCTGCAAATAAATATTGTGGACCGAATTATATACACGTGAATGTATTGAGAAAATGTCCAGCTTTTGCTATTCCACTTTGTGATATATTTAATCATTCAGTATGTTTTGTGTGTTGCCTCAGGACTGGAGAGATGATAATATAACTCCTCTTCATAAATCGGGAAGTAGATTTAAAGTAGAGAATTTTAGACCAGTTGCTTTGACAAGTCATACTGTGAAATTACTTGAACGTCTTATCATAGATCTACTGATATTATATATAAAAATACATAATATAATCTCGTATGACCAGCATGGTTTTCATGAGAGGTGTTCGTGCATTAGTCAGTTGTTAGAGTGTCCTAATGACTGGACATGCTCATTTGATTCCAGTCACCCTGTGGATGTTATATATATGGATTTCGCTAAAGCGTTTGATACTGTTCCACATCAAAGATTGTTATTTAAGCTTCGCCATTATGGTATACATGGACAGTTATATAGCTAGATCGCTAACTTTCTCAAAAATCGTGGACAGAGAGTTATATTAAGAGATGGATCTTCAGATTGGACTAGTGTTACTAGTGGTGTTCCCCAAGGATCTGTATTAGGACCGTATGTAAATGACTTGCCAAGTGTAGTAATTCGACTGCTAAACTTTTTGCAGACGATACCAAGCTTTATAGAGTGACAAGTTTTCTTCAGGATTGTCACAGTCTGCAAGAGGATATTATTAGACTTTTTTCTGCTTGGTCCAAGACATGGCTTTTAAAATTTAATGTTGCCAAGTGTACTGTACTTCGTATCCGGGAGTCTATTAACTTTTGTCATACATTGAATGGTTTATATCTGAAGTATGTTGATTGCCAGAAGGACTTGGGAGTAATAATCAATAAGTAATAACCTCAAACCGGAGAACCACGTCAAGGCTATTACTAATAAGGCCTTTCAGAAAATAGGTTTTATAAAGATATGTTTTACTGGATATACACCACATAAGATTTGTACTAAGTATAGTACTATTATTAGGCCAGGACTTGAGTATGGTTCATCAACATGTTGCCCGTGACTAGCTAAGGATAAGCAACAACTGGAGAAAGTTCAGAAAAAATGTCTCGCTTTGCGCTCTACTGAGAACCTTCAATTTGAATCACTTGAGTCTAGACTAAAGCCGATTTGATTGATGTATATACATTTTTGCATGGACGTTATAAAACTCCACCAGTTATGCTTTTTACCTTATCTGAGAGAATTCTTTCCAAGGACATCCTCTTAAGTCAAGTAGACAATTCAGTCGTACAGACATTAGAAATAAATTATTCAGCGGGTAGTACCACTATCGAATGATCTTACTGATGATCTGGATACGTCGCCAAGTACGGCTTCTTTTAAAAGGAAACTGAGAGCTGACCTCCATTGAGTCAGATTATATACCAAGTAAGTAAGTATACCAAGTAATGCTTAGGTGAAAAAAGTGAATGATTTTAAAATGGGAGACTTATCGTAAGATGTTAAATAAAAAAGGGCGAATGTTCAACCCGTTATTCCCGGATTCAATGATACCGTCATATTCACAATCCACTTCGACTCAACTGCTTAAGCTTACATGATCGTTATGTAATACACTTGTATGCATATACTTATTTCAATTCAGTCTACATGGTACATTATACTCAGCTATTATTCGAGGTCTTTACAACACTCTGCGAACTATTTGGATCAAGTTTATTCACATAATTGAACTCATGCCTAAAATACAATTAACACACAGAGAGAAATCACCTGCATGTAGTGTTGTTCCGATTAATCGATTTGATCGATCATCGACCAGTTATGCCTTTGATCTGATTAATCGATTGCAATTTGTCATGATCGACTTACTCGGTTGTTGAAAATTATGGCTTATTTCATTCTCTTGTACTAAATTTTACAAGAATTTTTTTTTTTTTATTATTTTGCAACAAGTAATCACAAATTTATAGTGGGTATCTTATTTTTTTAAATATATGTTGATCAGTCTCATTCAGTTCCTTTATTACCAGAATATACTTGAAAACCTTCGCCTCTCACCGCTGCGGGTTTAAATCGGATGGCGGGAGGTGTAAAGTACTGGTTCTATCCAGGAAAAGTGGGTTGTCTGCCTCCATCACAAAAAAAACACGAAAAATTGAAAATGACGTAAAACACCATACAAACAAAACAAAAACAAAACAAACTTTTCTTCATTATAGTCGGAAAAAGGCTTACACTTGTCTTTTATAGCAGCCATGTTTGATCGATTAATGATCGATCACCGGTCGGTTAAATATGCTGATGATCGATCATGAATTTTCAGCCGATTCCCAACACTACCTGCATGCATACCATGCAGCTCTTGGTTTTATTTTATATGCCTTCAGATTTGCCGAATCAACTTTGTTGTCGTATTCCGTGGATGTTCCTGGAGCCTTACGCAATGCCTCCAACATTAATGCCGTATTTACGTACCTTCATAAGACTCACCAAATCTCACTGACATGATGGGAGTACTATGTGTATCTCATAGTGGGGGTATTGCGTATGTCATGGTGGGAATATCTAAAGGTGGGAGTACTTAGTATATATCATGGTGGGAGTATTGCGTATATTTAATAGTTGGAGTATTGCTTATATATAATGGTGGGAGTACATCTGATGCTGGGAGTATTGATTATTTAATAGTGGGAGTATTGCGTATATCTAATGGTGCGAGTACATTTCATGGTGGGAGTATTGCGTATATTTAATAGCGGGAGTATTGCGTATATCTCATAGTAGGAGTATTGCGTTTAGTTAATGGTGGGAGTATTGCCTGATCTAAAGGTGGGAATATTTGCGTAACATGATGGCGAGAGTAATACGTTATCTAAAGATGGGAGTATTGCGTATAGCTGATGGTGGGAGTATTTCGTTTAGTTAATGATTGGAGTATTGCCTTATCTAAAGGTGGGAATATTGCGTAAAATGATCGCGAGAGTAATGCGTTATCTAAAGGTGGGAGTATTGCGTATATTTGATGATGGGAGTATTGTGTTACATAAACGTTTGGGTATTGCGTATGCCTGATGATGGGAGTACGCTATCTAAAGCTGGGAGTAATGCGTATATCTGATGGTGGGAGTATTGCGTATATCTGAGGCTGGGAGTATTGCGTATATCTACAGGTGGGATTACAGCGTATATCGGATGGTGGGAGTATTGCATATATCTGCTTGTGGGCGTATACGTAAATCTGATGTTTGGAGTATTGCGTATAGCTAAAGGTGTGATTACTGCGTATATCTGATGGTATGAGTATTTCGTATATCTGATGTTGGGAGTATTGCGTATATCTAATGGTGGGATAACTGAGTATTTCTGATGTTGGGAGTATTGCGTATATCATCTAAAGGTGGGAGTATTGCGTATATCTGATTTGTGGGAGTATTGTGTATATCTAAAGGTGGGACTACTGCGTCTTTCTGATGTTGGGAGAATTGCGTATATCTAAAGGTGGGAGTATTGCGTATAACTGATTTGTGGGAGTATTGCGTATATATAAAGGTGGGATTACAGGGTATATCTAATTGTGGGAGTTGCGTATATATGATGATGGGAGTATTGCGTATATCTGATGTTGGGAGTATTGCGTATATCTAAAGTTGGGAGTATTGCGTATATCTGATTTGTTGGAGTATTGCGTATATATAAAGCTGGGACTACTGCGTCGTTCTGATGTTGAGAGTATTCCGTATATCTGATGTTGGGAGTATTGCGTATATCTAATGGTGGGAGTATTGTGTATATCTGATGGTGCTAGTATGGCGTATATCTGATATTAGAAGTAATGCGTTATCTAAAGGTGGGAGTATTTCGTATATCTGATGGTGGGAATATTGCGTATATCTGATGGAGGGAGGATTGCGTTATCTAAAGGTGAGAGTATTGTGTATATCGAATTTTGGGAGTACCGCGTTATCTAGAGGTGTGAGTATTGTATGACAAGAATGTAGATAGATAGTTTGTCAATCAAATAGTATCAATATGTATCATGCAAAGACATCCGAAACCAAAAGATATAAAATACCTATATAACATATATAACACCTACATTATATTACCATAAATATACATTATAGTTATATATTTATATAAATAAATTTAGCACATGAAATGCACGTCAGATCCATAGACGAGATACAGAGCCGTGTATGCTCGGGGTCAAGGATAACATGACATATACTGAACCAAAAAGGTAACGCACCAGTAGACAATACCTTTAATGTATGAGCTTATTAAATGCTGACTGGTACCGTTGGAGACAGGTGATTTGAATGATTTGTTTAAAATTTACAGTCGTTATTGACAAGATATTTTCTCTTTCAGAATGAAATGTGTTTTCATTTATTGATTGTTATTATTGAGATATTAAAGGTATTGTCTACTGCTGCGTTAGCTGTTTGGTTCAGTATAGATATGACAAAAATAATGCTACAAAGCCATTTATAAACAAAATAGGTGATAAAGCGAAAGCAAATATGATAGAAACATACTTTTATAAGCTATCCAAAATCGTTCTCATTTCAATGAAAAGGAAGGTAATTTTAAAATTATGAAATTTGGAATGTTTTAGTTTCAGAATAACAATCGTCTGTGAACACATTTCAGCATTTTTTAAAAAATGACAGAATGGACAATTCTTGTCAATGCTAAACAGTAAATTTGTTCAAAGCAATACGTATGTATAATGAAAATAAGTTGTTTTGAATCTATGGGAGGTAACTGTTAAATATATATCAATAAAATGCCGTGCTAAACATTTTTGTTCAGTATATATATCAATATAGAATGCGCGTATGTAACTCACATGTAAGGCACAGTTGTGCTTATGGACTCAGCAAATATGTTGGCTTACCTCATTATGCCGAACATACACTGTAATATTATTAAGGGTTATAGATGAAAATGGGGATGAGTTGGGTAAGAAACAAGGAGTTACTATTTCTTGCGTAGGGAATTTTGATATTGATTTGATATTGATTGTATTTGTGCATTTGCTTATTTTTTCAGCGGCGCATTTCTAGAGTTGCACCATTTTGATGATGAGAAAGCAAAGAAACTTCATTCATACCTTGGCAGTGTCTGGAATGGGTATATTTTCGAAGGACACCGAATCACAATTTGTCAAAGCCTTATATAAAAAATGTACAACCAATAAAAAGAAATTTCATGACCGGACCGGACATCTTTGATACAAACAAGGACGGGGCAATCTCTGAGGAAGAATCTATTGTAACTCACCAGACCTACTGTCATGAAAATGTTACGTTATTAAAACAATTCTTCCAGTCGTACAAGCAAGATTCAATTCACTGAGCACAATGACCGAATCATGGGTCAAGTTCATAACAGAAGAAGATTCATCAAAAGAAAGCTTCAAAACCAGTGTAGAGACTTATTTTCCTAGGAATCTGACTCGGTTAAGTTATTTTCTGTAAACCAATTTAATTGTACAGATAGACATCAGAAAAGAACACTATTTATAAATTGCTTCGCAAAACAAACCCATAATTGTTCAATTGTTTGCGACATAATTAAAGGTTGGTCAAATGTATACACGGCTTTTATTTCATTACATATAGACATATGCGTGATTCTAATTTTGTCTAACATAACTATTGAGAAAAACAGAGGAGAGATTAGCAAATTCGTAAACTTGTTTTTTACCATTCTTCCGGAATAAATCCTGATTGAAAATGGTTTTCTTGTTTCTTGGTGTTTTGTTACAGAGATGTGGATGTGCACATGTATAGTGCTGTACATAAATCAATCAGGCCCTCAGACACTCAGACACACTCAGGCACATCGAGATTTACAGACAGGCACATCGAGGTCTATGTCGCTACGCATGTACATGTATAGTGCTATTAATACACCAGGCCGTCAGACACGCCCAGACACATCGACGTTAATGTCGCTACTCGTGAACATGTATAGTGTTATTAATACATCAGGCCCTCAGACACGCCCTCACATATCGAGGTTAATGTCGCTACTCATGTACATGTATAATGCTATTAATACATCAGGCCCTCAGACACGTCCAGGCACATCGAAGTTAATGTCGCCACTCATGTACATGTATAGTGATATTAATACATCAGGCCATCCGACACACCCAGGCAAATCGAGCTTTACAGACACGCACATCGAGGTTATTGTCGCTACTCATGTATATGTATAGTGATATTAATATATCAGGCCCTCAGACACATCCAGGCACACCGAGCTTTTCAGACACGCACATCGAGGTTATTGTCGCTACTCATGTATATGTATAGTGCTATTAATACATCAGGCCCTCAGACACACCCAGGCACATAAAGGTTAATGTCGCTACTCATGTACATGTATAGTGCTATTAATACATCAGGCCCTCAGACACACCCAGGCACATCGAGGTTAATGTCGCTACTCATGTACATGTATAGTCCTATTAATACATCAGGCCATAAGATACACCCAGGCACATCGAGGTTAATGTCGCTACTCATGTACATGTAAAGTGCTATTAATACATCAGGCCTTCAGACACACCCAGGCACATAGAGATTAATGTCGCTACTCATGTACATGTATAGTGCTATTAATACATCAGGCCCTCAGACACGCCCAGGCACATCGAGGTTAATGTCGCTACTCATGTATATGTATAGTGCTATTAATACATCAGGCCATCAGACACGCCAGGCGGCATACCGAGCTTTAAAGACAGGCACATCGAGGTTAATGTCGATACTCATGTACATGTATAGTGCTCTTAATACATCAGGCCCTCAGACACGTACAGGCACATCGAGGTTAATGTCGCTACTGATGTATATGTATAGTGCTATTAATACATCAGGCCTTCATACAAGCCCCGGCGGCACACCGAGCTTTACAGACAGACACATCGACGTTAATGTCGCTACCCATGTATATGTATAGTGCTATTAATATATCAGGCCCTCAGACACTCCCAGGCACATCGAGGTGAATGTCGCTACGCATGTACATGTATAGTGCTATTAATACATCAGGCCCTCAGACACGCCCAGGCACATCGAGGTTAATGTCGCTACTCCTGTACATGTATAGTTTTATTAGTACATCAGGCCCTCAGACACGCCCAGAAACACCGAGCTTTACAGACAGGCACATCGAGGTTTATGTCACAAACTCATGTACATGTATAGTGCTATTATTATAACAGGCCCTCAGACACGCCCAGGCACACCGAGCTTTACAGACAGGCACATCGAGGTTTATGTTGCCACTCATGCACATTATAGTGCTGTTAATATATCAGGTGCTCAGACACTCCCAGGCAGATCGAGGTTAATGTTGATACCCATGTACATGTATAGTGCTATTAATACATCAGGTCCTCGGACACGCCCAGGTGGCATACCGAGCTTTAAAGACAGGCACATCGAGGTTTATGTCGCTACTCATGTACATGTATAGTGATATTATTATATCAGGCCCCCAGACACGATCAGGCACATCGAAATTAATATCGCTACTCGTTAACATGTATAGTGCTATAGATACATCAGACAATCAGACACGCCCAGGCACATCGAGGTTAGTGTCGCTACTCATGTACATGTATAGTGCTATAAATACATCAAGACCTCGGATACGCCCAGACACACCGAAATTTACAGACAGGCTCATCGAAGATCATTTCGCTACTCACATAGATGTATAGAGCTATTAATACATCAGGCCCTCAGACACGCCCAGACATATCGAGATGTACACACATTAGGCCCTGAGACATGCAAAGGCACATCGAGTTGTACACACATCAGGCCCTCAGACGTGCCCAGGCACACCGAGGTTTACATACATCAGGCCCTCAGAAACACTCGGGCACTTCGATGTTTAACAGACATCAGACCCTCAGACACGCCCAGACACGCCGAGGTTTATACACATTAAACCATCCTACACGCCCAGGAAAAATAAGGTTGATGTCGATACTCATTTATAGTGTTATGCAGGCATCCGATCCTCAGACAGGCCCAAGCGCACTATACATGTACATGTATAGCAGTATTTAGACATCTTGTCCTCAGCCATACCCAGACACACCGAGGTTTATGTCAATACTCATGTATAGATGTATAGCGTTACGAGTAAAATGTAACAAGAAAGGAAGCAAAACCAGCCACACAAATATAATGACGATACATTTACATAAAATAGTCACTTACAGAATACACAAAATTAATCCAGTTTTTCAATAATATCCAGTTTTGAATTATCCAAATAAAATTATCCAATGTTCCTTTAATACCAGTGTCTCTATAATCCAAACAGTAATCGCCTCTTTAATTCAAAGTGTTTCTTTAATCCAAAACAAGAAGTGTCTCTTTTAGTCTAAATTATTTTCCTATATTTCAGATTTAGACCAAATATCCAATTTCACTGTTATTATGACTGAGCACAATATGTACAATGATATTTTCTAAAAGCATCCAACTCTAAATTAACTTTACTGAAACTGATCTCAACTGAACTGCTGGGAGCACAGAGCTAGTCTGTTTATAAACCGTCACAGACAGTTCCTGAAGGCTTTTCCACTAAAACCATCCAATAAGAATAGTCCAAATTTCATCATAAATTAATTTGCATAAAATAGTCCAATGAAAACAGTCCATATCATCATAAATTAATTTGCATAACATAATTTGCATTGTAAACATGTTTATATCTATACTATTTTTAACTTTCTTCAAGGCCAAATCAGTAATAAAAATGTAACAATGCATGTACACTCTTAGGCACATGCAACAATACATGTAAACATATAAGTAACACTAGTGTTATTCAGACATCAGGCCCTCAGACATACAGAGGCACATCGACACGACAAGGCATACCGAGGTTTACAGACATCAGGCCCTCAGACATACACAGGCACACCGACACGCCAAAGCACACAGAGGTTTACAGACATCAGGCCCTCAGACATACACAGGCACACAGACACGCCAACGCACACCGAGGTTTACCGACATCTGGCCCTCAGACACGCACGTGCATACCGAGAGGTTTACATGCATCAAGCCCGCAGACACGCACATGCACACCGAGGTTTACATACATCAGTCTCCAGATATGCTCCGGCACATCGAGACTGATGTCGCTACTCATGTAACTCACTTCTTTGTTATTAGTATAGAGCATCTCACTTGAAGCTTTATGGTTCTAGTTCTTATTTCGGATTTCCTATTACCTAATGTATTATACATAGTTCTGTGTGGTAGTTTTAATATATTTCATATTAATTTTACTATTTTATACTTAGGAACTAGAAATAGTGAACTATGGATAAACTAGAAGTTGACACAAATCAATAGGTAATAAATAATGAAACATGGATACATAAGTGCAACTAGTAAAACAATGAGCGTGAAATAAAGAATACGGAGTAGAAAGGGAACACACATCAAAAATAAAACCCGAGGCAAACACACGTACAAAGAGTAAATGTTCACCATGAATACATCGCAACAAAATTGAGCAATGCTGAGATTAATATATAACCGAGACACATTCGATAATAATTAGAGATTAATACAAGGGTGATGCGTTATTGTCCGTCATATTGGCCCGAGAACCCAATATCGGTCCGAAGGCTAAAGCCTTCGGGCTGATATTGGTCGAGGGCTGATATGACGGACGATAACGCATCACCCATGTTTTAATCTTTTTATCATATATATATATATAAGCATTTTCATTGGGATTTCATATTAAAAAACTGTTAGATTTACCGAATTAATTTATAAAATAAAAATAACAAAAATGAATGAAAGGAAACAACAGGACATGTAGTTTTAACTTAAATTTCTTGTTTGTAGTTTATTCTCTCTCTTTTTCTTTTTCAATTCGTCCATTCCGTTCCTATTTCGATTTCTTTATTTCCCTTCCTTGCTGATTCAGAGCATTTCGTTTGGCTGTCAGTACATCCCTTGAATGCTGAAACTCCATATCTAAATGTACCTCTTCTCGATTAAGTACCAGCTGATGATGGCCTGGACTGATTTCATCGAGTCTGGCTGGTATTCAGTTTTGTCGGACTACAGATTCTACTCAGCATTAAACTTCCAATATAGACCGTCCAACTCCTTGAAGCCAATTTCTTCAGTTACTCTGGTCCCACCGGTCGAGCGAAACCACTCCGTGAATGTAAAGTCAGATTGAGTCTGTTGTTCTGTAGATCTAGTTACATTCCTCGTTTTGTTGACAACAATCCTATGTCAGTTTCATTTACTTCATGATGCCTTCCCTCAATAATTTGACCATCTAAGTACAATAAGTACAATAATCTGTTAGGCACTGACGCTAACGTGCTCTCGCCGGCTTCCGTTTTAACGCTTATTTAAATGACGTCAGTTACGTTAGTTAACGTCACTTCGGTTAAGTCATATCATTGACGGGTTTAACGTCAAAGTTATGGTTTAAAAAAAAAGTGTAAAACAGAAAACAATCGCCAATAATCTTAACGGTCAGGTGAGGGTTATTGGCCCGGTCAGGTAACCGAGCCAATAACGGTCAGGTGACCGGGCCAATAAACGGTCAGGTGACCGGGCAATAACGGTCAGGTGACCGGGCCAATAACGGTCAGGTGACCGGGCCAATATGGATATGCATTTTCGGCCCGGTCACATGACCTAAATTTGTCGTATCGGACCGCATTTATGATATGGCTCAATTCTCGAGAGGTTAATTTTATGCATATTGCGGGCCAAAAATGCGTATATATATGATAATGTACATTATCCCAAACTTGCCTATACGTTATGAATACACGATACGACATACATATAGCTAGTGATATAAGTCAGGATTTAGTTATCGGATATAAAGGGTAAAACATGTCATATCTAAGACGGCCCATTTGACTTACTTTTATTTCATTTCAGAATTCCGAATTCCGCATTCCGAATTCTGTTGAGTCTTCCGCCAGATACCCAGGCAGATGTTATTGAAGCCTTTAATGACACCTCTCGGTATTTGGATGACTTGAACATTGGCAACCCTTTCCCGAATTCTAAATTCCTAATTTCGGATTATGTAAATCTTTTTAATATTAGGTACTGTACTTGAAAACCCCAGGGGTCTTGGGTTCAGATCTCACAGGAGGCATATTTTTTCTTTTATATATTATTGTATACTTTCATATTGTCCCGTTTAGTTGGCAGAAATTGATAAAATAATTGAAATGGCCACACTCACCCACTATTTTTAACGTTATCGAAAGGATGCGAATGGTAAACAGACGTTAGAAAATCGCTTGACGTTGACGTCATTTTCGCGCAAAATAATCATCCACACAAAATGAAACTGAATGACATTATAGGAATTCCATCGAAAGCTATAAAAATAACACAAATACAATGAAACGTAATAGTAATACAATTAACATTAATCGAAAACAATATGAAAGTAATATACAATAAAAAGGTTATTGCATTTGTATGGCTAAATATTACTTGGAACTCTTATAATATAATATAATATAATATAATATAAATAATATAATATAATATAATATAATATAATATACTAATATATATATATAATGTAATATGATATAATATAATATAATATAATATAATATAATATAATATAATATAATATAATATAATATAATACACGAAACGAAAACGAAATCAAGGGCCAAAACACCGCTGTTACTTGTCCGATCTGGTTGGTTTTCGAACTTGTTTGAGCTTTCATTAATATAAACAATCTGATAAAGTTTGGTAAAGATCGGATAAAAATGAAGGCCCTATCGTCTTAACGAGGCAAATTATAGCATTTGTAACTAAATCAAGAGCCATAACTCCGCTGTTACTAGTTTGATTTGGCTGATTTTCAAAGTTTTCTAAGCTTTCAATAATATAAGCAATCTGGTAAAGTTTAGTAAAGATCGGTTGAAAAATAAAGGCCCTATTGTCTTAAAGAGGCAACAAATAGCATGTTTAACTAAATCAAGGGCCATAACTCCGTTGTTATTGGGCCGATATGGCTGGTTTTCAATCTATTACAGTTTGGTAAAGATCATATGAAAAATGAAGGCCCTATCGTCTTAATGATGCAAAATATAACGTTTTTAATTAAATCAAGGGGCATAACTCCGCTGTTAGTGGTTAGATCTGGCTGGTTTTCCAACTTGTCCGAGCTGTCATTGCTATTAACAATCTGATAAAGTTTGGTAAAGATCAGATGAAAAATGAAGGCCCTATCATCTTAACGAGACAAAAGTTAACGACGCACGACGGACTACAGACGACGGACAACGGACGGATGACGGGCAACTCTCCATCCCATAAGCTCTGCTGGCCCTGGGCCAGTAGAGCTAATAATATAATATAATATAATAATATAATTGAAATAATATAATATTTACGTATGCTTTACTCCAGACGATCTATTTATTATAATTATTATGCCCCCGTTAATTGCTGGGAGTGAGATAAAAAGAGTGACCAGTGTCCGTCCGTACGTCGTGAAATGTTGTCCTTTAAATCACTTTTCCGGCAGCGGCGGTGGCGGCGATGACGACGCGTTAGCCTTTGAATATAGTTCAATGTGTTTTGAAGATATAGGTCTCAAATACCGCTAAAAGTATTACTTTGAGACTGTGTATGAACATTCACTTTTATCCCTTACCCTTTCACCCAGGCCCACCCCAATGACCTTGACCTTGACTGTAAAGACAAACAAACTTGGTCAATTCTTTCCTGGTTAAGGTTTTACATTTTTTAAAGGTATATATCGCTAATACCATCAACGATATGCTTTGAAACTGTGTATGAACATTCACTTATCCTTTCACAAAGTATCGCCCCACATATGACCTTGACCTTGACTTTTAATACAAAAGTACTTGTCATGTTTTTTTTGTGAAGTTGTCGGTTAAACTTTTTTGGACGTATATCTCTTCAATGCCGTCAAAGGTATTGCTTTGAAACTTTGTATGAAGATTTACTGGTGGTAACCCCTTACATGTCACTAGGCCCCACCCCACCAGTAACAATGACCTTGACTTTAAAGACAAAAAAATTAAGTCAATTTTTCTTGGTTTAATTCTTTGGGTTTTCAGTGTGGGAAGATATATATTTTCAATAAATTCAAAGGTGTTGCTTTGAAACTCGGTATGAACTTTTACGTGTAAGTCCTTTGACTAAGCCCCAATCAATCACAGTAACCTTAACTTGAAAGATAAGAACCCGAAAGGCGAAACGGTGTCCTTTTTAAGGATGTTTGGTACTAGTTGAGGGTCAACATGAGACACAGTTAGAGCTCGGTGGGAACGAGAGTGGTCTGGGATGTATATAGCTAAATTATTTAACTTGCATTCCCTTTATTTGGCGGAAAAGTGTATATATTTTCAAATGGACAATTAATTAAATGATATCCACAATGAAAGACTGTTCAGGATTTGTTTAGAAGATTGAAATTCAGCCACCCTATATCGGCTCATTCCAGCCAGCCACATAAGGCTTAAAATGCCGAGTTTGTTGTAGCTCTGAATCCCGAATTCCGAATTATGTAAAACTTTTTGCAATCGCCTATGTGATATATAATATATATCATTTATACTATATTATTCACTAACGGTGCTTGCAATCTATCAAACTTCGGATTTTAGAATTCAGAATTCGTCCGAAAATTACTTATTTTTGACCTTTGACCCCTAAGTGTGACCTTGACCTTGGAGACACGAACTTGAAAATTGCACGCGACACGTCGTCTTGTTGTGGTGAGTATTTGTGCCAAGTTACTTGAAAATCCATCCATAAATGTTATTTACCGGAGAAGATAGTACTGACGAACGCACTGACGGACGGACGGACGGACGGACTGACTTACTATATGCCACCCTTCGGGGGGCATAAAAAGAAAAAAATATGCCTCCTGTGAGATTTGAACCCACGACCCCTGGGGTTTCATATGTACAGTACTCAATATTTAAAAGATTTACATAAATTCTATGGTAAGCCGTAGGGGACCCCCGAAGTTATTATTTGTTTTACTATATTTTCTATATTATTTTTCTTCGGCGCATTTTTCTATCGCCGAAATTATTTTCATATCTTCGATTAACTTCGATACTATCTTTGGCGCATTTGTCTATCGCCGAAGTTATTTTCATATCTTCCATTAACTTCGGTACTATCTTTGGCGCATTTTTCTATCACCGAAGTTATTTTTCACATCTTCGATTAACTTCAGTACTATCTTCGGCACATTTTTTCATCGCAGAAGTTATTTTTTCACATCTTCGATTAACTTCGGAACTAGAAAATCTTCGGCGTACACACAAGCTCGCACTGTCAACGACGATCTATGAACAATCCCCGAAGATTTTTATTTCTTTATGTTAAAATAATCTTCGCTCAGAATAATCTTCGCTCGCACTGTCACCGAAGATTTTGTGACCGATACCGTAATTATCTTCGATGGCAAACAAAATCCTCGCTAACTTACTACGCTGTCAGCGAAGATTGTTCCAACGCTAAAATATCTTCGGCGCGCACATGAACAATCTTCGGCACCCCGGAGATTTTGTGACTATGCCGAAGATTTTGTAGTCGCGCAAAGAAGTGATGTTTGTCTGAAATCTTCGGCACATACTAACCAGACAAACACCCAGTCTACAATCTAGGCTAGTATTGCTGGAAACAGACCCCCGGTATCCATTCTAGGCGAGAAGTGCTGGCAACAGTCCCCCCGGCATCCAGTCTAGGCTTTTACTGCTGGAAACAATCCACCCGGCATCCTGTCTAGGCTAGTACTGCTGGAAACAGTCCACCTGGCATCCAATCTAGGATAGTACTGTTGGAAACAGCGCCCCCGGCATCCAGTCTAGGCTAGTACTGCTGGAAACAGTCCACCTGGCATCCAGTCTAGGCTAGTACTGTTGGAAACAGACCCCTCGGCATCCAGTCCAACGGTACTAGCCTAGACTGGATGCCGGGGGGCTGTTTCCAACAGTACTAGACTGGATGCCAGTAGACTGTTTCCAGCAGTACTAGCCTAAACTGGACGCCAGTAGACTGTTTCCAGCAGTACTACCCAAAACTGGATGCCAGGTGGACTGTTTCCAGCAATACTAGCCTAGACTGGATGTCGGGTGGATTGTTAACACGGAAAAGTTATAATATATAAATTGGTTGGTTTCTATGGTTAGCAGGTTGGACTGTTTGATGCCGGCGGGCCGCAGTTGATTTCCCGACTGTTAATCAGTGCTTGGTGATTAATTAATTGGGTACTGTTTCTAGCAGTAATAGCCTAGACTGGATGCCGAGAGGTTTGGGGAGGGGTGCGGGTTTCCAACAGTACTAGCCTAGACTGGATGCCGAGGGAGGGGTCTGTAGAATGGATGTCAGGTGGACTGTTTCCAGCAGTACTAGCCTAGACTGGAAGCCGAGTAGATTGTTAACACTGGAAAGTTATAATATATAAACAAATTTGTACGTTTCTATGTAAGGAGAGTCAGTGCTGTAATGGTTAGCAGGTTGGACTGTTCGATTCCCGGCCGCAGTTGATTTCCCGACTGATAATCAGTGCTGGGTGATTAACTAATTGGGTACTGTTTCCAGCAGTACTAGCCTAGACTGGATGCCAAGGGTTGTGTGTGTGTGTGTGGGTGGGGGGGGGATGTTTCCAACAGTACTAGCCTAGACTGGATGCCGGGGGTGGGGGCTGTTTCCAACAGTACTAGCCTAGACTAGACGCCAGGTAGACTGTTTCCAGCAGTACTAGACTAGACTGGATGCTGGGTGGATTCCGGTGCCGTTTGCAGCACTACTCGCCTATAATAGATGCCGGGGACTGTTTCCAGCAATACTCGGGCGGGGGCGCATCATTGATATAGGTGTAGATTTGATAAACCAAAACAACACAGAAATATGTAAAAAAACAAAGAACCGGGTTTCGAGTACGTTTGAGTACGTGGGGTAGGGTGGGGTAGGGTGGGGTGGGTGGGTTGTGGGGGAGTGGATGGGGGGACTACAAAATCTTCGACATAGTCACAAAATCTCCGGGTGCCGAAGATGTTTTATGCGTACGCCGAAGATATTTCAGCGGTCGCAAAATCTTCTCTGATCGTGTACTTACCGAAGATTTTGTTTGATATTATCTTTCCCAAACTCTTCGCAGACAATGTAGTAGCGAACATATTATAGCGTTCACAAATAATCTTCGCTGACAGTTTATACCGAAGTCGGAGTTATTACTTACAAGCACCGAAGAACGTGCAAGTACCGAAGTTAGTAGGAACGACGCAAATTATCTACGTCGAAGATCAGCGAAAGTTGCAAGAATGTACGCCGAAGATTTTCTAGTACCGAAGTTATTAAAAAAAGAAAGAAGAAAACATCATATAGAAAATACAGTAAAAAACTACGGCTTTCCATAGAATTCTAAAGTAAAATAAAAGTTAGTCAAATGGCCCGTCGTACACATCACGGAAATAACCAATTGTTCTTTCCTATTTGGTATCGCCTCGACTCATTTACCGGAGTGATACGGAAATTAACGATTAGCTACGATTGTATACGATTTGTAACGCATATGGTTTATCGTCTACGTTTCATATGTTGCTTGTAATTATTGGCTAACGGATAGTTGTAACTTCTTGGAATGGTCAATGGCTAAAAAAGGACGCCGAGGGTTTTACCTGTTTCAAATGTGCATCAACCCTTAATCTTGCCCTATTGTAATTGTTTTAACAGTTGTGTTATCTTTGTTTATATACACCACGAAATTCTCTGTCAGTATCAGCGCCGTTAAACGTTTCCTGTGACTTGCCTTTTTTCTCTGTTTGTTTCATGTTGTTGTGAAAATCCCCTTTCGATGTGTGGTCTATTCTGTTTCGATCTTCGCTTAACGGGTTTACGTTGTCCGATAGATAACACTACTATTGGTTTGATGTTTTAGAATAGTTTCGGATTAAGTTATAATCGGAGTGTCTTTATTGATGCTTGATTTTGTTTTAAATATTGAATGCGTTCTTAATCGTATTCAACAATGATGCAAACGTTTCATGTTGTCTTGGCGTTTGTTGTCGTTCATCATCGGTAGAAATTGATTTGCATGTTCCTGTTTTATACATCTTGTGTTTTTTCCGACGTCACATTGTCAAGTATGCTATTATTGCAGAAAGTCA
Organism: Cyrtodaria siliqua; assembly: GCA_037043455.1. Lineage (NCBI taxonomy): Eukaryota > Metazoa > Mollusca > Bivalvia > Adapedonta > Hiatellidae > Cyrtodaria > Cyrtodaria siliqua. The sequence continues at coordinate 162,025 of JAWPHD010001719.1, read as the reverse complement.
TACTTTAAAGTTGTTCTTTGTTTCTGTGCGTGTTTGTGGTTGACTGTGGTCCTTGAATGCTGCATTTCCTGTTCGACTTTTATATCCACTCTATGCCTAGTGGTTTCAGAGAAGATGTTTCCCCCAAATATTTCACTATATAAGTCTATGTAAAACATGTGACGCCAATGGCGGGGCAAAATGTGACCCCAGGGACATCATTTGAACAAACTTCGTAGAGAACCATAAGCGTATGCTACATGCAAACTATTGGATCTCTAACACTTGAATCTTTTATAAAGAGTTTTTATATATAACTCTATGCGAAACATACATACATATTCTGTACCAACCATGGCTATCTTTACTTCGGACAATTGTTGAACATATCTCAGATGTCCATACACAGTTCGTGTGAGCGTGCGTGTGTGTGTGTGTGTGTGTGCGTGTGCGCGTGCGAGCGTACATGCGCCATTGTTCACTCAATAGTGTTACCTTATTATATCCATAAAGAGTGCTTACTGAACTGTCAGCATTCTATGTTGTATTAACAGTGCTCAATAATCTGTCAGTATTGTATATGTTGAATTAACAGTGCTCATTAAACTGCAGAATTCTATTTGTATTAACAGTGCTCATTAATCTCTCAGTATTGTATATGTTGAATTAAAAGTGTTAATTACAATGGCAGTATTGTATATGTTGTATTAACAGTGCTCATTAATCTGTCAGCATTCTATATGTTGTAATAATTGTGCTTATTAAACTGCAGCATTCTATGTTGTATTACAAATGCTCATTAATCTGTCAGTATTGTATATGTTGAATTAACAGTGCTCATTAAACTGCAGCATTCTATTTGTATTAACAGTGCTCATTAATCTCTCAGTATTGTATATGTTGAATTAACAGTGTTAATTACAATGGCAGTATTGTATATGTTATATTAACAGTGCTCATTAATCTGTCAGCATTCTATATGTTGTAATAATTGTGCTTATTAAACTGTCAGCATTCTATATGTTGTATTAACAGTATTCATTAACTTGTTAGTATTGTATATGTTGAATTAACAGTGTTAATTAAAATGGCAGTATTGTATATGTTGTATTAACAGTGCTCATTAATCTGTCAGTATTGTATATGTTGAATTAACAGTGTTAATTAAAATGGCAGTATTCTATATGTTGTATTAACAGTGCTCATTAAACTGTTAGTATTCTGTATGTTGTGTTAACAGTGCTCATTTAATTGTCAGTGTTATATATGTTGTTTAACAAGTGCTCAATAAACCGGTAATATTGTATATGTTGTATTAACAGTGCTCATTAAACTCCAGTATTCTATATATAGTACATGTAATAACAGTTCTCATTAAACTGTCAGTATTGTATATGTTGTATTAACAGTGCTCATTAAACTGCAGTTATTCTATATATTATAATAACAGTGTTCATTATACTGTCAGTATTCTATATGTTGTATGAACAGTTCTCATTAAACTGTCAGTGTTGTATGTTGTATACATTGACAGTGCTCATTAATCTTTCAGTTTGTTATATGTTGTATTCATTTACAGAGATCACTGAATTGTCAGCGTTCTGTATGCTATATTGTATTGTTTTAATACACCAAGCTTTAGACATACTATATATCATATCATTGGCAGGTATTATACTAGAATAGAACATTAGTTACGATGAATAATCATGAATTTTAACGCTATTTGTTGTCCAGTTGTAAACAAAACGATATTGTTTACAACTGAACTAAAAATTATGTTATAACTAGAACAAATTCCGACGTTTTATTCACACAGGTCACTTCCCCCAGCCCTCCCCCACCTATACCCCCCACCCCCCACACACACACAGCCCCACAGTATATACAATGTATTCCCTTCATCAAAATGTTCATTTGAGAAATAATTTTTAAATAAATTGATCCCCTGTTACCCTCCACCCACCACCCACCCCCTCTAACCCGAACCCCAGGGAAGACGTCCGAGTTTTAAACAATAAATCATTTGAAATGCTGTGTATCTCTTTATTAGATGACTATAATGGCAATTTACGTGCAGAAGTATGAAAAAATGACACCGTAATTGCATTATTAGTGTATTTGATGCCCCTTCCTCCAGGCCCAACTATAACATAGGAGGAAACAAATGTATACAGTGTAATCCCATCATCATGTTTCATTTGAGACATAATTAGAAAAATATCCAAACAAAAATCCGAATATCTCCCCCAACACACACACACAACCCCCTCCCCGCACCCCAACCCCTGCCCTGGGCTCCCGGGCAGATGGTCGGAGTTCGACATAATAAAATCATTTAATATGTTGCTTATCCTTTATAGACGTTTATATACACCAAGTTATGTGCAAGAATATGACAATGTAATTGAATTTTGAGTGTATTTGACCTTTTGACCCCCCTGAGGGTCCCTGGGTGCAGAGCCATCATCATAATGTTTCATTTAAAACATAATTACAAAAAAAAAATGAAACAAATGACCCCAAATCCCGCCCGCCCCACCCACCCTGGGCCCCAGGGCAGACGTTCGAGTTTGCGAAATATAAAAATCGTAGTCGGGGCAGAAAATTGCCATATCATAAACTTATTATCACATGTTCGCTAAAGATTTTAAGGATTTCGTTTGTTCCGCAAAATTCTAAATTCTAAAATATACGATTTGTTTTCCGGAGAATCGCAGCTATATTTGAATGGGCAGAAATGACCGTATCTTTATATGTGATAATACATACATATTTATCTTGAAAAATGCTATGTTCCTCCATGGCCTGTAAGTATTGTGTATGATATTCCTAATATTAATAACACTGATCACTGAACTTCTGTTAACCTTTATTATTAATAAGTAACTATCCGTATTCGGTATATTACATTTGTTGACTCATTACATGATCAGAGTATTGCCTTCATATCCCAGTCCCTTCTCCAAGAAGCGAAAATGGGGTTGGCTAGGGTATGAAATAAAACCATATTTTCGGCTTAAAAAGTTTGCATATTATAAAATTGAAACATTTAATAGGAAATTTTAAACTGGTTATCGCATTTTTTCAGTAAAACATGTTTTTATACACTTTTTTGTCGAAATATTCGTTATAAAATCCTGCTAATATAAGCTTTCCCATCGCTTAATGGAATTAAGGCGGGACCACGTAATATGTTTTCACAGAACAACTATTGTTATGCAAGGCACATGCATATTTGCTAACAGTAAGTTTCTAGCGATGATTTATTCATGTTGTCTCAAATTCAAGGGTTGTTGTTGTTAAACCACCCCGTTTGACAATATGTTTATTTGCTATTTTTTCGTTTGTAATACGGGGAAATATCCTAATAATATCCATAATGTTGGCCAGTACTCCTGCCCTTTCAAGAACATGCACACGTACACACTGCTTCAAATTCACGACACTTTTCACGAAAGTCTTCAAGCTAGAAGGACTCATCTTACAGTATTCGATATTAGCTTCCTCCAAACTTAGCATACCTACTGGAATGTTCAGAGAATTTGAGCAAAAATCCACGCTATTCAATTTTAATCGTTTAACTTGAGGTAAGTGAGCCAGAGACTCCAACATACATTTAACAGTTTCCGCATCTTGAACCTGCTTAAAACACAATGATTCTAGTTTTCCCTGATATTGGAGAGCCAGCAAGAATTGTCTGAGAGTCACTTCTGGTAGGAAAGTACTTAGTTTCACTTCCTGAAGACATGCGTTAGGTGGTAACGTAATGGTGTTGGCTTTCACATTGTTTAGTTTTAGAACCTGTAGTGAGCAGTTAGGTGGTAATGTAATAATTTTAACTGTAACTGAGCATAGTTTTAATCTTTTTAGTTGAGGGTATTCGGCCAAATTAATGCATTGCCAAGTAAATCCGTATTCGTTTAGATCACTATCCGCAAGCTTAAGCTGCTCAAGGTGCTTCTGGTGCTGGAGATCGCTCATTAATTGCTTGCACGTGGAGTGTGGTTCGATGTCGCATATGGATACTTCTTGAAGACAGCTGTTAGGTGGTAGTGTAATGGTGTTAGTTGTAACACGTTCTAGTGTCAAACGTTTTAACTTTGCATTACGGCACAAATTAATTTGTTCAACATTAACCTGATTTAAACATAATGTTGTTAACTTTGTTGATTGTTCTATTGACTGAATGAAACGCTTGAAATATGTAGAACGGTTTACATCTTGCAGATTTTCATGAAATGTAGTATAACTGCAATCAATGTTCACTTCTTCCAGTTGTGCAGTTGGTACCAAAACAGGTACATTGGAGTGCTTGTATTCAAATGTTCTCAATGCTGTATTGTGTAATAGATCTACATCCGCGCTAGTGGATAAACATTGTTCATCACAAATCACATGGTGGAGAGTTAAGTTCTCTATTTGCGGAATGCTCTCCAGGGCCTTCTTAAACTTAATGAATGTACCTATCCTATATAATGTATTCCTATGATTGCTGATAGTTAAATTATTCAGTCGTTGTGTTCTCTTCAAACATTCCAGCATGATGTCTACAAGCTTAAATCTTAAATAAAACGAAACTGTTAGTGCCAAGCTTCTGCATTCACAATTCTTCTCGATATATCTAATTGTGTCATTGTTGTATGCGTCATTTTCAACATAGCCCGGATCATAAAGATAATGATGTTTGATATATATATGATTATCACTAGAGGAGACTAAACATTCTTGCCTAACACATTTAAGCAGTAACTGGTGAAGTCTTACAGGTAGCGACTGCTCCCACAAATAAAAGTCCCCTATTGGTATAACTACATCACATGCACACATATGTTTTGACATTTCACCTGCCATGGAAGGACACATCCCCGTAACAAACAACAGTATGTTTTCCATTTCTAGCAGAATTTCCGATGACACACAATATGCTTTGTAAGTTTTTAAATTGTCAGTTTTCTGCTCATCATTTCCTGAGATCATATACAATGATGCTAAAAACTCCTGCATTGTCTTGTGAAAAAACGACAAATTAAACTCTTTATCGAGAGCGCTTCCTATTACTTTTGACTGAGATAGAATGCCAAGTTTTAATGCAATATGAAGTTCTTCACGGCCTAAATGGTCCTCTACTGATTCTTGAGAGAATACAATACATGTTTCGTTACCAGGCGAGAACAGACCAAGAAAGGCCAACCTTCCAAGTCTTAATAACAACGGCCCATACATCTTGCACATTTTTTTATTGAACATACAGTCCGGAAGAAATATAGCGTGCCGAGACCACTTCTCTTTGATGTTTGGTAGGTCTAAAATTTCTGACATTTTACATACTCCATGTGTTTCCTTTTCTGCGTATTTTATCCACAACTCAATCATGGTACTGTATATACTGGCAATAGTTCCATCTAAGTGACCGTTTGTATACCATAAGGCGACCAAAGCCGTAAGCATGATAGGCACATTCATTAATGCTTTCATATTTCCTTCTGTTGCAAAAAAATCTTCCGAATTTTTGTGTTTTTCAGTCTTTTGGTTTAGGATTGCCACAATATGACCAACTAATTTCGTAGTACCATGATCGTCTAAGCCTATAATCTCCACAGCCCTGTCTATTTCTCCTTGCACTAAATGCAGCGATTCTAGTTTCCAAGGTCTTGTTGTAATGATTATTGTATACTCGCTTTGGTCATTCCTTCTGGGTAGACCCGTTTTATCAAGAGACAACCCTTGGTAATTTGAAGACCACTCATCTAGACCATCTAGTACAATCAAACAATTGTGCGATTCCTGTTCAAAAACCTCTTTAATGATCGAAATCAATTCCGGTTCATCAGTACACAATTGCTTTTCTATCATTTTCAGTATGTGGCTATCAGACTTTGCATGTCTCAATTTAACAAAGAACACTAACTCAAAATTAAGCATAATTATTTCATCACCATCTTGGGTACTTAATCCGTTCTCTTTCTTACTTAGACCACTCAACCAGTTGCTTATCATCTTCATGCTCCATGTTGTTTTACCCATTCCCGCATCTCCCAGTACAAATATCTTCCTACAAGCTTTCTCATCTCTGTAAAATATATCTTTGTAGGAGTTGACTGGCTCTCTCTTTCGTGTTTTTCCACGTGCACCTGCTTTTTGTTGTTCTGGTTGCCTTGGGTCATTGATTAAATCATCACGGATAACAAGCCGTGTATATACCTTGTTGATATCTATGTTTAGTTCACACAATAGTGGTGAGACAGGGATGGAAGATAAATGTCTCTGGTACATGCCTCGTAGACTCTTCTGCAGTTCTGAAATACATGACAGCAATATTAAAGGTGTACAGAGTTAAAGCCTCTTTTAGGTTTCTAATTATATTTTGCTGCTAGTATTCTTTTCAACGTGTATATCGAGGCATCTGTGCCACATGAACACATTTTCTGGTTAATATATTATTATTTACCGACCATTACAGAACATAATTATAATTTCGTAATTGACTTACTCTCTTTTCTATGATTGTATCCTTGAAGTTTTTCCACCCTGACCGTATGTCTATCTTTCATAGTAGTATTCAGAAGCTCTATCTGTAAATCTCTTATATCATTCTGGCATCTTTGAAGGCCCTGTAAAATAAATAGTTTTATCATGCAGATATGCACTTTTCTGCCTCATAAAGGGTGACCTATTAAATTTTGCTTTATTAGGCACTGAACAATAGAGCAAATCCATGCGGAATCCCTCGGCGTTTATTGTACGTAACGTTATCTAATGGTCATGCACGTAACGTTGCCTAACGTCATAAAACAAACAAAAAACAACAACATGGCGGCGTCCTCGATAAGCGTAACATTCTGAAAAATAGGTAATAATAGTAATTCATACAAAAAATGTGGATAATCTACATGATAAATAGAATATTATGTCAGTGCCTGTTACTATCAAGTTTATTAGGCTCGGCACGAAAACGAAGAATGGCTCGGCAGAGCCTCGCCATTCTTCGTTTTCTAAGCCTCGTCAAATAAACTTGATAGTAAAAGGCACTGACATAATATTCTCTATGTGTATGGACAATGATCATTGGAATACATTTTAATGCATTTATATACATTAACAGTTCAATACACTTTCAACAAATAAATGTTTCATGCTCACACCTTATGCCAGCCCAGCTCTGTGCTAATTATTGTTGAAATATAAAACAGTGGCTGGGTTCTAACTGACTTGAAATACATGTGATTACAAAAAGCATATGCCCATGCTATACTTTTAGTGCATATGTGTGAAGTTGAATAACCTAGCAACCATGAACACATTACCATACAATGTAGGAACATTCTGCGGAATTAATAAACTGCAACTCAATATGGAAGACATTTTGAGCTGTGTATTACAATAACTACTGAAAAGTGGATCCATTGGAAGCTACAAAACAAACAAAAGACAAAAGTAGCAGACTTGGTTTATTGAGTCTGTTCATGAGAAGTAATATAATTTACAACACCTCTTGCGAGCCCTAGTGTCGGCTTAGTCGGTATTCTACTTTAAAACCACAAATAGTGGGCGTGATGACCGCAAAGGACCAGTAAGTATTAAACAAACACTCGTGTGGATTTCAATAAATACTGAAAACTCATTTTAGTATTTATTGTCATTGAACAGACTCAATCAAACCGAGTCACTACTTTTCTCTCTTGTTTGTTAAGTGCTGTGTGGCGGCCGTAAAAAGTCGCCCGACTACAAATCGGTAGTGTTATTATTTACTTGTCCTTTCTGATCATCAAGTCCAGACTGTGATGCTTTAAAGTGGAATATCGCTTAAGCCGGTGATAGGAGCGTGAGTGTTTGTGTTTCTTGCTTTAAAAGGATTCCCTTTTCAGTATATATTGACATTCACACTAGAGTTTGTTAAGTGCCATGTGTCGGTGTAAAAAGTCCAAACGGACGAAGAGTGATCACAATAGCTTAATTTTGAGTCTTCGGTGATCTTAAAATAGAAAATGTGTCCATGGGACAAGGATGCCTCGTTTTAGCGCTGTCAGTCACATACACAAAAACAATAAATTTATTAGTAAGTCATTTTTACTGACATTCTTTTAGCAAGAATTTAGCAAAAATATGTTGCTATCTCGTATATGTTATTGTTTATCAAGTTTGAAAGCTGTGTTGCTATTATTTTATTGTGTGAGAAATCGACTAAAATAACAGAGTACGCAATTACGCTGAAGGTCATCCTTTCTGACCTTCTTTTTTGTAGTCACATAGAAGATATGAAGACTGCAATGCTATGGTAAAGTGTGAACAGTGCAACTGCTCTAGGACCGCACTGTACCGCAAAGTGCAAATTAAATATACAACGAAAATAACAATACAAACCACAGAATGGTGAAGACAGGGTGACCGACTTGGAACGGACACACAGCGCAAAAGGAAATAACTGTCGAGTCACCAAATGTGTTTCGATTGTTGCAGTTTTCGAGGAAGATGGAGGAAATGTTTCAGAAGGTATACACTCTCGTAAAATATGGCCTCAATCAGCTTTGTTGCAAGGATGAATATTGCCCTAAGAATCTGTCAGGGAAGGTTGTGTCTTATATTTAGTTCTGCTCAACCCGGGGCTAGAGGGCGTGAACGGTAGCTAGCATATTTCACTACCACTCATGAACAGTCTCAATCAAACCGAGACTGCAATATTTCGTATGTGTCGTGCTCGGCCGTTTCCAAAGGTCCATTATCATACTCTTTTCTTTTAGATAGCTCGTGACAATAAAATGCTTCAACGTTTATGCTTCGTCCTGCTTCATGGGCCAGAAACAATCTCTTAAGCCTGGTAACGACCAGTTTTTCTCTGTAGATATCCTGGAAGAGATTTGTGTAATGTTGAAGGTTCTACACACATTTTTGACAACAAACTCAAATGTTCCCTTCCCGGACATATAAGGTATGAAGACTAATGCTGCTGTGATCGGTGTAGGTATGGAGGATCTGGTAAGGTATGCAAATCAGACAAATGTTCCTATGGAAACCATAGCACCCAAACGCATTGGTACAGTAAATCAGCACTGTACCACACAGAGCAAATTAAATATACAACGAAATGGAAACTACAGAAAACGGTATGAAGAATACATCTGTCTTGATCTGATAATGTATGAAGACTGCAGCTGCCCTGGTATGGTAAGCTATGACAGCAGTTGCGCTGATATGGTAAGGTAAGACGACTTCAGCCGCTATGATCTGGTATGAAGACTAAAGCTGATATGGTCTGGCAAGGTTAGTTGTGGTTTGGTAAGGTATGAAGACTGAAGCTGCTCTGGTCTGGTAAGATATGACGATAGCAGCTGCTGTGGTCTGGCAAGGTATGAAGACTGAAACTGTCGTGGTCTGGCAAGGTATGAGGAATGAAGCTGCCGTGGTCTGGCAAGGTATGAATACTGAAACTGCTGTGGTCTGGCAAGGTATTAGGAATGAAGATGCTGTGGTCTGGCAAGGTATGGAGACTGAGGCTGCTGTGGTCTGGCCAGGTATGAAGACTGAAGCTTCTATAGTCTAGCAAAGTATAAGGACTGAAAATGTTGTGGTCTGGCAAGGTTTGAATACTGAGGCTGCTGTGGTCTGACAAGGTATGAAGACTGCTGCTGCTGGAAGGTTTGAAGACTGAATCTGTGTGAACTGGCAAGGTATGCAGACTGAATATGTTGTGGTCTGGACAGTTATGAAGACTGAGGCTGTTGTGGTCTGGCAAGGTATGACGACTCCTGTTGCCCAGATCTGGTAATGTATGAAGACTGAGGCTTCTGCTTCGTCTGGCAAGGTATGAAGACTGAGGCTTCTGTGGTCTGGCAAGGTATGAAAACTGAGGCTTTTGATGTTTGTTAAGGTAAGAACACTACATACTGCAGATGCTCTTATCAAGAATGGAATAAATATTATCAATGAAGTTTACCCCATACCAGAAAAAAAGTGGTATCAGATGAACAGTTTCTTATTTTAACAAGTTTTTATTTATACCAAAAGAGGTAATTAAGATTTATTTGGACATTTAAATACATGTTAATATTTCAGTTTCATTGCGAAAACATGGCTTATGTGTTTTTAGTCAACATACCATTTGAATCCCGGTAACGCAATCACTCTCAACCTGCTTCATCCGGGCAACACAATCATCTTCAGTTTGCTTAAGAACATTCAGTTTATCTCGCAGTGATGCATTAAGTTTGGCATCAACGTCAGTCTCAGCATGGTGTGTTCTCATTTCCATGTCAGCTATCATGCTGTCTCTTGTGTCAGCTAAGACATTTTCTTGCTCTTTGCAGATCCTCACCAAATTAGCCCTGAGTGTTGTCTCCTTCTGATCTAATGAAGATATCGCTACACGCTGTTTTTCGACAATGTCAGCCAAACTAGTTTGAAGCTTCATTTCCATAGCTTGTATCACTTCAAGTTTCTTTTCCTCCACTGCCTTAAGTGCTTCCTGACGAGCTTCAAGTTCGTCTTTTAAGGTTAACTCTAAACGATCATTTTTTAACTGAAAATAAACATCATAAGTCTGGTATATAACTTGTACAGCAACCAAAAGCAGAAACAATGAATATAATGAACAAATTTAATTTAACATTTAAAACGCAGGTAGAAATATGAAATAAATCAGTGCTTATTAGTGGGGTTTAACACCACCTGACCACTTTTCCTGATTAATATTTCAGTCGTATCAAAACATTTTCTTCTTGTATCAGTTAAATAATTCTGCCAACATGAAATACGCCACGACATGACTCGCCACCCACTCCCATTATATTGACGCCGGGCATATCAGTCCTAGCACTATCTCTAATATGCTGTACATCAAGCAAACGAGTTGATGATGACCCGGCCGGAGATGAACCCACCACCTAATGCATGAGAGACGGACGCTCTACTTAAAGGTAAAGTCGCACTTGTTTGATTATTATTGTTCAAGGATGGCAGATACACTTGTATTATTATCTGCAAAGTGAACTTGGCACTATGGATGTCGTGAAATACTATTATGCAGAAATTATATATACTGAAAGGAAAAAGCAACGCAGGGTGCGTATTTCCGCTATATATTGCATAAAGTGCAGTTAGTTAGAGAAAGGACACAACTGTGATGTTGTAGACGTTTTAATCACAGTACACGTTGTAACAAGGAATTCATAAATGCTGAAGTTCCTCTTTGAAAAATTGAGCCAGTTCAGTACTGTATTTAATGTTAAGTGATTGCAACATTTAAAACCTAGTTTGCTCACCTGCTTGAGCCAAATGCGCATTCTGACGATAATGAAACTTTAAAGGGGTAACCATTGGTGTGTTCAGTGCTGTTTAAACCTTCTTTCGAAAAGGACAGGCATAATGTCGCCCTGTACCATTCGATTAGCAGTAGCATATTAAACATACAATATATAGCGGAAATACGCACCCTACGTTTCTTTTTCCTTTCAGTATAGATATATCTGGATTTATTTACATAGACCGTCGGTAGGAGAGAATATACCAGGTAAAATACCATATGCTTCGTGTTAAAATAATGCGTGACTCACATGTTAGAAATAACCAACACTACTGAGTCACATCTTATTTTTACTCTGTTAGATGTACTGGCAAAAGAATTTAAAATTACACAAACTTGAATATTTAAGCTCTCTCAATTACATCCCTTACCTGATTAAGTTTCTTTCTGGCACTGACGGCATCTGGATGATTCGCAAGTACTTTACTGTCATTCAGCAGATCGATCATGTTATCAATGTACTGTCCTAGCTCATCATCCGTGACTTTCAGAGTAGCCGAATGCATGATAGCATTACGTGCCTGTCTGCTCTGTAAAATCAATTGTTTGGAACGTTACAATAAACAACTACATACCAACAGACTGCGTACCAACAATATAATACAATTAAGTAACTTAAAGTGGTGTATGTGATGTTATATATGAGTATCACAGTCAAACCAGTTCATATGTGGTTACTTTTATCAGAAATCAGCGAACACATGTGGTTTTGGTGGGTAATTATCCCAATGCTTTAAAAACGCGTTACGGGACATTGTTAACGTCTGCGTTTGTCCGCCTGTCCGTCCGTCCGTCCGTCCGTCCCTTCGTTACCATGTTTTTTTCAATAACCACTGAGTAGAATTCAACCAAATTGAGTGCATTAATTACCCATATGATAACAGCGAACAAGAGCAACATTATCTTTTTCTCCGCCGAGGTGCTCTCAATGGGGTCAATAGGTGAAATACATTTTAAAAAATACATTGTCATTGTTGCACATAACTTGATATATATACGCATTTATGAAAGATAAACAACATATCAAATGATTTCGTTATTTAAAACCCAGACGTCTGCCCAGGGATTAGACGGGTATGGAGGGGTGGCGGATGAAGGGGGTGGGGGTAATATTGGGATCATATTTTTAATTATGTCTCAAATGGAACTTTATGATGATGGGATTACACCTTATTTGTTTCCTCTGTGGTAACCCTTGGACCCCGGTGTAAAGGGACCCGAAAATCAATCCATTCACCAAATACAAACAAGTTATAAAATCTGAAGGGAGTGGTATTAAAGTGAAAATATTTTTCATTATCGGATAACAGTGACTTTGACCTACTGATCCCATATTCAAAAGGTTCATACGTCAACGAAGGACAGTCAAGTTATATAGTTTAAAGATGGTGGGTGTAATCCTTCAGAAGTGAAGAGTAATAGAAGTGGAATATCGCTGATGCCGCCGACGCCGGACAAAGCGATCCCCAAATGTCTGATATGCTACGCAGACGACACCAAAATCGTATTGACAATAACAGAACTTACTGAAAATGCAAGATAAATAATGTGTTTAATTTAAATCGTATTAAATTTTAGTTAAAAGCGTTTTATTGAAAGCTCGATTTCAATTCATGTCCATGCATAATGTAATATATTCTTTGGGATCTTATTTTTATGGATTTTTGTACGTTTATTATTCATTGATCATGACATATTTTATACTATGTTTATTGAATAAACAATATCTAGTTTAGTGTAGCACGTTATCAATACAAGTTAACAGTAATACGAGCAAAGTGTAACTGTTATGCAGTTAGATAATTTTCACTTGACTGATATTGTTAGGTGATCAATTATAATCTCGTTACCATTATCTAAATTATGTTATCCATAATACTATGTAAATAAACAAATGGGATGTACCGTACCCGTGAAGTGTAAATAAACAAATGGGATGTACCGTACCCGTGATTGTGTAAAAATGGGATGTACCGTACCCGTGATTGTGTACATCAACAAATGGGATGTACCGTACCCGTGATTGTGTAAATGAACGTGTTTCATACCAACTGTCTTAATAATATACATATACTCCTCCTTGTAGGACCACAACATGATTATTTAATCTTTAATATTATGAGTTTTATATACATATAAAAAGTTAATATATCTGTGCAATGTATCAATTGTAAAAGACAGTAAATTGTTCAATTACAACACTTTAAAGTATGACCCAAATCTAAACATGGTCCTTAAATTATTTTGAGGAGTATACATATAGATACATACAATGTACAGACCTTAGAAAATGGGTCCTCTGGAGGGTTAATTGGGACTGCCAGCTCGTTCTGTATAAACAGCCCATTAATGGCTACACTAAGGATGCCGGGACAATCTGTCTCTTCTGCAGTAGCCTTGTTCTTATATCCTGTTTCTGATATGAAACATTTCGCAAGTTCCCAAGGGTGCGAGCACCATTTGGTGGCATCGGTGTTCTTCCACGAGGGAGCCCCATGACGATGCAGTGTTTCAATCTTGTTAAAGATCTTGTCACAAACGTTGTTAGGACATTGGCGAGAAGGTTTGCCTGGCTCATGGTAAGTACATTTTCCTCCCCTTTTAACGCAAATTCCCAGTGTGGGACATGGAAGCACGTTCTCCGTAGTACATTGGCCACACCTGACCTCTGTCAATCCCAGGGTAGTTTTGATGTCATTCAGAAAGGATGCATGTAGATGATCCACTTTGTTGTTCACAAAATTGACAATGCCTTCCTTCAGGTACTTTAGAGCGAGAGAGGCTTTGATCCAATTACCATATAGTTTATCAGTCAATTGTTCTTCGTGCGTCATTGTCACTCACTAATTGCTTCAATACAATATTTAAACCATGTCATCATTGCTACCTCGCTCAACGCAGGCAGATACCGGTATCCGAGGATCTGCAATTGATTGTATAGTAATTATATTAATATCAATTATTACCAGGAGATCTACAATTGAATGCATAGCCAAAGCAATACTAACACCAACTATTGAAAACTTATTGCAAATTAGTGGGTCAAGAAACAAGAGGCCGAAGAGGGTCTGTGTCGCACTAATTGTTTAAGGTTTTATTGTGTTCATAAGCTTTTTAAATATTTTTTTATTTATTATTTAATTTATAAACATATTTTGAGAAATATAATGGACATTGAGAGAAACACAAAGCATCCATGCTTTTAACAAGCTGATTCTTTGATTTGACCTAGTGACCTAGTTTATGACCCAATCTTGTCCATTTGCGAACGGAACGAATATCTCATTCAGACAGCTCTTTGACCACGCTTTTTCTTTGACCACGCTTTTTCTTTAATTTGACCTAGCGACCTAGTTCTTTTTTATTAGACATGATCTATGTATAAAAGACACTATCACATCACATCGATATGCATATTATGACCATGTTTCATGAGAAATTGACCAACAATAAAGGCCATATTGACTTGAAAAGCTTTTTCTTTAATTTGACTCAGTGACATAATTTGTGTCTGACGTGAACCATTTTCAAAATGCATCGTTAATATACACCCTCTGAAAAAGTATGGTGAAAAGTAAATAAAAAATGAAGGCCTTAACCCCTAACGTTAACGGTCATTAAGACTTTTCAATAAGTTTATTAGAGATGGTATGAAATACGAAAGGCCTAAGGTGGTTACGAGGCAAATCATAGCTTTTTTGATATAAACGTAAGTGCCATATTTATGTTTATTCTAATCTGGTATAGTTGGTTTTCAGCATTATAATTAGTAATAACAGCTTACCCCAATGCAGATCAAATTGTATGACATAGTAATGCTCTATAGAGTTTACAGGGCTGAATATAGCATTTGGTCAATAACCAAGGTCCGAAACTCTGTTGATTCTCATCGAATATAGCACATTTCCTTTAAACTTGTTCATGCTTATATTAATATAAATAGTTTGACCAGATTAGAAAATAATGTGATAAAGGCAAATAAGCTACATTGTTTAAGATAACAAGGCAGAATATAACATTATTCAACAAGAGCCATAACTCTGTTATCTTATATTCAATATTGGTGGTTTTCAAATGTGTCCGAGCTTCTATTAGAGATTTACAGTTAACGCGGATGCCGATATCAGACTACTGTTTAAGCGGTTATCTCAGAGCAATCGTATACAATTAAATGATGTATGCACCACGTGTTATTGTATTATCGTAGTATATTGGCGACAGGCGCAGATCTAAGGTGAGCGTTGAACCTAACGCGATTTTACTATATTACACTTACACTAAGATGAATGAAAGGCAAGATATGACATCACAAACATAAAGTGTTGACAATAGGGATACCGCCTTGGGAACGGTTAATCCAATATTGGTGGGTTTCGAAGCTGTCCAAGATATTGTTGATATGAAGACCCTGACACAGTTTAGTAAAGATCCAATGCAAAATGAATGTGTTAGTATTTCCAAGGCAGACTATATATCGCATTTTTTATTAAAAACATAACTGTGTTGTTCATTAACCAATATTAGTGGTAATAACCAATATTATTTATTCTCAAACTTGTCGGAGCTTTCATTGGTATTAAGACACAGACAACTTTTGGTACGGACCAACTGTAAGCTGAAGGTGCTAGAGTGTTAACAAAGCAGAATATGACATATTTCATTGTTTAAAATCAATATTGATTTGTTTCGAATGTATCCAAGTTCTGACTAAAATAAAGACAGTTATACAGTTTAGTAAAGATCAAAACGCAAATTAAATAAGCCAGGGCTTTAACACGGCCGAATATGGAATTTTCCATTGAAACAAGGGCCATAACTCTGTTATTTAATAACCGATATTGGTGGTTTATTGATATAAAGACCTTGACACAATTTGGTAAAGATCGAATGCAAAACGGATGTGCAAGGGCGTTAACAAGACATTATTTTAACATTTTTCATTGAATCAAGGGTCATAACTATGTTGTTTAATATCTGAAATTGGTGATTTTCCAATTTGTCCAATTTCTTTTTCGATTGAATCGGCCAGTTTAATTAAAAGTACGACACAAACACCTCCCGGATGGCCTCGCCTGGTGCATTCGGAAGTAGTTATGCAATTATATGAATTGAATTGATTTGAATGTTTTTTAACGGCTCATCAACACAGTATAGGTTATTTAGAGCCGCCCCAGAGAGAGGGGAAGGATACATAGGAATCCGGGAACCGTGCCCTACTCTTATTATCGAATATATCTTATGGTTATTTAACGTGCTCGGAGGATAGACCGATACACGGGACCGCCCGGTTTACTTCCTCATCCGATGGACGAGGCTAAGGAACAGTGTCTTGCCCAAGAACACACCGACGAAACTCAGTGGCACCACGGAGGATTGAACCCGGGGCCTCCGGTTACAAAGTGTACTTGGATTAAAACGTCCACAATAGCACAGTTGTGTCATTTTTTTAACTAGCTGCAACCCTTTTATTACAAAACATATTGTGATTTCTTTTGAATATTACGTGGAATTACGTGTTCAGTGTATACATTATATAAAGGGAATTCCCCAGTTGCGTTTCGTTTTTCCTATAGTATGTATGCAAGACGAATGAATACACATCAAACAGAATGTCAATACTCTGCTTAGGATATCAGCGGCCGAATGTTGATGAATCGTCATACATATGGATAAGTGTATGCTCCGTTTTTAAGATGACTTTGTTTTAACCTTTACTTGACACAAACATTCCAAGTCGTATGAACACCTCTAATTACATATACTAACATCAGATATTTCAATAAAAGCAATATCAAACATATACAATTGTTACACGAACACCTCTAATTACATGATACTAACATATCAGACATTTCAATAAAAGCAATATCAAACATATACAATTGTTACACGAACACCTCTAATTACATGATACTAACATATCAGACATTTCAATAAAAGCAATATCAAACATGTAAAATTGTTACACGAACAACTCTAATTACATGATACGAACATATCAGACATTTCAATAAAAGCAATATCAAACATGTACAATTGTTACACGAACACCTCTAATTACATGACACTAACATATCAGACATTTTATATCAAACATGTACAATTGTTACACGAACACCTCTAATTACATGATACCAACATATCAGACTTTTCAATAAAAACAATATCAAACATGTACAATTGTTTTCTTTATCTTATTAAGAACATGTCTGTTTAAATTTAGATGTAAGTTTGACTTTGCCTGCGAGAAAGTTATGCCAGTCACAACAGCGAAATAGTAACAATTACTATAACTGTTAATTCATTACGAACTTTCAAATCTTCACTATGTAAGTACTTCCGTTTCAATGAACTTTTAAACTGACTGAGCAACCCTAGTTGTTGTTACTGTTTATTATTTACCTTTACACTTCGCTTTTAAGGAAGGTTTATCCAAACTTTACAAGATAAATAAGAGAGACAAACAATCCAGTATGAGAAAATGACGATTACTAAAGTAAGTTATTTCCCTTTATCTAACCATGGGCACCTGAATGAGCTGGGCCAATACAACAAGTATGTCTCAAACTTTAGTATGCTCACTATTTTTCATTTTATTTCATACATATCTGTGAAACATGTATCACTTATTTATAAATTCTGCAGTGTAGTTAGACCTGTATTGACTTGGTAAGCACAGCATACTACGTCAAGGGGAAAATTAAGTTTCTCGTCTTAAAGATACCGAACCTATATTTAAATGGTATTAAGGAGTTAAGTGTGACGTATTTTCAGTTCGACGAACATCCAAAATGTAGTATATACGCAAGAAGTCGATGCGTAATTATCAACTCCGTGCAGGTAATATCGATAGAATTACAGCTTCCGAAGATATTTCATAAACATGTTTTGCTCTGAGTGTCATGTGAACTAAGGACCTTGCGCACGTATTGTCTCATTGATTAAGATAAGCACTACACCATCGAAACTTGTTGATATTAGGTAGCAATTTAGCAATAGGCATTAAACATGTACAACGACTAGAGCACAGGCGAGCACACACTTATATCCTACTAAATAAAAAATCGAAACAACCTTGTTCTGAGAAGGAATTGTAGTTTACATTTGATAAAACAAGTTGCTTTCTTTTCAAAAAAAAATTGGAAATCGACTAATACACTAAATATAAAACATAGAGCAGTCTCGGTTTGAATGAGACTTTTCATGAACTGTAGTGAACTGTAGTGAAACATTCTTGCTTACGTACACGCACTCTAAGTTGGAAGAACTCAATATTTTAAATATCAATAGTACGTAAATATGAGACATCCCGAAAATGGTATGAATATGACGGCGAACAAATGAACTTACAAAGGGGTATTTTCATACCAGTTTGTAATGAAATGCTTTCCCCTAAGCGAGAATCCTGCGTATCACAAATAACAGTCAAACGACTAACTCTAAAAGCAAACAACATATCCTAAGGGTGATGAAACAATGCTCTGAGTATTTAAAAGCTGTAGTAGTCGAACCACCTATTTGAAATTAAAGTAAGAAAGCGAAGTGTTTAAGAATGTACTATCGTTATCTCCAGAGCAATCGGAATAAATAATAAGAAGAGTTATTGCACCTCGCACAAAATCCTAAGAATTTCATTGGATTAGAGCGGTCACATGGTGACCCTCTATTATTCTAAAGAGGGTCAGTAGATTTAATAGAGGGTCACTAAAACAATATGGACGACAATTCCGATTCAAAGTTTAAATCATTTGCAAATAGTTCTTTAAGTCGTTAGTTACAAACATGATAAGTAAATTAATAATATGTTTAAACTTTACCGGTCGTGACGTCAGCGTCATGACGTCAAATTGCGCGAACGTCTTAATGACGTTGACGCTCCATTAAAATGGTTAAATATTGGTGTTTGCCTTAAAAAAAGGTGCTCGATGCAATAAATCAGTTATTGGATTTGTTACTGACCCCCTACAGAAATATGTGGGGTCAGTCAGATATATAGGGGGACTCGGCTATTGCCTCGCCCCCTATAAATCTTACTGACCCCACATATTTCTGTAGAGGGTCAGTAACAAACCCAATAACTAATATTTTCTTCCCAGTATGAACATTAACACATATATTTTTCGAGTCATTACTAACTATTCATATTCATGTAAATAATGTAAATAGAGACAGAGATATGACAAGAGTATAGCTAAGAAGCATGTAGAAAAAAGTCAAATAAATTGGCTAGCAAACTTGTAAGATATTGCACTACATGTATGTCAAATAAAATCATTTATCTTAAAAGTTACTAAGCTATTTAGACAATTAACAGTAGATATAAAATTCAAACAAGAATGGTTCTTTAACGTGCTCGGAGGATAGACGGGACCGCCCGGCCGACGGGCGAGGCTGAGGGAAAGTGTCTTGCCAAAGAACACACCGACGAAACTCAGTGACACCACGGAGGATTGAATCGGGGGCCTCCGGTTACAAATCCGCCGCGCTACCGATTGAGCCACGCCAGCCCTCGAAAGTATATGGAAAAGGGCTAATAAAAATTGTCTTACAACCTTTCATAGTGCAGTTTCCTGTTTTTCTAGGGCTGTAACTGCATTCCGGATATGTACTTGATCTCATCATGCTTTTGACAGTTGATTTTAATGGTATACATGATTGACATGATGAAGTAGTAAGTTTCCCGTATCCATATCCGATTTGTGTTTACTGCAGATTTTTAAACATGGACAGATGAATATGAAACACCATGGAGTATTCGCCAATGTATTTTAACCTGATAAGAGTGTTACGTGTATGTGTGTGTGTGTGTGCATGCGTCCGTACATGCGTGTGTATGTGTGTGTGTGCGCGCGCACACGTGCATGCATGCGTGCGACATTTTGCATGTATTGTCCAGGTCGTTACATATGAAAGGCTGCATATTTCCGTATGCTCGGAGATAAGTTGTAACGTGTGAACCCCTTACTGGTGATCCAGATAGACCAGTCCAATACATGGCAAGATTATTATTTTTAATCAAACTTAATAATTGGCACTAAAGCATGAATGACTTGCACTGTCATGCGTCTTAATATGTGGGTGCATGCGTGCGTATGTATGTATGTAGTTCTATAACTACTCTTTATATACTGAACGGGAGCTACTAGTAACATTGGTTTTAAAGTCTTTGATGTAACCCGGCTGTGTATTAACCCCACGACATCCTAAATGCTCTACCACTACATAATACCAAGCCACCGTCGCAGTTCAATACATGTAAACATTAACGTTCTGCTTATATTACATGCAAACATGAACACACAGAGATAAATTGTAACCTACATTTTAAAAAGTGATGTATAGACGAAACTATCCGGAAATGATCTCTCACCAGCGAAACGTTGTTATCCCTGAAGTGTTAAATTCTTTAAATATTACATCTGCCTAATATTATCGTTTAATATTAAACATACAGTGTCTTAATTTTAGATCGCAGTAGCCTACATGGATAACTGCTACTTTTCTTCAATTTTTAAATTATGTCATTTTAAATGTTAATAAGGTTTTATCGTAGAAATATAACCATACACTAATTGCATGTACTTATTATACCACACATACAACGCCCATGCCCCAGGCAACATTGTGTACTTAATTATTACCTGACCTGAGGGTGATATTGCAGAGTGATAGTAAATCGCAGGGTGATAGTAAACAAATTATCGCATGCGCAGCTTTGGCGCGGGTTAGTTTAAACTTATTTATTTTACATCGATTGTAACGAAAGCTGTATGAACTGATTTGAATCACTCTCGATGTCTTCCTGGGTAGAACCAGTACTAAGCAAATTCAGATAAAGTGTCTTGCTCAGGGACACAACGCATATGGCAATGGCGGGGATGGAACCCACGACTTTTCGATCATGGGACCAACGCTCTACCACTAGACCACAGCGCTCCACCTGGTGTCGGGTTGGTGCGCGTATTGTTCCGGCGACATCCTCTAGTGATAGCCATACGCTCAGTATGGTGATATGGCTACTTTAACCTTATCATAACTCAATTTCAATGAATTGTTTCTCATTTTCTTAGTTAAGTTATTTCCAATCCAATGAATATATAATTTTCAAAAAAATATCCGGCAAAGTGATATCTGTACTGAAAATGAGCTTTATTTTGGTCCGAAGGGATGTCGATATAATAAAATAAACATCACGTTCATGAGAGGGTGATAGTAAGAATGTTCACCTTTAGGAAATTGATTATCACACTCGGCTTCGCCTCGGGCGATAATTGTATCTTATGGGTGAGAATTCTTACTATCACCCTCTCATGAACTGGATATTTATATATTATACCTCACATAAAACGCCCAATCCTATAGACAACAGTGTAATTTCTTACTATCCGACGCGAAGGTGATATTACAGGGTGACAGTAAATCGCTGGGTGACAGTGAACAAATTATCGCACGCGCAGCTTTGATGTATGTTTGTTTGTGTGCGTACAGTTTCGGTGACGTCATCGACTCAGCATGGTAAAATTACTATGTTTAACTCAACATAACTTCAAAAGTACTTTAACGATTTTAGTAATTTACCATCATTCTTAGTTATTTCCAATCCAACGATATAACTTTCAAGGCAACTTTTTGAAGAAAAATCAATCCGGCGAAGATAAATCTGTACAGAAATGACGCTTATTTTGGCCCGAGGGGATTTCCGTACAATAAATTAAATATTACATTCATGAGAGGATAATCCTATCCTCAGGGGTTGAACATTCTTACTATTACGCTCTCATGAATGTGATTTTACATATACTGAAAAGAAGAAGAAGCGCATAATGGGAATTGTCGCTATATATTGTATCGAATGGTACTCGGCGGCATTAAGCCTGTACTTTCGGAAAGAAGGTCTAAACAGCAATGGTCACTCCTTTAAAAGTTTCATTATCGACAGAATGCACATTTGGCTAAAGCAGGTGAGAAAACTTAGGCTTTATACGTTGCAATCTCTTAACATTAAACACAATACTGTTTTTTAAGCGAAACTTCAACATTTATAAGAGTATACTTCGATTAAAAGGTCTAGTACATGACAGAGTTTTATTTTTTGTAATAAGTTGTAGCCCCTTTTTGTACATCACACGTTGAGATATATCTGGAATATTATTGGAATTAGGTGTGTATAATAATAGTGTAGTATGGGCAATTGTTTGTTAATGTTGAAAATGATAGTAGGAAGGACTTGTCCTTTGACCATTCGAGTGTCAATATGATAATAATAACCGGTTTTAGATTTAAGTCAACTGATTAGATAAAGGTTTTAAAAATAAGTCATGTATTTAAAAGGACATCGGGGTTGATAAGATATCAGTTAAATTATTGAGACTTACTAAACGAACTCTTGTTTCTTTTATAACTGATTTTATCAAATCTAGCATCTCTACAAGCCCTTTTTCGTATAGACTTAAGCTCAGGTTACTCTGTCTTAAAAACATAGACTATATTATCAAATTTTATTTTAGGTCAGTACCTACTTACTAAATCCTATCAAAATATTTGAAAAAGTGCATGCGGTACAACTAGATAAATATTTTGATGACATTGGGCCGACCATAAAAGTTGTTGGTTTGCTGTTTCCCTACCTGCCCACGAACAAGGGCCCTACCCAAAACTTTTTATAACATATTTTTAACATTATTTTAATATGTTACTATCTTCAGTAGAGTTTTCTTTAATTACTGTCCTTGTCAAAAACGAAATTCACCTACCTAATCATTTATGAAATCCTGGGTTGACGGGTTTTCTTTAAAAGTATCGAAGCAAATCCTGCTAAATTCCAGGCTATAGCTGTAGGTAAAAAAGACTTGAGATACAAATCCTATTTTAACATTGATAATAGTAATAGTACTTGTGATGAAGTAGTAAAGCTACTAAATGTAAATATAATTTATCTTTTAACGTATATTCAAAACATTTGACAAAAGCATGTCAACAGTTAAATATTTGCGAAAGGACTGGAAAATCTTACGCATACATACTAAGTCGTCTTAAAATGTGTCTTGCATTTATTCTGTCGTTTAACTTCTGCCCACTATTATGTTACGTCTGTACTACATTGTACTAAGGGAAACACAGTACCGTGAAAGTTAAAAAATCCAAGAAAGAGCTCTATGGTTTATATATGATAACTACTTAAAGTTCTCCGAAACAATGTTTTGTTTCATGAACATGTTTATGTTTATTTAAATCGAAATCAATACACAACAATATATATTTACAATTCACATATTGCAATATCTGAGAAAAGCGAGAATAATATTTTGTTTTATGACGTAGAAAACTTTGAACAGGTAAATTAATCCACAGGTAAATGTATTTATCAATTATCTGGCAATAGTTGTGAGCTATACAATTCAGATTTACCTCATTTCCCCGTGCATTTCCCCGTGCAGTCACGCAGTGGTAAAAGTAGTATCTACGTCATTCACATAATACTTATTTTTACATACAACTTAGCGGTTTTAAATATATTTTGCTCTCCGGGACTATCAAGAAATGTTCATAATGTTTATGATGTTTAAGAGTTAAATTTGATAATATTAGAAAAGGGGTGGCCAATCATCTTTAAGTTCATACAAACTACTTTTGGATACTTAGGCGAAGCTACCTTCATTACATATACGGATGTATATCAGGAGAATATGTAATATTGCAATAGAAACTTTAAACATATTTAAATAAAATGGTTCCGCCAATGCAAAACTGCTTATTAATTAAAGATGATAGCTCATTTACCTTTTAGCTATACACATATTTTACTGGTGCCTTACGTCAAGAGTAATAATAACTTCCGGTATGTCGCCCCAGTGTTGTCTATCTCGCTACCAGATGCATATATAAGTATTACAAGAGATCCTTGTGGAATGGTCAAGACTGTAAAGAGCATGCTTGTAATCAAACAAAAACGTAATGGGCTGCCACAACCGCAGCCTTACTGTTGATCTAGTTTTAATTTGTACTTTTGCCACATTATTGTTTAATATATGCATTGTGTTTTTGTGTTACCTACTGTCCTAGGTGCTTATGTTCCTGTAGACAGTGTATAAATTAGACTATAAATAATAAAATTAGATAATACTCTGCATATTTTTATTTTTATTTTGTTCCAACTTCTGTTTCTCTTCATGGCTGAATTTATATATACAAGTAGAGATATTTGCCTCTTTCAGCATGTTCAGTGCTTAGGAAATTCTATAATAATATACTGAGGGAAAAAAGTTTAGCAAGTTTTTGTTGCACCCTGGAAATACTACAAGAAGCTACTGCCATAGACACGATATTTTATTAAACACACATCAATAACAGTCGAACATCTTAATGACGTAACAAATAAAGGAAAGTAGGGGTCCCATAAAGTCCCAAAATGTCAGTTATCTTGTATACAGTAAGTATCATTTCATCTAAAAAAACATGCTAAACTTTTTTCCCTCAGTATAGTTAAAAAGGACTGTGCCAGTCTAATGTTCATGCTAAATGGTTATTTTATTATAGAATGCGTCTGATGTCTTTACACTACACTTAATAATCTATGACATGTAGGTTGGAGAGGGTGGAGGAATGCGGAGCGGGGGTGGTGTGATTGGAGAGGGGACTGCATTATCCGAGGTAGAGGCATGTATGTGCTTACAGGTAGGATTGGGTAGTTATAACAATTGTTAAATTTAAGGTTTCATTAATTCTTAACTCAGGATAAATATCCATATTTGTATAAAATGCTTTATGTGACAACTCCTGCTATTACAAACTATGTATTTAGTATTTGTGCTAAATATGTTAAATGTGCTTATGTGGCAACACAGCTTAATCTGTATTGCTTTCTGTTGCTATTATATCTGTTACATTGTTATGTATACATTCGTTTTCTATGTTGGTTAAAAATATTATTAATTTAATAAAACAAATACTTCACTTGACTTCACTCAGAAGTAAAATACTCTGTCTACTACGGTGTCCTGTTAGGGCCATGTTACCACCGTCGATGGTAAGATGCGATGGTCGATGGTGAGATGCTATGGTAAGCTGCGATGGTCGATGGTAAGATGCAATGGTCGATGGTAAGATGCGATGGTAAGATGCGATGGTCGATGGTAAGATGCGATGGTCGATGGTAAGATGCGATGAACCATCGACTATCGCATCTTAACATCGACCATCGCATCTTACCATCGCATCTTACCATCGACCTTCGTATCTTACCATCGCATCTTACCATCGACCATCGCATCTTACCATCGACCATCGCATCTTGCCATCGCAGCTTACCATCGACCATTGCATCTTACCATCGCATCTTACCATCGACCATCGCATCTTACCATCGCATCTTACCATCGACCATCGCATCTTACCATCGACTATTGACCTATGGTAAGATGCGATGGTCGATGGTAAGATGCGATGGTAACATGGCTCTAACAGGACACCGTAGTCTACCATGTCTACTTTCGTTTTCATTTCATTATCTGTTTGATAACACCGCAAGAAAAAGTAATTATATTGCAAAGGCTTTTAAAAATATAAACCCAATAAAACAAAGTTTGTATACATATATGTACATATCCTTACAGAAAAGTATGTATATTGCTTTTCATGAACATGATGAATACGGCCCGCTTGAATTGTATATATTTACTCATTTATCTAAATATCATAAATTGTTCTAGTTTCGTGACACTAAGCATGCAATCTCTGGTATTTCATCAATAAGATCGAACTGAAGAAATATTATTACTTACCTTTCACTAGGAATCCGTTTTTGTGCATACAGTAGACATGTGTGCATACAGTAGACATGTATGTTGGTAATCAGGCGAGTAGCTTGTAGACGTGTATTTTGTGACTCAACTTCCGGGGCGGGTTTAATTTCACAGAGGATTTGTGCAGCGTGGTGTAGGTGTACAACCACCACTTGAATATATGTAGTATAATGTACTATAATCCCTATTTTTTGTTGGAAAAGGGAAGTATAAGTGAAGGGAAATAACACTTCTATTTTGTAGCATCTATAAGAAGTGAATGTACATAAGACCGTCTGTTGGAGCCTAGAGGTCCAAATTAAAATCGACAAATAATAATGACAATAATATTCTAAAAAGCTTTCTCATAATGAATGAGCCGAAAACGACACTTTATTATTTACAGTGTGATTTATTTTTGATAGTGCTATGTACTATCCTATATTACGCACCCGATTATTTTAAGCATTGTACACCCAATTTCATTCAAAATATATGGTGAATACACTTATAGAACCTGAAAAACATGGTGCTTAGTATTGATTGATTTGTATGAATTACAACAATTTAAAAAATATTAGATTTTTCGAGAAAAAGCTGTATATACACACCTTTGATGATATATGTATACACTTTGTGAAAACAGCGGTACCTTTGACATATTTAGTTAACAAACAAAAACGTTCTTACATGTCTTACGACCCCACATTTTCTGGTGATGTTTCAAGCGGAGAGCTATTATTTCCTATATGGAAATTACTCTGCTGTATTATCCTTACTTGATTTGAAACTGAAGCAAATCATTAAGCTGTGCTATTTTAGCATTGGTTTCAATATGGAAAGTAATTGTTGGTGGTTTTATACCTGCAGTCGGATAGTAGAAGAACTTTTTTTTTACAAAATGCACACTTTAATACGTTATCATTTAATTTCATTTATCCGAATGATGTATTGTGAACATGTCTTAGTATTTATTTGACCTGTGTTAGTATAGTTGACGTAGATAGGAAAGCAAAATTAGGAATTTGCTGAATCTGTCCACGGCATGTACAAAACAGAAAGTGAAGTCATTTAACAAAATTGCTCAAATCACTTTTTGTTAGATTTTTCAATTAGATAACGATATATCTGTTGCTAGATTTGAGTGAAAAAGTCTATTAATATAAATCAGTCCTTTATATACAGTTGAAGGAAATTCAATGGTGCAAATACGATTAAAGTGCACGCTACTTTCGTTCACAATAAGATTCAGTGAAATTCAATTGTTCCAAAACACACACAAAATGATAATTGTATTCTTCTGTGAAGTCTTCCAGACAGTGGGAATAAACTTGATCACAGTCACGTCTGTACCAAATACAGTATGGCACAGACAATGCACTTGATATGAGGGGCTATTCCCTACCCCAACCCACCTTTTTGTACGCAGTATTCAGGGACAATTTAGATAGTATTCAGTAACCATGGCCCGGGTACCAGTACCCGCAAATTACATTATTTAGTATTCAGTACGCATATAAAATAGGTACATGCCTTCAAACTATGTTTTCTATGTAAAAAAAACCTGTTGAAATCCACAAAAATCGTAGGACATCGCATTCAGATTTCATGATTGATCCCAAATCAGCAAAACGGTGAGATACAACCTTTAATACAGTTTTAAATGTCCTTTTATATCACATTTTCATAAAATTAGACGAATAAATAGCAAATTGGTTAATTTTTATTAAGAAATTCATGTTGAATAGTATTCAGTACTTGGGTCTAAAATGAAGAGTATTCAGTACTCAGCTCTAAATTAGAGAGTATTCAGTACTCGTGTGGGGTGGGTGGGGGGTGGGGTGGGGGTGAACACCCACATATGCAATGCCATCACACTTGACCCACTTTGTGAAAATTAAATGCTAATCCTAATTTCATTTGGTGTGAACTGTCTACATACATGACGTTTTCATTTACCTCGTCAGCTGTAGTATTCATGCTGATCTCTTAATCACCAATACAAATGTGAGATATTTTAGGATTTGTTTTGGCAGGTTGACTTCTTTTGCTTCATAATCGTTCCAGAAGTAGATTAAAAAAAAACGCTTTACAATATCCTTTCCTGTGTATTTTTTAGCGTTGTATCTATAAAGTATCTAAATAACAGTCGAACAGGAAAGGTAGCATTTAAGGACCACAATCAACCAAAAACACATACAGAAACTAACAACAATTACAAGGATGAATAAAAGGCAAAGTATATGACATCACAAACGTTTGTGCACATCTTCAACATGATCCAATGAAGTTCCATAACTCTCTCAGTAATATTTTTGAATGATTTCTCTTTGAGGAAAGAACAAACTGGTATGTCGAGATAACATGTATGACTATCACAACCTGACTTCTATGGTGACGTCTACAAACTGCGTCTGATCCTTGGTTAAAATCACTTTCATTCAGTCTTTATTAAACTTGTTAACAAGTTTATAACAACTAGTTTACAGTTCGCCATTATGCTTTCCTCTTTGGTTGTGTGCAATGACTGACAGATTGTGTATCCTACTATGACGTCTACCTAAATCCTGAAAGAACGGTTATTTTCGATGTGTGTCTCAAATCGTGTCTTGTCCTACCAGTAATGGTTTATTTTCTTGTTGCTCTGGCTTCTGCCAACTCATTGAGTACTTACATTGTTACTTTTTAGGCTGTTTGTATATTCTTATTTAAATGATCATCTTTGCGTAATACTTATATTGCCTATGAATGCCGTAAGAGATTATAGCCTTGCGGGGATTATATTGTTTACATCGTCCTGTTTTATTGGGATGACAATAGGATTAGAGTGATTATAGATATACAAATCGAACAGGAAAAGCAGCCTTCAAGGACGACAGTCAACCACAAACACACACATAGAAACAAAGAACAAATTTAAAGATGAATAAAAGGCCAAATATGACATCACAAACACAAAAGGGTTGACAATAGGGCTACCGCCTTGGAACGGTCAGTGTCAAAACAGGCCGCTGGGATTTTTGTTGAATGCATGTTTTGGCTGACTGTGTTCTGTGAATGCTGCTATCCAGCTGGCTTGCGGAACGTCGCTGGTTCTACCCAGGTGCCTGCCCGTTCACGAAAATCGCCGGGAGGGCCTCCTGTGGTCTTCCTCTACCAGTGGAAGCCGGAAAGTCGCCATATGACCTCAGTTGTTGGTGCGACTATAACATCCAATTCAATTCAATTCTCTGAATGCTATATTTCCTGTTCGACTTTTATACCTACTTTATTGTTTGTTTTTGTGATTTTCGTTTTTTTGTTTTTTATAACAGCGACACTGACATCAAAATGTGCCACATGTATTAGTGTTTAACACTCTTCCTTTCTTTTTCTTTCTTTCTTTCTTTCTTTCTTTCTTTCTTTCTTTCTTTCTTTCTTTCTTTTTTCTTTCTTTCTTTCTTTCTTTCTTTCTTTCTTTCTATATATAATGCTCACGATCCTATAGGATCATACTGGATTGGTGGTGGCATTTTAAAATATTTATTTACAATCCAAATATCAAACACAAATAAAGGGAGATATCTGACAACTGACTGGGCCACCATATAAAACTATTTACACCGAGTAGGCCAGATGTTTTTAACTGTTAATCTCTGCCTTAATATATTAAATTTTGGATATGAACCCCTCCACTGTCTCAGAGGAGACGGCGGCAAGTGAACGTCAAACTAATTGGATTGCTTACAACACTTACATTTAAGAAAAAGTCTTCGAAAACGTACCCGTTTTCGTACATTTTAGTGAGAGGTAATAGATAGAGGATCTAGCATGAGTGCCGTTTAATATTGAATTTAATAAACGAGTTGGATAAAATCATATGATGTGAGGCTGTGCTGAGCATCATATCAATTGTTTCCAACGAGTTTACTAAAGTAAATATTAAAGGCAAGAATGTGTGATTCTATTTATTCCATACGTCCAAAATAGCCTTATAAGCAACAATTATTAGTGTCGCTGTCTATATATAACCTTGTCGTCCGATGACGTCGTATGTTTCTATGGTGATGTCGTATGCTGACTCCGTCTTCTTCGTATGAAGCCTAACAACGGAGATACCTCGTTGACTTCCGTAATCCGGTATTTTAACGGAAATCGACGAGACAATTCCGATGTACTCCGATCTGAACGGAAAAGACCGAACACTGATCCGCCCTTCATTTGCACCAGTGTAATATGATAAATTATATACCATAGCTTTATTTATTATTACATGTTTATAGGTGAAAGATGGGGTTTTCTCAGTGTCAAATAAATTTGATAATCACTAAATATCAATTACTAACTTCGAACACAAAAATAACTTACAATGACGTTGGTTCATGACGTCAATCTAGTTTTTCTGACGTCAACGTCATCCGCCGATAACGTTCAATTAAGCGAGACTTTTCGGTTAATACAAAGTATGGACCCGATAATGAACTTTATCTAAATGTTGAAAGGGGTGATCACGTTTAATATTCGTTTTCAAACCAGATATACAAGTCTAACAGGATATATAGCATTCAAGGACCACAGGCACCAATCTCGTTGTTCTGGTTTTTTTCAAGTCATTGAGTACTTGAGTTGTGACTTTCTAGACTTTTGGGCTTTCAAATTCATATATACATGATCATCTTTGTGTTATACGTATACTGTCTATTAGTGCTGCCTAGTTATTTTTCCAAAGATATAGCCTGACGGCATTTCTTTATTTACGTCTCGTTTAACTGATATGACAATATGGTAAGTGTGAGATTGGGTACACCCTATCAATCGGTCTAAACTCTAATCGGCCTTTATGACGCTGAACGTTCCAATGCTTGCACATATTGATGCTTGCACATATGGTCAACCCTTTTGTGTGTGTGGTGTCGCATACTTTGTTTCGTTTATTTTCCCTGATTGTTGTTTGTTTTGAATGCGCGTGATTTCGGTTTTTATAGCCATGCGCTGTTATGGTTATCTTAATTATGTCAATACTAATAACAATAATGCACTTACTCACTGTTTTCCTTGTGACCTATTGCGTAGGCATATGAAGAAACAATATTCAAAAGTTGTCTAAATTGCACTTGAGTTTATGTGGTTTAGCATAGTTGATAAAATATATATATGCTCTAAAATAAAAATATGTTTTGCTTGTAAAACTTCCAAGTATATTCACTGATCATTTCCCACATATCTTCTATATCGGGCTAAAACTACGAAAGTAGAAAACGGCCAATGGGAGACTTCAATAACCTCTCTTTAAGCCTTATCATCGCTCACAACTTGTTTCCGATATTTTATCTCTTTTGTGTTTAGAATTGTGTTACATAACGATGATACATTTTTTCAATTAGTTCTTTGATAAATATGATAATCTTATGCAGTTTGAGTTTTATCAACTATACTTGAAATAGTATTTTATAGCTGCATATGTTACAACAATTGTCACAACAAATGGAGTTTGCAAAATGGGTATCCCATTTACAGTATGTATTCTTAAATTAGGTATTGACATGCATCCTGATATAGATAAAGAACAATACAAACTGAGGTTAACCACCTGGCAATACCAAGTTGTTTGGAGAGAATTATCAGGTGAAGCAAGCCACTGATGATTTTCATTGTCATTGAATTTCATCAGCCCAACACAGTGCCCTAATACTTTACACAAACGTGTCTTGAGCCCTGTTCAATTTCAAGAACATATTCCATCAGCTAGGGTCTTTGGAGGGCAAGTGGCAATCCTGAACTGAAATTCTAATGTTAATGAGATTGAGACAGACACATGCAAATCGACCCCAGGTGCAACGCGAGTCTGGCTTCTGCCAAGTCATGGAGTACTTTCTTTGTGACTTTCTAGGTTATTGTGTTTTTTTATTTATATATACACGAGCATCTTTGTGTTTTAATTATATTGCCTATTATTGCTGCCTTGTTGGAGAATAGTTCGTGGCGGGGATTTCTTTATTCACACTGTCCCGTTTAATGCGGATGACAGTAGGGTAAGGGTGAGGTTTGATGCACCCTAGAACCTGATTTAGACCCCCAGCGGCCTTTTTGCCACTGACTGTTCCAAGGCGGTAGCCCTACTGTCAACTCTTTTTGTGTTTGTGACGTTGGGATGTAGTTTTGTTTACACTGTCTTGTCTATCTGGGCGCTGAAGACAGGATAATAGCGAGGATTGTGTGCATATAAAATCGATTCAAGCTAACCAGTAGGCCTTATTTCCTACTGACCGTTCCAAGTCGGTAACCCTGTCTTCACCACCCTTTCTGTTGTTTTTTGTCTCTTTCATTGTACAATGCGGACCTACGATGCCATTGCGTTCGGACGCTATGGTTTCCTTAGGACCCTATATCTCATTTTTGTTTGTCTTTTTGCGTGTTTTGGGGTTTACTGTGTTCTTTGAAGCTGCATTTCCTAGTATATGTCCAACAATAAACCGGGAAACCACCTAGGTCAGACTCAATGGGTCGTGGTTCAATCCTGCTTAGAGATAAATATAACGGTACAGATAATGGTAGCAGTGAAAAGTGCAGTACAGTTAACCCTACAATGTCCATCCCCGGTTGTTAAATACAGACATGTTAAAACCCGAATCTTCCATCAATGGATCTGACTATTATAGTTTCAATATTTCTATTATACCAGTATTAAATGGCAGTTTTTATGTTAATATACCGCTTTTTAAAGAAACAGGATCGCAAATACAATTTTCAGAAAGGTGTATCCTGTGTTTCAACAAAATATGAAGGTATTTGTAACAAAACATGGACATTTAATTTTGCAGGAAGATAAACTTTATAAATGCTTAAAACCATGAACAGTTTTATAAATAATCACAATATTTAATACATGTTTTCGTTATTTCGATTTGTTGCAATATGGATAAATGTTTTAAAATATCTTTGCTACAGTAATAATTAAAAAGTGTTCAGTTTTAGGAGTTGTTAGTAGACTGCCGATATTTTGATATTTCAGATTTGGAAGTCTGAAGTTTGCAGATTGAAATGCGAGCATATATAAGCGTATTTTCGCCAAACTATATGGATAATTGCATAGTAAGTGTAGATCAGCAGTTTCATGAAGTCTTACTGAGTCAATGCTTCAATGTTCAAGTCAATGCTTCAATCAGAACTGTTATTCATTCCGATCTTTGGAGATCGCTGTGTCCGATATTTATTTAAAGATATCGGCGGTACATTCTCAAATACTTTGTTTTCTTACTTTAATTTGGAATAGATGTTTCCGCTACTCCAGCCTCTCCACTATTTTGACTGTTACTTGTGATACGCAGGCTTCATAACCTCTGCTCCCAACTGAATTTAATTTTGTTTATTTCGTCTATAGTTTTCTCGTTTAGGGCAAAAGCATTTTGTTAGAAACTGGGCCTTACGCCTCTGGCCATGGCTCGGTATGAAAATACAACATTCAAGGTTCCATGTTCACCATCACATGCCACCATCTTCGGGATAACTCAGATGTTCGTACTATTGACATTTTTTAATACTGAGTTCTGCTCAACCCGGGGCTACAGGGCGTGAACGGTAGCTAGCAGTTTTCACTACCGTTCATGAACAATCATACCGAGACTGCATTATTTTTATATTTATCATGTTCGCCGATTTCCAATTTTCTCCATTCATACTATTTTTAAGATTTTTATTTTAGATTCTTAATAGTTAGAATTGAATTATTTTACCCATTTCGGAATTAAATGAAAATGTCTGGTGTCATTTGTGTAGCAGTCTATGACCTGTCCAGCCTCTTATAGTAGTCTCCCCTGACACAGTATTGTATGTGTATGTGTTGACATGAAAAGGTCCGTGTATGTTCACTGTGGATTTGCTGTAAATAATAGCCCTTTTGCCTGTTTAGTATATTTCTACATGTTGAATTTCGGCTTTAACTTTCAACTACAGATTTAAATATAAATTGTACGTATATATATATACGAGTTGAAGCTTTGTTTGAATCGATATAGCCGTATACACTATTAAGGGAATACAACCGCTTCTCTCATATAACAACGCTTGAGTCAAGAGTTGCCTCTTGTGTATTAGGTTAGCAATAGTTTGGTTTGGGAAACGATGAAGTGATAATGTGATGTTGCCTGGAACTTAACGCGTTTCCTATAGTTATTGGTATGATTTGCTTATGTATGGCAGCCAGCTTGTCATAAATGATGTAGACCGCGGTGGTTTCCTTTATGATAGCGTCCGCTATGTATTTATCTATATCGAGTAATACTTGAGTGTCAAAGATCATGTATGCTGAATTTCAAGTTTCTATCTTTAAAAATAAACATGTACTATGTTAAAGTGACCTACTTGTTGATATAGTACTTTGCCATGATTTACAAATGTAGAACTAAGTGCGTTGGTCACTTTTAGGATTATATATGCAAAACGAATACATATAGATCAAAACAGAAACTAAATCTGCTACATATTGTATGTATAATATGCTGCTGTTAATCGAATGGTTCATGGCTACATTAGACTTTGTCTTTCGGAAAAAGTACTAAAACAACACATATCCCTTCAAAGTTTCATTGTTGATAGAATACGCGCTTGGCTAAAGCAAGTGAGCAAACTTAGGGTGTAAGAGTTTGCATTCTCTTTACATTAAATAGAGCACAAAACTGCTTAAAATTTCATAGTTGAATTTCAACATTTATGAATAACGTGCTACAAAGTGTACTTGGATTTAAACGTCCACAACAGCACAGTTGTGTCATTTCATTAACTAGCTGCAACCCTTTTTTTACAAAACATATTGTGATTCCTATTAATATTACGTGGAATTACGTGTGTATACAGTATATAGAGGGAATTCCTTTTTCCTTTAGTATGAATGCAAAACAAATAAATATACATCAAACAGAATGTTAATACTCTGGTTTGATTATTATAAAAAGTTGATGAATCAGTCATACATAGGGATAAGTGTATGCTCCTTTTTTAAGATGTCTTTGTTTTAACCTTTATTTGACACAAACATTCCAAGTCGTATGAACACCTCTAATTACATGATACTAACATCAGATATTTCAATAAAAACAATATCAAACATGTACAATTGTTACACGAATTCCTCTAATTAAATATACTAACATATCAGACAATTCCATAAAAGCAATATCAAACAAGTACAATTGTTACACGAACACCTCTAATTACATGATACTAACATCAGATATTTCAATAAAAACAATATCAAACATGTACAATTGTTACACGAATTCCTCTAATTAAATATACTAACATATCAGACATTTCCATAAAAGCAATATCAAACATGTACAATTGTTACACGAACACCTCTAATTACATGATACTAACATCAGATATTTCAATAAAAACAATATCAAACATGTACAATTGTTACACGAATACCTCTAATTAAATATACTAACATATCAGACATTTCCATAAAAGCAATATCAAACATGTAAAACTGTTTCACGAACACCTCTAATTACATGATATTAACATATCAGACATTTCAATAAAAGCAATATCAAACATGTACAATTGTTACACGAACACCTCTAATTACATGACACTAACATATCAGACATTTCAATAAAAGGAATATCAAACATGTACAATTGTTACACAAACTCCTCAAATTACATGATACTAACATATCCGACATTTCAATAAAAACAATATCAAACATGTACAATTGTTTCTTTTTCTTATTATGAACATATCTGGTTAAATTCAGATTCGCGAGAAAGTTATGCCAGTCACAACAGCGCAATAGTAACGAGTAATATAACTGTTAATTCATTACGAACTTACAAATCGTCACTTTATAAGCACTCACGTTTCAATGCACTTTTAAATTGACTGAGCAACGCCAGTTGTTATTTTCTGTTATTTACCTTTACACGTCGCTTTTAAGGCAGGCTAATCCAAACTATACAAGATAATAATAGAGACAAACAACCCAGTAAGAACAAATAACGATTATGAAAGTAAGTTATTTCCCTTTCTCTACACCCTTACCTTATAAACTGAGCACCTGCATGAGCTGGACCAATACAACAAGTGTGTCTCTAACATTGGCTTGCTCACTGTTTTTCATTTAATTTCCTACATATCTGTGGAACATGTATCATTTCTTTATAAATTCTGCTGTGTAGTTAGATATGTATTGACTTGATAAGTACAGCATACTACGTCAAGGGGATAATAGCAATACCCAATTGAATTTCTCGCCTTAAAGCTACAAAACCTATACTTTAAATAGTACTAAGGAGTTTCAGTTCGACGCATATCCAAAATGTCGGTGTATACGCAAAAGATCGATGCGTAATTATCACTTCCATGCAGGTAACGTCGATAGATATACGGCTTCCGAAGATGTTTTATATCAAAAAGTTGCGCTAAGTGTCATATGAGCTAAAGACCTTGGGCACTTATTTTATCATGAATTAAGATAATAACTACACCATCGAAACTTTTGATACAAAGTAGCTTTTTAGCAATAGGCCTTATACAATAACTAGCGCACAACGAGCACACACTTATATCCTACTAAATAAGAAATCGAGATAACCTTGTTATGAGAAGGAATTGTAGTCTAAATTTGGCTCAGCGATCTCCGACGATCGAAATGAATAGAAGTAGAGTTTTCTTCCAAGTATGCACATTAGAACATCTATTTTTTTATTCATTTCTAAATATTCATATTCATGTTAATAATGTAAACAAAGGAACTGAGATATGACAAGAGCATAGCTAAGGAGCATGTAGAAAATTTTTCAAATAAATTGGCTAACAAACTTGTAAGATATTGCGCTACATGTATGCCAAATAAAAGCATTCATCTTAAAAGCCACTGAGCTATTTAGAAAATTAACAATAATTACAACTTTGGATGAATAAAAGTCAAGATATGCCATCACAAACAAAAATATGTTGACAATAGGGCTACCGCCTTGGAACGGTCAGTGGAAAAAAAAGTGCCGCTGGGTGTTTAAACCAGGTTTAAAGGTGCACTAAATTTAAAGAATATGTTGTTGTTACTAATTATAAATTATTTATTTAATATTTGACAACTACTAAGTGATAGAAGGAAAAATTGCATTTGTTTTGTTAAAACTGTATTTCTTTGAACTTTACGTTTTACTGAACTTGTTTAAAAACAAAATAAAAAACAGATATTAGTTACATATAAAACACTCTAAAATAAGTTATATATATATTTTTAAAAGTGCTTTTAAGGACAGATATATCCTACTGCTGACTTGCTTTTTGAGATATCCTAAGTTACGTATATGACACGTTTTCCATTTTTAACAAATTGCCGATAATTTCAGTAAAAGCTATTTTATGCAAACACCGAGAAATTTAATGACAAAACAAATCGATTTATATTTTGTTTATGCAAGACGAATTTGTATAATTCTATTCTATGTATATATTAAGAAAATACATGACAAATTGCGGAAATAAAGTGGAATATTACTTATACTGCCTTGTAGAGCCTGAGAAATAAAAAGCATTAACAGTGATGTTTTACTCGTAGACTATCTTTGTGGAAAAAAGAGACATTTCGAGTGAAAAAAGTGTTTCCTATCAATCGATTTTTCCAAAACTTCAATATTGTTAACATGGTTAATGTTAACACCTTTTGCGTACTTAAACAAATAAAAAAATGTCGTGGTACTTGATTTTGAGTAATATGGAATTATAACCCTAACATTCTGAAAATGTATGGGTTTTGAAGAGAAAAAACCACACCATATATTTTCTCTTTAACTGTTAGTATCTACATACAACCCATTTTTTAAAAATGGATTCTACATGTTTTAAAATAGTAATCAACCATCACGGCAGTAACATCTAATGTTTTAAGTTAATCCTTATATTTTAGACTGACAGGTTTGCCAAGTCATTGAGTACCTTCTTTGTGACTTTCTAGGCTATTGTTTTTTTATATTTATATATACACGAGCAGCTTTGTGTTCTACTTATATTGGCTATTAATGCTGCCTTGTTTGTTAGAGAATAGTTCATGGCTTGGATTTCTTTATTTACATTGTTCCGTTTGTTGCCACTGACCGTTCCAAGGCGGTAGCTCTATTGTCAACTATTGTGTGTTTATGATGTCTTTTCTTGTATTATATTCATCTGTATTTATGGTTGTTCTTTGTTTCTTTGTGTGTTAATGGTTGACTGTCGTCCTTGAATGCTGTCGTTCAATTTTTATATCTACTTTTTTTTGTCTTTTTTTGTGTTTCTTGCTTCCAAGGGGTCCCCCTTTTAGTATTTTCCAAGGGGTCCCCCTTTCAGTATTTTTAATATAAGAACATCTTGTTATCAATACTCCTCTGTAATTCATCATCCGTTCTTGTTTGCACCCAGTTATGCAGGGAAAATATGTTTACCTGTACTACTCAAGACGGTTGATCTGACATATGTGAAAAGCATTACGTGGTCCAAGTATTAACTTTCATAACCAATCCAATCCCTTATCCAAAAAGCGAAAATGGGATTAAATGGGGTATGAAATAAAACCTTAATTTCAGCTTCTTAAAGTTTACACATTGTAAAATTAAAACATTTAATAGGTAATTTTAAACAGGTTATCACATTTATTCAGTAATTGTTGTAAAAAGGTTTTATTGTCGAAATAGTCATTATAAAATCCTGCTAGTATCAGCTTTCCCATCGCTTAATGGAACCACGTAATGAGTATGAAAGAAGAAATACGGAAATCGCCCAACACGATTTTTAATACAGCAAATATTGCAGTCTCGGTTTGATTGAATATACAACACATTGCAGTCTCGGTTTGTTTGAGGCTGTATATGAACGGTAGTACACAATGCACTACCGTTCACGCCCTATAGCCAAGGGTTGAACAGAACTCACCATTTAACACGGAAATAGTACGAAAATTGCAGCCACCTCGAAGATGGTATGCATATGACGGTGATTCAATGTGGCGTTTTCATACAAGTCCATGGCCAGCGGCGTATGGTTCCAGTTTCTTATAAAAGGCTTTGTCCTAAACGAAAAACAAGTTGGTGGGACAGCCCGCGTATCACAAGTAACAGTCAACTTTACAGGACTCTTCGTGTATGCCGTGTTGTTGGGCATGATAAAAATTCACGATCGTGTATCCTTCAACATAATGGCGGCATTGAAAACTGTTTCTTATGATCATTATAACATCACACCAATTCACGTGTGATATGAAACCTTAACACATGGTAAGGATCTTAAAGCTTTTTTGTTACAATGACATGTTTTGAAAGTATTGACCTATTTTACAGGCCACTGTCCTGTTTTGTAAAATATTTATGAGTAGAAAATAGCGTCAATGCAAAATTTTTACAATCTGAAATTGTTATGTTAATGTCATTTGAACATCTAGTCATACTTGAGTGTCAAAGATAATGTATGCTTAATTTCAAGTTTGTATCTTTAAAAATGAACATGCAATAGGTTATCTTGACCTACTTGTTGATGTACAACTTTTACATAATTTACAAATGTAGAACTAAGTTCGTTTGTTACTTTTAGGATTATTTATGCAAAACGAATAAATATAGATCAAACAGAAAAACAAAAACACACACACATTTCTGCTACATATTGTATGTATACTATGCTGCTATTAATCGAATGGTACATTAGACCTGTCCTTTCGGAAAAAGTACTAAAAAAGGTATCCCTTCAAATTTTCAGTGTTGATAGAATACGCGCTTGGCTCAAGAAAGTGAGCAAACTAGGGGTGTAACATTTTGCACTCTCTTTACTTTAAACAGAGTAGAGAAATGGCTTAAAATTTCAAAGTGAAATTTCAGCATTGATGAATATCGTGCTACAAAGTGTACTTGCATTAAGACGTCCACAACAGCTCAATTGTGTGATGTATGTAACTAGCTGCTATTTTATTTTACAAAACATATTGGGATTTCTTTTGAATATTACGTGGAATTACGTGTGCAGTATGTACGTTACAAAGCGAAAATCCCGAGTTGCGTTTCTTATTTCCATTTAGTACATATGCAAAACGAATAAATATAGATCAAACAGAATGTCACTCCTCTACTTTCGATAGCAGTGGTCAAACGTTGATGAATCAGTTATAAAGTGTATTATCCTTTTTTAAGATGTTTTAACCTTTACTGTAGATGAATTTGACACTAACCTTCCAAGTCGTATGAACATCTCTACATACATATCAGGCATAGCAATAGAAGCAATATCAATCATGAACAGCTGTTTTCTTTATCTTATTAAGAACATGTCTGGTTAAATTTAGATGTAAGTTCGAATTTGTCTTCACGAGAAAGATATGCCAGTCACAACAACTGTTTCCCAGCGCAATAGTAGCAATAAATATAACTTAATTCATTACGAACTAACAAATCTTTACTATGTAAGCTCTTGCTTTCCAAATTGACTGAGTAACCCGATGTGTTGCTATTTTCTGTTATTTATCTTTAAACGTCGTTTTTAAGGAAGGTTAATCCAAACCATACAAGCTAAAAAGACAAACAACCCAGTATGAAAAAATGACGATTATAAAAGTAAGTTATTTCCCTTTATCTACACACTGGGCACATGGATTCTCTAACATTGGCTTGTTCACTGTTTTTTAATTTATTTCGAACATATCTGTGGAACATGTATCACTTATTTGTAAATTCTGCAGTGTAGTTAGATATGTATTGACTTGGTAAGCACAGCATACTACGTCAAGGGGACCATATCAATACCTAATTGAGTTTCTCGCCTTAAAGCTACCGAACCTATACTTTAAATGGTACTAAGGAGTTAATGGTGACAATTTTCAGTTCGACGAATGTCAAAAATGTTGGTATATACGCAGGAAATCGATGCGTAATTATCACCTCCGTGCAGATAACATCGATATATATAGGTCTCACTACACAGTTAGCTCCCATGAAAGCCACGGTAGGATAAAATTTGCGCCATAAAAAGTAGTAGTGTGTTGTTCGGTTTTAAATATTTTTAATAATTGCTGACAGATATATGTAGTGCTGTTGCAGGTGAGATGAACACAGTCTGAAATTGGATGCGCAGCTATTAGACGACACTGGCACCAGAATATGACAGTTTTATGGGGGTTGAAGCAGTGTAGGAATTCTGGAACAAACTCTGGAGTAAAAGCCCAAAATAGTGCAAAGGATGCCACCAATCCAATTAAAAAAAAAAAACCTGGTCAACGTACCATATTTTGTACATTTTTGTGTGGGCAAATGACTGTGTTTCATTAATAAGTGACATTTAGCTTGAAAAGTTAGGTTCGAAATGGCCCAGTAAACTTTATTCATATTGGCCAACATAGTAAAAGTGTACTGTGTTGTGAGACCTATAAGGCTTCCGACGATATTTCATAAAAAAAAGGTGCACGGAGTGTCATTTGAACTAAGGACCTTGCGCACTTATTTTCTCATTAATTAAGATAACCACTACACCATCGAAACCAACTGCTGATATTAAGTAGCATTCCAACAATAGGCATTATGCAATAACTAGCTCACAAGCGAGTACATACTTATATCCTACTAAATAAGAAATCGAGAAAACCTTGTTCTGAGAAGGAATTGTATTCTAAATTTGATAAACACAAGCTGCTGTCTTTTCAAAATAAGCTATTCGTGAACGAGGATATTTGAATGCAAAAATAATTTGAAAGTAGATATTTGGAAATCGCCGAACACAATAAATATAAAACATACAGCAGACTCGGTTTGAATGAGACTTTTCATGCACTGTAGTGAACTGTAGTGAACAATTCTTGCTTACGTTCACGCCCTCTAACCACAGGTTGCAATTCTCAATATTTTAAATATCAATAGTACGTAAGTTTGAGACATCCCGATGATGGTATGCATATGACGGTGAACATGGAACTTACATTGGGGTATTTTCATTCCAGTTTCTAATAAAATGCTTTGCCCAGAGCGAGAAGCCTGCGTATCACAAGTAACAGTCAAACGACTAACTCAAAAAATAGACAACATATTCTAAGGGTGATGATCTGAGCATTTAACAGTCGAAACACCTATTCAAAATTAAAGTAAGAAAACGAAATGTTTGAGAATGTACCATCGTTATCTGGCTCAGCGATCTCCAACGATCTGAATGAATAGCAAGTAGAGTTTTTCTTCCCAGTATGACCATTACAACATATTCTTTTTGATTCATTACTAAGTATTCATATTCATGTAAATAATGTCAACTTAGAAACTGAGATATGACAAGGACATAGCTAAGAAGCATGTAGAAAAATGTCAAATAAATTGGCCAGCAAACTTGTAAGATATTGAACTACATTGTGCCAAATAAAATTATTTATCTTAAAAGTTACTAAGCTATTTAGAAAATTAACAGTATATATATGTCAAACAAGAAATGCATCATTCAAGGACCACAGTCAACCAAAAACACATACAAACAAACAATAATTACAACTTTAGACCTTTAGATAAATAAAAAGCAAGATATGCCGTCACAAACATAAAAGGGTTGAAAATATGGCTACCGTCTTGGAACGGTCAGTGGCAAAAAAGTGCCGCTGGGTGTTTAAACCAGGTTAAACTTCACTCTTACCTTTTACGCTTAAATTTAAAGACTATGTTGTTGTTACAAATTACAAATGATTTATAATATTTGACAAGAACTAAGTGATAGAGGGACAAGTTTCATCTGTTTTGTTAAAACGGTGAAATTTCCTTGATCATTACGATTTACTGAACTTGTTTAAAAAAACACACAAAAAAACAACATTCGTAGCATGTAACCATATATGTTGAAATTAAGAAATAAAGCAATATACAACATATACACATGTAAAACACTCTACAGTAAGTTATATATATTTTTATAGGTTCTTTTAAGGACATATCCTACTGCTGACTTGCTTTATGAGATATCCTAATTTATGTATATGACACATTTTCCAGTTTTAACAATTTGCCGATAATTTCAGTATAACCTAATTTATTCAAAAACCGAGCAATTTAATTACAAAAAAAAAATCGAATTATATAAATTTTAAGCAAGATCACTTTGTATAATTTTATTCTATGTATATATTAAGAAAAATACATGAAACATGCGGTAATAGAGTGGAATATTACTTATACTGCCTTGCAGAACCTGAGAAATAAATAGCATTAACAGTAATATTTCACTCTTAGACTATCTTTGTGGAATAAAGAGACATTTCGAGTGACAAAAGTATTTCTACAGTGTCATGGTATGTTTCCTACAGTATTATTAACACATTTAAAAAATGTCATGATACTTGTTTTTGAGAAATATGGAATTATAACCCTAACATTTTGAAAATGTATGGGGTTTGGAGAGAAAAAACCCATAGATTTTCTCTTTAACTGTTAGTATCTACATACATCCCATTGTTTTAAAAATGGATTCTACATATTTTAAAATAGTAATCAACCATCACGGCAGTAACATGACTGTAATCCTTACATTTTAGAGAGACAGCAATGCGCCGACCGCAGTCAATATAGCGGCTGAACACAATGAATCTCTTCATGGTCGTTAATTAACTATACTTGACTATATAATAAATGTCTTTACTATTAAAACAGTTATTTTCGTTCATAATTATGAAAACTTGTGAAAATACCTACACATTTGAACAATTATGTTATTGTGTACATAGTCGACAGGTATGCTCATAAAATATGTGTACATGTATAAACAACTGTAGAAAATGGCCTTAACGACAGAATAGGAATTGTATACTGAAAGAAAAAAGAAACGCAGGGTGCGTATTTCCGCTATATATTGTATGTTTAATATGCTACTGCTAATCGAATGGTACAGGGCGATATTAGGCCTGTCCTTTTAGAAAGAAAGTTTAAACAGCACTGAACACACCATTGGTTATATCTTTAACGTTTCATTATCGCCAGAATGCGCATTTGGCTCAAGCAGGTGAGCAAACTTAGGCTTTAAATGTTGCAATCACTTAACATTAAATACAGTACTGAACTGGCTCAATTTTTCAAAGAGGAACTTCAGCATTTATGAATTTCTTGTTACAACGTGTACTGTGATTAAAACGTCTACAACATCACAGTTGTGTCCTTTCTCTAACTAACTGCACTTTTTTTTTACAAAACATCTTGGGATTTGCTTGGAATATATATGGAATTAAGTGTGCAGTATATGCAATATATAGCGGAAATACGCACCCTGCGTTTCTTTTTCCTTTCAGTATAGCTAGTTTGTTTACTATATTA
Organism: Cyrtodaria siliqua; assembly: GCA_037043455.1. Taxonomy (NCBI): domain Eukaryota; kingdom Metazoa; phylum Mollusca; class Bivalvia; order Adapedonta; family Hiatellidae; genus Cyrtodaria; species Cyrtodaria siliqua. The sequence continues at coordinate 117,686 of JAWPHD010001719.1, read as the reverse complement.
AAGCAAGATAACTCATTATGGCATCTCATGTACTTGAGTAGTTTTAGTGATGTCCCTTGTTGTAAAACAGGTTTTGTGTACTGATTGAATCCTGTAAAACACGTAACTTAAATTAGGCGCATCGATGCTTGATAATGATAAGGTAATTGATATCCTGCTTACTTGTATTTTCTCATGCAATAGCTATTTAACAGGTCACGGTTTTGTTTGTATAGCGCTTATGTATTTCACTTATCTACACTTTAGCTACACCTGTCCGCTAGATTGGGTTTCTCTTTGGATTGTAACTGTTGTGGGCTGCAACTGCCTGGTTGTTCAGTACATATGCTTCTAATTATGTAGTTGTATATGTCTTTCAACCGTTTGCTAATCTCTTTGGATGTTAGAGATGTCCATTTGATGAGATGTACTGTTATTGACCCATACTGCATACTCCTATTGACAGTTCCAAGTCTAACTCTGTCTTTACCACTATTTGTGCTGTGTATTGTCCTTTTCATTATATATTTAATCTTAGTCTATCTTTTACCACTCTTTGTGCTGTGTATTGTCATTTTCATTGTTTCTTTAATCCAACTTTATATGTACCACTCTTTGTGTTGTGTATTGTCATTTTCATTGTATATTTAATCGAACTCTGTATTTACCACTCTTTGTGTTGTGTATTGTCATTTTCATTGTATGTTTAATCTAACTTTGTATTTACCACTCTTTGTGTTGTGTATTGTCATTTTCATTGTATATTTAGTCTAACTTTGTATTTACCACTCTTTCTGTTGTGTATTGTCATTTCTATTGTATATTTAATATAACTTTGTATTTACCACTCTTTGTGTTGTGTATTGTCATTTTCATTGTATATTTAATCGAACTCTGTATTTACCACTCTTTGTGTTGTGTATTGTCATTTTCATTGTATGTTTAATCTAACTTTGTATTTACCACTCTTTGTGTTGTGTATTGTCATTTTCATTGTATATTTAGTCTAACTTTGTATTTACCACTCTTTCTGTTGTGTATTGTCATTTCTATTGTATATTTAATATAACTCTGTATTTACCACTCTTTGTGTTGTGTATTGTCATTTTCATTGTATATTTAATTTAACTTTGTATTTACCACTCTTTGTGTTGTGTATTGTCATTTGCATTGTATATTTAATCTAACTTTGTGTTTGCCGCTCTTTGTGTTATATTTTATCATTTTCATTGTATATTTAATCTAACTTTGTATTTACCACTCTTTGTGTTGTGTATTGTCATTTAAATTGTATATTTAATCTAACTCTGTATTTACCACTAGTTGTGTTGTGTATTGTCATTTTCATTGTATATTTCATCTAATTCTGTATTTACCACTCTTTGTGTTGTGTATTGTCATTTAAATTGTATATTTAATCTAACTCTGTATTTACCACTAGTTGTGTTGTGTATTGTCATTTTCATTGTATATTTAATCGAACTTATATATGCCACTTTTTGTGTTGTGTATTGCCATTTTCATTGTCTATTTAATCTATCTCTGTATCAACCACTCCTTGTGTTGTGTATTGCCATTTTCATTGTATATTTAATCTAACTCTGTATTTACCACTAGTTGTGTTGTGTATTGTCATTTTCATTGTATATTTAACCTAACTTATATATGCCACTCTTTGTGTTGTGTATTGCCATTTTCATTGTCTATTTAATCTATATGTGTATCAACCACTCCTTGTGTTGTGTATTGCCATTTTCATTGTCTATTTAATCTATCTCTGTATCAACCACTCCTTGTGTTGTGTATTGCCATTTTCATTGTCTATTTAATCTATCTCTGTATCAACCACTCCTTGTGTTGTGTATTGCCATTTTCATTGTATATTTAATCTAACACTGTATTAACCATTCCGTGCGTTGTGTATTGCCATTTTCACTGTATATTTCATCTAAATCTGTATTTACCATTCTTTGTGTTGTGTATTGTCATTTAAATTGTATATTTAATCTAACTTTGTATTTACCACTCCTTGTGTTGTGTATTGTCAGTTTCATTGTATATTTAATCTAACTTTATATTTACCACTCTTTGTGTGTGTATTGTCGTTTTCATTGTATATTTAATCGAACTTTGTATTTATCACTTCTTGCGTTGTGTATTGTCATTTTCATTGTATATTTAATCTAACTTTGTATTTACCACTCCTTGGGTTGTGTACTGTCATTTTCATAGTATATTTAATGTTACTTTGTATTTACCACTCTTTGTGTTGTATATTGTCATTTTCATTGTATATTTAATGTAACTTTGTATTTACCACTTTTTGTGTTGTGTATTGTCATTTTCATTATATTTTAATGCAACTTTCTATTTACCACTCTTTGTGTTGTGTATTGTCATTTTCATTGTATATTTAATCTAACTTTGTATTTACCACTCTTTGAGTTGTGTATTGTCATTTTCATTGTATATTTGATTTGATCGTATTTAATTTCAACTTTTATACCTACTTAGTTTGTGATACAATGCGGACCTCCGGTGTCATTGTGTTTGGGTGCTGTGGTTTCCTTAGGACTATTTTTCTCGTAAAATGTATGTCACTGTTCTTATTTCGATAAATTGACCATTAATAAGGAATTACTTTATTTACCTGCAGAAAAATGTCACATTTAAATTTCAAGTCATATGACACATTTGATGCTCACAGATCATGTACACCTATTTTTTAATTTTTGATCTTAAAAATGGAGAATTGCATAATCTTCAGATTGAACAACGCTTTTCCAAATGATCAAATGTAGACATGTTGCTTTGTATTATTATTATATGTGCAAGAAGTAGGTACAGACCACTGACCTGATTATGAGCTCTATGACTATGAATGATGACATTAACCGTATTAAGAATATTCATTACTCTTGAAATATTATAACGTTAGGACCTTTCACAACGGTCGTCTGCTTTAACTCGTATACAAGTCGTATTTCAGGTTAATTTCTACTGTATAATTACCTTGGGATAAATGTAAAAGATAGACGTTTAATACAGGTAGCTGCTTAGTAGAGGTGACCACACATTCTCCTATATAAGACGGTTGTTTACTATTAAAATAGGTAAACACGTGTTAAAGGGCATGTGGATATTGACCTTGAATATAAGTGCATACGACTTTTCTATGATTTTAAACATTGACTGGGGAATTTCCCGATTTTGTATTGAGTGAGCACCTATCAAATTAAAACAATACCCGGGGATTTCTCACAATAATTTATTCACTTTTATGCGTATAGCATTTAAACACATTTCTTCTTCCATTTGAAAAAGAACTGAGTTATAACAATTAAATTGAAATCATCACGCTAGACCTACATATATATATAATGTCTAAATAATTGAGTTTTAAAAACATCTTTTTTTCAAAATAATGTCCACATTATCCCTAAATATGACAGCCAGTAAATGAAACATACTGTTAGGCATTGCCGACATAATGTTAATTAGTAATCTGATTAAGGAGAATTTTAAACCTTTGTTAACATTCACTTTCAAACCTTAAATATCGTATTACATAGACACATTATCTAAAATAATCAATTGTGCATGACATTGTTTTTTCATATATTGATTTCAGCAAGACACACTCACGATATGCAGTACCTTTGATCAACGATACAAATGAGATATTGTACGAAACATTAAACACATAGAATTTTAGAGTTTTGAAAACAAAACAGCATGTAGTTGAACTGATTGTTTTGCGATATATTGTTCAAGATTTATGTTGACGTTTCGTCATTATATGAATAATGAAACAATTACTTAATATGCATAATATCACATTACGACAATGGACTAAAAAGTCTCAAAAGATATATTTTTTTTTTACAAAAAGCATATTAAATGATGAAGCACATTTTGCAATAATTAACACAGACTATTGAAGCCTAATGTCCGCTGATTCTTATTGTTTAAGTATAATTTCTGCGGCATAATATATTACATCTGCAGCTAATGTAAACTATTAAGAAATGTTCATAAACGTTGATATTTCTTGAGTTTCTGATTTCTCTCTCGCAGTAATTTCAGTTATTTGTAAAAGAATCATTTAGTTGTGTCTTCTTCAATAAGACAAGCAATTCGTTTGGGCGGAAATCCTTCATATCTATGGAATTACGCTTTAGAGCTGCGTACTAGGTTTATTTCATCCTTCATTCACTCAATATGGTATTGCGCTTCAGAACTGCAGAACGGATACATTTCATCATTTATCTCATGGTCATTGCGCGTCAGAGCTGAGAATGGGCATTTTAGCCTTCAGTTTTCACAGCCTTGCGCTTAAGAGTTTTAGAATGAAATTTACAACCTTCATCTCTACGCTACTGCGCTTTAGAGCTGCATAAAAGGTATAGTTCATCCTTCATACCCGCTTTCATACCCGCTGCAGGCGGGTATTTGTTCCCCCTCCATTGCCAAGGCCTTGCGTTTAAAAGCTGCAGAACAGATATGTTTTATCCTTCATTACTGAGGCATTGCACTTTAGAGCTGCAGAACGTGTTTCAGTCATCCTTCATCAAAAAAGGCCTTTTGTTGTAGAGCTGCAGAACGGTCTCCTATAAGGCCCTGCACTTTAGCGTTACAGAATGGGAATGTTGACCCTTTATCACTAAGGCCTTGCGCATTAGCGCCACAGAATTGGAATGTTCACCATTTATCACTAATGTCTTGCGCTTTAGAGCTGCAGAATGAGAATGTACAACCTTTATCGATAAGGCGTTGCGTTTTAGAACTACTGTTTCTTTCAACCTTCGTCTCTAAACATTGTTCTTGTATCTGTAAAAGTTTCAGACATTTAATACACAACTGACAAAATTAATAAGAAATCACGTATGTGCATGTAGTTATTTTAGGTTATGTTCATATTGCAGGAATTAATTAAAATTTTACATGATACCATGTTTAACTAAAATTTGAATGTTTTCAGAACCAATACTGGTATTAACATAATTTTAGCTTTATTTTACTGCTATCGTTTGTAAAACATAAACACATATCAATGAAGACAACCTACATTAAAACAAATATCAAAATGAAGGCGAGGGATTGCTACAGTGACTTTTCTTTGAAAATCAAACTGTCCGATATTTTTATATTTTTTTGACATAATTTTGATTTTATCATTTTCAGCATTTTTCTCAATATTTGTCTTAAAGATCATTTTCATGGTATTGTCATACGAAGCGAATCATTGATATGTATAGTTGAAAGTTACAAACTTGAGGACAAATAATCAAGAAAATGCAAACTACCTATCCTCAATGTAGATTTTCAAGATATTAGAGCTGCAGAAAGTAAGTGTATCTGTTATCCTTCATCTCGAAGGCCTTGTGATGTAGAGCTGAACGAGTATCTTTCATCATTTACCTCTAAGGTTTTATTGAGTCTGTTCTTGAGAGGTAATGTTGAGTGCAACACCTCTCACGCCTTCTAGCACCGCCGTAGGCGATATTATACTTTAAGCCAAAAATATTGGGCGTGATGAGCCCAAAGGACCAGTAACTAATAAAATTACTGTGGCAACTGTTCAACACTACACAAACGCCATTGTGAATGTCAATAAATACTGAAAAGAGGATCCCTTGGAAACAACAAACACAAACAAAAGATAAAAGTAGCAGACTCGGTTTTATTGATTTTGTTCATGAGAGGTAAGTAGAGAGGGCCTCTTGTGAATATTTTGCCTGATATTTTGATCATATTAACATTGCTTTTCAAGGTCATTTGAACATCTGGTAAAATGTGATTTCAAAATATCATACCTGCCAAAGTTCAAGTTTCTATCTTTAGAAATGACGATAGTTGCTACGACATTTTGTTGATCTACTTTTGACCTAATTTATCGATTTAGGCTTCATACAAAAACGAATTATATTTTATTAAAAAGTAGATCATTGATCTAGTTTCGATAAATAGATCATGAACATAGAAAATATTGTCACCGTTTTAGTGTTTTACCATTTTTAGGGAATAACTAATCTTATTTACCTTTAGAAGAACGGGACACTGAATTTGAAGTCATATGACGCACTTGATGCTCACAGATCATGTACGCCAAATTTTAATTTATAAACTCGTAAGAGAAGAATTAGGTCATCGTAATCTTCTTGTTGACTCAAGTTTTTGCAAGTGGTCAAATGACTACATTCAAGTTCATTGCATTTCGAAGAAGCATATATCTTGAAACAGGTATCTGCTTAATAAAGATGACCACTAACACTTTCGCCTATATAACAAGGTTTTCAGAATGTGAACAGGCGCAAATGTTAAAGACTCATGAATAATGACCTTGTATATAAGTGCATTCGACTTTGTAAACATCGATTATTTTAGTAAGTCGTGACACAAAACATTTGTACTTAAGTATTACGTTTAACACTGACGGGGGAATTTCCACTAGAAAACAATATACGGGGAAGTTCTCACAATAATATACGTATAACATTTAATATCACAGTACTACTTTTATTTGAAAAAGAACCGAGTTATTATAATTAAATTGAAGTCGTCAGTTTTAAACAATATACATAGAAATGCATAAATAAGTTAGTTTTAAAGGACATTTATATCTCGAAATAATGTCCACATTATCCCTAAATATGACAGCCAGTAAATGTAGACTACAGTTAGGCATCAAAGTTAATAAATACGGCCTTGTGGTCAACGAAAAGTTAAATTCTTTGTTAAAATATACTTATTGACTTGCTATATTATCAACCTTTTCATTTTCAATGACGTTAATCCATAGACCCATAGACACATTATCTAAAGAAATATGTTGTGCATGACTTTGTTTTCATGGATATGGACTTAAACAATACAAGTACACAAATGTACGATTCTGTTTGTGAACATTTAAAACTGGTGTACTTCAGAGCTTTTCAAAAGAAAAATACAGCATGCAATTGAACAGAGTGTTATTCGATATAGTGTTCGTAATTTGTATTGACGTTTAGTAACGTTTAGTAAGGAACATGTTATTTAGCATTATTTAATGTTTTGTTTGAATATTAAGCCAAACATGTATAGCTTAAAGTACTGAGAGGCGTAGGATTGATTGAAAACGATTGTGAAGACAGGTGACTGAATGCCATTTATATAATACCTGAGAGTAGATTGGTATATACCCCGGGTATATACCCCGGGTATTAAATGTTTACCAATTACCAAATTTGCAGACATATGGTACTGTTTTGGAGCTGCTTCATTTGATATCAGATTAAGCAGATAATTAAACACATGATAAATGCATTTTATACAAGGCGTTTGTCTCGTACAATTCGGGCCCATTTTAGTTTTTCTATTATTTGCGTATTATTTCACAATTCTACGATAAATGACAGTACTTACAAAAAAGTAATAGCATTACATTTATTTGGTGAAATTTGTATTTATTAATAACTATTGTTTTTGTAAGACCGCCTTCATTATATACAAACCAATTTAAAGAAGTCAATACAGAGTTAATCATAGTCATCAATCAGTAAATACAATATACCTGTGCCACAAATCAGTAAAGTAACTTTTCCTACTAGAAGATTCTGAAAGATAATAGAAAGCGGACTTTTTAAGGAAATGACCCAATAATGCCAGTAGTTAGGTATACCTACGCGTGTAATCATGTATTCAGACTATGGATATCTACCAATTGCGACACCCTGCCTTCTTAAAATTCCAATTAGCTGCTCAATTTATTAGTCCAGTATCATTTTGACTTTAAACCTGCTTGCAAATAATTAAATAAAATGTTGAGTTTCATTATTTCTTTTTCTTCTTCTTATTCATTGAAGTTTTAACTGTATAATTTTTATTCTGGTTCATTTATAAAAACAAAAAAGTTGATGCGAAATAACCGTTTGTTACCTTGCTTTGTTGCATGGTTCATTTTGTTTTCGGAAACAGTTATTTCTTTCGTAGACAATTTTTTCATTAGATAAAGGTTATAAAAACGTAAGTGAGTCTCCATGCCTCTTCCATAGTAAAGAGATAATGTTGACAACCTGTTAGAATTCTAGAAAAGTTAGTTCAAAATGCAAATAAACATGTCTGCTATTAAACATCAAGAAGGAAATTGACGATTGAATATCTTCTAAAAAGTCTTGAAATTATTGCGATTTACCTGCGCTTGACCATAGAGCAAATCTAGTCGATTTTGTAAATAAAGAAATAATAAAAAAAAATGCAATATTTAAGTTAGCGTTCAACATTTCTCCATCAAATAAACTATGGTGTCTTTGTTTTGCTTCCCTGATTCAGGATCCAACATACTTTGTCATATATCCTTCACAAGAGTTCCATAAAAAATAAAAATGTTATTTTTTTATAGAGAAAATCAGAAATTTTGAGGGAAAGTTGCCAAAAACACTCTTAAATAATCTAAACTTTTCATTTGTTTTCTGTTTCTGAGTATCCATGCCCATTCCATAGTAAAGTGAGAATGTTGACAACCAGTTTAAATCTCAAAACTGAGTAGAATTCTGAGAAACTTACTTTATCATGCAAATAGGCATGTCTGCTCTTCTATGAAAGTTTTCGTCAGCTGTATACTAACACCGGTTCAAAGGTCAACGTTATTTTTACCCCTTTCAATTGCATACGCTATCTACTTTCTATGGTGTTCCGCTAGGGCCATCGTACTATCGCGCATCGATCTTTATAAGTCTATGCGCGATGGTACGATGATACGATGGCGATGGCACGATGGTACGATGGCGATGGTACGACGACGCGATGGTACGATGGCGATGGTACGATGGTACAATGGCGATGATACGATGGTCCATCGCGTCATCGCCATCGTACCATCGAACCATCGCCATCGTACCATCGTACCATAGCGCATCGACTTTAAACGCGATGGTACGATGGAACGATGGTACAATGGCCCATCGTACCATCGTATCATCGCCATCTTACTATCGTACCATCGCCATCGTACCATCGCGTCATCGTACCATCTCCATCGTACCATCGTGCCATCGCCATCGTACCATCGTACTATCGCGCATCGACTTGTAAAGGTCAATACGCGATGATACCATGGCCCTAATGGAACACCGTAACTTTCACTTCTAAAATTTATATCTAAAACTCTCAAAAACATGATGAACTGCATTTTCAAATATCAATAACATGTCTAAAATATAGTCGCATCCCTAAAAACTGAACTAAAAAAACTTTTTAGAAAAAATAAATAGATAAGGTCTCTTTTCTATAGAACTTCTGTCCATTGCACAAGGCGAGCACATTGGGATGATTTAGTTTAATCAAACCTAAAGGTGTTTGTCAATGGATATCCATGTACTAAGTTGAATGACAAAATATTTAAAAAGCCTAAAGAATATTAATTTGTGCGTAACAGGTTGCATTCAACTTGATTTTTAAATACTTTGAATGCGAAATAAATATATGAATTTAAATCAAGTAAGTGTGTGTTTGTTTTAAATTTATTTTACTCACGATTTAGTCTTTTAAGAAAAAAACATTTTGTTAGAAGCAGGGACCATACGCCGCTGGCCATGGAATGGTATGAAAATACCTCAACGAAGGTTCCATGTTCACTGTCATAAGCATACAGTCTTCGGGATGGTTCAAATTGCTGTACTATTGACGTTTTAAATATTGAGTTCTGCTCAACTCAGCGCGTGAACGGTAGCAAGCACTTTTCAATACCGTTCATGAACAGTCTCAATCAAACCGAGGCTGCAATATGTTTTATATTAATCGTGTTCGGCGATTTCCAAATTTCACCTTTCATACTCCTTTTGTAGAGCGGTGGTCACATCTGCACCAGTTCGTGATGTTTTGATACAAAGAACTATTACAGGTGTATTTATGAGAAGCAATGAATAGCTCTTACATATCTTCACGTCAGCTTTGACAAATGTATACCTTTAGCAATACGTGAACAGTATAGCTGAGGAAATAAACAAATTGACAAGACCGAAGTGTACTGTACGATCGACAAACAGCAGAAAAAACATCAAGAACGAGACTTATTCAGATTTTGATACAGAGTTTCATTGACAATGACAATCAGCATAGTTTCAAGCTATCTTACTAACTGTGAGGTTTACAAAGTATGTTTCCTGTAAGAATTAATCGAACAATTGCACAATACTTGAAATACGCAATACGCACCAACCGACCCCAACTCTCTCCAATACCGTTTTTTTGTGAAAATTAAAATCCTGACTGTTGACGCAATGAATAACCTTTATTTGTGACTAGGTTGTGTCTTGTTTCAATTCTCTTTAAATATCACACGATTAGAAATCAATGGTTAGGTAGCGAATACACCATTGAGATTAAGCGACAACATGTAACCAGCAGTGTTGTGTTCTTTTTGTTTTCTTTTCAAATTTATATTCAGATGTATTGTTACATTTTCAAACCGATAATCACAATAATTGTTTAACCACACCACAATGGAGAGAATATTGTAACTAATGTTGTAATACTGTGTCGTTCAATCCATTTACATGTGTTGCTAGTAATATTGTGATGTTTAATACATATATTGTAACATATCTGCAAATAAAATAGTATGAACAGATTCTTGCACAGTGTACACTTGTACCATAGCTTTTATTCAATTTAAGTTATTCATAAATAAATGCAATAACACACTTATGTTATCGTGACGGATATGGTTTAAACGTTACCAGGCGATTGAAAACGTGCAGAAAGTGGTACTGCTCCTTTGTAAGCATTATATATTGTAGTTTATATCGTAACTTTCTTTGTTAGTGGAGTCGAATACCCAGATCATATTATGTTTTTATAATCTGCACACGCACTTATTGTGCGCGTTACGTCGCGTCAATGCGCCGCAGAATTATGGCCTGCATTCATGCATATGGTTCATGCATATGGTGGTCATACACGTTATTAAGTTTATTTGATCCATCTGGCAAATGTTTAGTTCAATCTTACACGTTAAACCTTACTAACCTTTAATCTTTGTGATTTTCAATTTAGACCACTCGAGACTTTGCTAGCATGCCACACCAAAACTTTGGACTGTAGCATAATTTGACAACTTAATTTTGTCCACAGCTAAACAAGCTTAATTTTTTGTGCAGGTTGTATACTGAAAACAATGGATATATTTAGTTATTTAACATAAACATGGAGGAAAGTTTGTTTTTTTGCTCAGTATATGATAACAAACTGATATGTATTGCTTAAAAGTCGGCGTAAAATGCCATTTTTAAAGAGATAAAACATGAATTTTAATATACAATATTTTGATGACATGACATTTTGACGTCACATTGACATTTTCGAGCTAAAAGACATTATGTTATGACGTCACTTGACGCTTTGGTGCTAACGTTTGTCTGACTGCGTGGCGGTTTTATGTCCATTTTAATTATATTTTTACACATTTAGGAATTATTTTGATTATCTAATAAAACACGATGCTAAATTGTATTATGCATCAAATTGTGTTCGTTTTACCTCATGAGTTATTGAAGACAGATGGTTTCAGATAATTCACTAACTTACTAGACGAGACAAAGTGACTTCTTAAATAACCAAGACAATATTTTATGAGGAAAGAAAACATGAAACATTTATTGGACGAATGCAGATGCGTCAACCTAATAAAACTCTGGGGCCCGTTTTATGAAACGACTTACGACCATTTTGATCGTAAATCAATTTCTTAAATACTTCACTATAAATACACTTTTCAATAAACGTGATTTCATTTCATTTTCTTATACATGTGATAAATCTACCACCAGCACCACCACCAACAAAACCACCACCACCAACACCACCACCACCAACACCAATACGTAAGTAGGCGCTCAGTATCGGTAATTGTTACTCTTAAATTGATTCTCTGTAATGAATATGGTTTACCGTTTTCGTGGAGAGACGCTATGTTAAGACATTTAAGAAACAGACACACAGACGGCAGATTTGTTTGAGAAAAGTCTGCCTTAATGAATGCAACAGAAACGATGGAATTTAAACATCCTTTTTCGATGAGCCTAGCGGAAGTCGAAAAGACATATTGGTCTGGCACTCTTCTCGAGTACAATTTAATTCCACCCGTCCAGAGAAAATCTTGTTCTGCTATAGGCAATGGCAACCCGCGTATGAAGCCTTACGCTTACGCTTACCGATAACGGAATTTATACAGGAAATTCCAAACCATTTGAATGATCCCCTATTCATCAACGTGGAACAACGTTATGTTACTGTACTGGACGATTTGATGTCTGACGCAAAATGTGATCAGAGAATAGCTGACCTGTTTACAAGAGGCTTGCACCATCGAAATCCATCCTTCATATACTTGACCCAGAATCTTGTTCCTCAGGGAAAATCGTGTTGGGATACATCTCCCAACACCCAGTCCATGGTGCTTTTCAATAATCCCATAGATAAGCAGCAAATGATGACATTGGCTCGGCGTATTTATCTATTAAGAAGTCAACATTTTCTTAGAAGAGTATTCGAAGAGGTCGCAGAAGAGTATTCGAAGAGGTCGCAAAACGTCCACGTGGATACCTAGTGGTTGATTTAAAGGAACACAAACGACTCAAAAGTAACGTACTGAACACGAGTAAAACGGGTAACAGGAGCAGTATACAACAGGGAAACGAATCAAGTAGAAAACATTTTAAAAGAAACTATGACGAAATGTCAGAAAGCTCACCCGGTAAAATAGAGAATGGAGTATCCGACGTTTACGATGATGATACAGTTGATACTATTGATGATGAGAAAGATGATGATGAATTGAAAGAGGTAAAACGAACAGTGTGTAACGGTTGATTCCAAACACCTATTCGGGACTCTGTTGCTAACGAAATTTAAGAAAAGCAGCTGAAATACATACAAGATGGAACGTGTAAAGAAAAAAAATTGCTCCACACAGCTGCTAATACCATGGCTACCTACATTAAGAAAACGTCTACCTGATGATTACACCCAGTTTTTGGTTGGTTGACTTTATCAGATGCAAAAGGATCCCTTCCAACAACGTGTTCTCAGATCCGCAAACATGTTAAGGCTACATCACAGCGTGAGTATGTCAGAATCTGTCCGAGAAGCCATACGTTTAAGGAAAAGTATGTTTCTCGACAGAGGGCCGGATCATGACGTAAACGTTTATAAAACGGATATGAAAATTGGCAATGATGAAAAATGTGATGGAACCAATAATGATGAAACTGAAGATGATGAAGAAGAACCAACAAATTAAATCATATTAGAATTGACATACGTAAGAAGGATTTGAGAAGTACGTAAGAACAGGAAAGCAATTACTACGTTTGTAGTTCGACATAAATATGGGTTCCCTAGAAGTATACGATTACCAACTATAGAAATGGGTACCGTACGTTGCAGACCCTTACAAATGTTATCAACACTTCAAAGATATAAGAGACGGTTCGTTCAGCCCGATCGTATGGGGCGTTATATCGTGGGCAGCGGGGCCAGAAAGAGGAGATTAAAAGAAGTAGAAGAAAACTTATTCAACGGCCAGTAGTCAATATCGTGACACCCGCGGCTCAAGCGATCGAGATTGCTAAATCGGAAATGAGGAGAAATCAGAAAGCCAATTAGACAGTCAAAAGAGTGAAAGCAGATTAATAAAAGAGGATTAAACGGACTAGGAAACTTACTGGAACTCCTTATTACCAAAGCTTGCTGTAACACTGAAAAAATAGATATTTGAGAACTCTAAATAATCGTACAAGACGGGGATATACCGCATAAAAACAGAGACAAAGCTACTAACAACATCTTACTTCTTGTTAAAGATTGTGCATATAAAATAAATCAAATATTGTAAACATCCAGTCATGAATGTTTTATCATTTATAATCCTGTTTGCAAACTGTTTAATAAGTTTGTCATTTTCTTCCCATTATTTACGGAAAAGTTATTCATTATGTCTTGCATAGTCCATCCGGCGAATCGACACATCACGTAATATAAACAATAAAATCCGCACGTATCCAAGGTATCGACTTTAATCCGATCCATACTCATGAAATAAGGAATTTGAAGTTTAGTTTCGAGCCCCACATCATAAAACTCGGGTGTATTACTGAGAGAATCGAAATATTCGTCTGTTCCAATGATGGGAAAGTAAAATGTCGCCCAATCCCCAAGTTGGTCGCTGGTCTGCGTGTTAGTTTTAAAAAAGTGTCCCTTTTTTATATTTCAGTTCGTCCGCTGAACATACTGTCACAGTATATCCCTTTAAGTGTTCATATAGTTCAAAGTTATCCATTGTGTAAACACGCTCCTTCTTTCTGCACACTTTCTTATGCTGCTTATGTGTGTATGCATAAAATCACCTCAAGGAATGCCACTTTTAAAGCGTACTGCCCATTCCTCTACTTTGTTTTCTATAATCATACCTCCTTCTTACACTACTACCTCATGAACTTTTCATCTATATCTAGGATTTGACACTGAATCAAACATGATGTAAAGTTACATAACGCGTCCCATCAATGTTGTGTATTTTCATACCCATTCGTTATAATATTTATTCGTCTAAGCACCTAGATAACTCTTTATACTAATTTTGAGTCCAAGTCATCTGTATAGTACTTCAGATATTTCATCATCTGCCCACGGCTGTATTTCAGTGACTAAAAATAACTGACTTCCAGAATTCCGTTTTCATATGTCGGCAATTAACCCTTAATAGATGGGGAAAACAATTCCCTAATGAGAATACATTCTCCGTTTCGTCGTCCAAGCATCAGTGATTTGTTTTGATGATAAAGATTCGAGAAGGTCGTTTTGGAATGTCACAGGTTTGAATGTCATGCAATATTGTCTCGCAAATGTTATCATTGGGTAGCACTTTTAAAAGTGTGCATGTTGTCTCTAACCACGACAGATAAAGCGTTCCGTTAAATGCCTTTATGGCTCGCATTTGAAATAAAGGATGTGTTGTAAACAGACGTCATGGACGATTTGTACGGGAACAAATTACTGGAACAGAGACGTTATAAGAGCAAAAGTCATGATAAAAGGGAGGAAAGTAGCAGTGTCAGTTTTATTAGTTAGGTGCTTTTAAGCAGTAATGTAAGAGACAATACCTTTCAGACCACCGACATATAGCAGTGCTTTACTAAAGTCACAACTCTGAATAACATTATATCACAACTTTATTCTTTCAAACAACTTTTAATAAGCACTTCTGTACCGGCTCCACTACTTTTATACCGATACAATTTTGACCGATTTTATTTTATTAGCAAAGAAATATAAAAAGATCGGACAGGGAAAGTAGCATTCAAGGAGGACAGTAAACCACAAAACACAGAAACAAACACGCAAACAGATAAACAAGAATGCAAAAGCAAAAAAAACACAAAAAGGGTTGACAATAGGGCTACCGCCTTGGAACGGTCAGTGGCAAAGTAGGCCACTGGGGGTTTAAACCGATTCTAGGGTGCACCAAACCTCACACTTACCCTACTGTCATCCCATTAAAACAGGACAGTGTAAATAAAGAAATCCCCGCCATGATCTAATATCTAACCAACAAGGCAGCATCAATAGGCAATATAAGTAAAACACAAATATGCTCGTGTAAATATAATACAAAAAAAACAATAGCCTAGAAAGCCACAATGAAGGTACTCAATGACTTTGCAGAAGCCAGAGCAGTAAGAGAATAAATTATTAAGGGCACGACAAGAAAGATCATGGACAAACATCAAACGCCACCGTCCCGATGTATAGATTAGCGTTGTTGGTAGTATAAATGCTGTCTCTGAAAATACAGGCGAGGCATTGTGTTTTGGATTGAAACATTAGATCAGGCTGATCTAGGAGGACTCTGACAGCGTTTCAATTTTAAATTAAGTTCGATTTGAGCACAATTAATCGATTTTCAAAGAAACCACTTAGCCGATTGTCATGGCATTTTCAGTACATGATAAGGCATTAACAAGAGACCGAACTAGGGATTTACATGTTTAATAAAATTATTTATATAAGAAAACGACTCAATTTCTTACATTGACAGTGCATTTGTATGGCTTCACTAATTCTGTACCGGATTATCCACTCAGACAGACAGGTGTACCAAATACAAATAGAGTAAAAATGCAATATTTGAGAGAGGTAACCGGTTTTCTGCTAGAAAAATATTGAATTTTAAATACGTATCCTCTTTATTGGTATCGTTTTTGATTTGTTATTACCGCTGGTAACACTTGTATTATCTGTGCATACAATGTATAGCAACACGATTTGTTTGGCTGTGCCTCTTCCCCATCGCACAATGGATTGTGAAACGTTGTTACTGGCATATGACATCAAATAAGAAACACGGACTGACTTCGTCCGTTTATAACCGAACACCTTTATTAAACAGCTTTCAAAACAGGCTTATCATGAAACAAACTACATTATGTCATGTGGTATTATTCACAACAGTCACACCGTACAAGTCTGGGGTGCAGTTATATTAATTGAATGTGTAGGCCTCGAAAATGAAGTAATTTTATACGGATCCGGGGGCATACATCCAAGACAATTTTGTGTTTACCTATATTTAAATGTATGCATTTTGAGTACCTTCTTTTGCAAATATGTGTATAAAATACTGTTATGACCGCACCCCACCCCGCCCTCCAATCCTCCCTTTAAACTTTACTTTTATGGAAATAAAATTAAAGTACACACGACATCAAACAAAATGCGACAAGTTAGTAATAAAAGATATAATCTCGTTTAGTGATACTTGTTTCTTTGTGTGGATATTTTAAAGTTGTCTAGACCCAGGATCCCATTTTATGAAACAACTTACGAGAATCAAGACTCACTACGTGTACATATAATTGCCTTCGTTGAATGCTTAGGTGGACTTAAATTTCAGAATAATTATTCAGTCGTCGAGCATTCAGTATAATACTATAATATGTCCTGTAATTGAGTTCGCTCTATTGAATTTAAAACCAGATGCATCTCTGGGTACGAAAACATTGTCTTCATATTGAAACGAGTGTCGGTAAATCTTTTGCAATTGTAAAGGGGGTCTCAATGGAGATGAAGTGACACTGAAATAATTTTGAATAAAAAATGTGTTTTATTAAAATATTAATATTACATTTGAATTGCTGTTAACGTTACGATTACAAATAATCACTCTATATGCGGCCAAAGTTTAAACAATTTTCCTGCCGCATACATTTAGGGTGTGAATTTTTTTATCGATAATAGAAATGGAAATATAAGGCTATTATTTATTCACGAACAGCTGATTTAGTTTACTGTCTAGCATTGGCAACACCATAGCGGGTTCTATTATGGTTTTACAGCCATATTTTAAAATTCACTAGGACGGTTACTGGCATGTTTTTTTAAATAAGTAGATAAACATTTAAGCATTTGAGTCATGATCAATAGTTTCGAATGAGAGCACATGCCTATTGCCTGTATAAAAAACACATTTTGACTTTTAATTTATCCAGGGTAGAGATATGCAAACGCCAAAAATCATCAAGGGTCGGTATAATTACGCAAAATTCCAAACAGACATTTATTGGTCAGGATATAAACAAACCCGGATATTGAATACCATTTATTACAAAACTGAAATAAGATTTAGATATTTAATGTTGCTTACGAATATCCACCACACCACTCCTCTCATATGTTTTATCAATCGCTTCAAAATGTTAACTTTTTCACTTTTATATGCAGACCCGGGCCTACAGGTCCTACGTGTAGCTACACTCCTACTACTATATCATTTAATATAATGGAATTCATATGCATATTCATATTGTTTATAAGAAAATGTGTTATATATCAAAATCATTTAACATTAATATTACATGTACTCATATTTTTAATATCGCCGCAAGGGTCACCTGGGGTCTTCCTCTACCAATGGAAGCTGGAAAGTCGCCATATGACCTTAGCTCTTGGTGCGACTATAAAATCCAATTCAATTCAATTCAATATCGCCGCATATGTCTTCTAAATATTAAGGAATCGCAGAAATAATAAAATGACCAAAATGACCCTTTCTTGCCTGTCCAATGTAACACATGCATATTGAGTATATTAATATTTCATTGCAATCTTACGGTCATACATCATAACATACATTTCAATACATTGATACATCATTTCAAAATACCATTTTTAAAAACTAAATAAAAAGTTTCTTTGTAATAATGTTACTGTTATACATGCGCTTTTGCTCTTCGTCCATTTATAAATCGTTATCGTTATTGATACACACTTTCATAAGGATGGACATTTTCACAAAAGGACATTTCATCAAAGGAATCATTGATTTTATCCAAACCATGACGTCTTCAAGACGCAACCTGTTTTGCGCATTTCTTAGGTGTAGAAGTACGTTTTTTGATTTTTTTTTAGCTGGTGAAAGACAATATTCTTGAATTTTGGAAATATTCACAGTTTGTAATGACGGTTAGGTGTGATTAATTTTCTCTGTTTCTTTATATCTGATGAAACAACATGTTAATACATTGTGTATCTGGTCCAGATGAAGTAACATTTTCATTTTCAGCTACTCTGTGTTGTAGTAGGCCGTTGAATGGTCAAGTTATGCGAGCTTTTTGAAGCATCTTATTTCATCCATAATTGCCTGAAACAAAAAGAAGTATTAAGGATGTTTTATTATGTATATCGTAGTTCGTTATATATGTCCCAGTGCTTTGTAATTTCAGACATAGTTCAGTGGTTATAGCTCTTTCTACTAAACCGAAACCAATAATCACTGTGTATAATCGTACGGTGTCAGACCAGTCAGGAAGTACTTAGGGTCGTAGGGTGCTGAAATAGTTCCTTGAAAGAATCCAAAGTTTCTAGTTTGCATGTGTTTTTCCCAAG
Organism: Cyrtodaria siliqua; assembly: GCA_037043455.1. NCBI lineage: Eukaryota > Metazoa > Mollusca > Bivalvia > Adapedonta > Hiatellidae > Cyrtodaria > Cyrtodaria siliqua. The sequence continues at coordinate 98,786 of JAWPHD010001719.1, read as the reverse complement.
ATTAGTTTCTATTTCATTGTTAAATCTAACCTGAGGTTAAAGTAATATGTCTGTTGTCATGAATAGTAAGTATTTTTACTGTGTTTGTCAGGATTATTTCTTTGGAGAGTATGAGCACAGAGGTTAGGTAGAGATGTGGTTTGACAGATGTTTATTTCAAAATACGCATGGTGTGAATGAATGACGCGAAATGTTGAAAAACTGATCGGTGTTTTATTCCAGATATGGGACCGTTTGCTAGCCAAATGTCTTTAATACACAGAATAAAAGTGTATTTAAGCAAACGAATGTTGTGGAACTTGTGACTGATCTCCAAATATAGCCTATATTGCATTGTGTTCAATGGGCTGATTTTCACCGGTCTGGCACCGTACACCACACCGGATGTTTCTGACACCGAACACCACACCGGATGTTGTTACCACTGAATCGGTAAAAATATAAAATTTGACGGAGATAAATGTCAAGAACCAGCAGAAGAGCGATGTTTTAATAAATACGCGCCACTGCTTTGGCTTAAAACGTACAGTAAGACCTTTTTAAGTATTTTATCTGTTCATAAAGCTGCCAGCGAATAGAAAATACAGTCTTAGTTACTTTCCAGAGTGAATCAAATGTGACGGTAGTACTTTAATTTTCGAAGTAGCTTACCTTAATTATGTCATTTTCTACAAAATCACGGAACATGTGAATGCGCACGTTATACTCCCAATAGGGTGATTAGTTGTACAATTTGAGTTTATGCTAGATATATTGTACTGTTACTCATACAAGTTATGAAATGAATAAACGTCTGGCAGCATATGTACGGGCAATTGCTCTTGTTTTGTACGGCGAATTGCGGTGAAAACTAAATTACATATAACTGTACGGCGTATTGATTAATTGTACGGTTGTTTTTCTCGTAACATTTTTAAACTTTATTTTAAGGGCTTAGCTTTTCTTAATATTCTGTACAATTTGTCGATACAATGCCATATTTTTATATTTTTTTTTTGAAGTGTAATTTCAAACGCATATTTATTTGTACGTTTTAATTTTAGAATGATACATCTGCGCGTTGTTTTTATTGTGTTATACCTGCATAGGGTTGGTTTTAAAGAGAAAATTAAATGTCTACTTGTCAAGTGTATTGTATATATAGGCTATGAATGGTAACGAAGTGAAATACATATAACTGAAGCCCATAATACGTATATATTGAATTATTCATGATAGCTGATTAAGTAAGATCATGATCCGATATTAGTGAAGCATTTCTTGAACTATTTCAACACACGGCAATCTTGATTTGTAAAAACAATGATTAACGTCAAAATAATAATGGATTAATATATCGAGACCGTGATTTTAACGCTTGATAAAAACTTCGAGATTGCCGTGTGTCATTGTCTGTCAGTAAGCAATTTGACATCCGTTCCGTAACTTCCAAAACATGTATGATATAGTAATCAAACGTCATGGGTGTTCATGGTGAAATGATGACCCTATTTTTATTTTATTTTACTGTTTTTGGATCAGTAGGTCAAAGTTCTAAGATCGATCATGAAACACAGCTTATACTCGCTATAACTCCTCAAACTATGTAGCTTTCACGGATAGACTATCAACAGTCAACAGAAGACCCCTGCCAGTTATACGAAAGTCAATGGAGCCATAACATGAACCTTCTAACACGACTACCCCTCTACCACATATGAACCAATAATTGCTTTGGCCATTTTTTCTAGTTTCATTGATGATCTATTATTGCTTTCAGGTCAAAATGATGATACAGTATATTTATTACAATATCGAACTGCTCGACTTTGATGAAATGATGACCCATCTTATTGAGAACCACAAGTATAAAGAAATGAAATATAAGAGATTGAGTTGAAATGAACAAGATAAAAACATTAAATTACAAAGTAATACCAGACCTTGCGTATGAACAGGGTCGGGTGATAACAATTTATGCAAAAGCGGAAAAAAGCACTTGTCAAACATATATACAATTCCAAAGGAGAGCCCACATAAAAAGTTCTTAAAATCTGATGGTGGAGAATACATGTTTATTCAACCGAGTACCTTTAATGAAAATTTAGACACAGACTTAAATTCATGTGATATAGAAGCAAGCGCATATGAAGACCGTGTACTATAATAACTAGTTTCTCTCTTACCAGGTGCCATACGTACTATTAAACACGATGGTAAGCTAGACGAGTATGTAACGTTTACTCGTCTAATAAATGAAAACAAATTTCCAACAGATAACATAGGGTTCATATTATTTTTCCACGTAGTACGATGGTTCAGCTTAGACAACTCAGCCACATTTATGAGATATAGCGAGGAGGTAAAGCTGTCTGGCGTACTGGAACGAGACTTTTTCATGGGATATTTTTACGATTTATTAGCGGTCCAGAATATATCGGACAACAATTAACGACGGAGTATCGCGTGGATATTTTCATTCATCAACTTCATAAATTAATTTTGCTGTGCCCAGTAGGTCAATGTTGAAAGAAAATTAATTGATTGTCGAAGGAAGCGAACCAGGTATTTTAAAGAAGATGATCGAACATGTTGCCGAAAAGGATCCCGATCAGCGTGTAAACATATAAATGTGTGGATGGAAAAAGAACAAACCCCATTTCCAAAAGAGAAGTCAACTTATGGAAATATGAGGATGAACCAACGTACGAAAGCAAAGAATGTCGTTTTAAAGAAGAACTAGGTCACTTTAAAAACACACAAGTCAACATAAAAAAAGCAATAGAGCTTGTATCTAAAACTGCCAATGGAAAAGAAACCTCATTAAAGAAACTAACCCGCCAAATAACAGCAATATTACACTACAAAACCGTTTATCAAAACACTCTATACAGGTGTTCAGGTCATATAATAATATGTTTATTATCGAGTTCTTTAAATATATGTGACTGAATATGCGTAAATGAATTGCGAGTTGGTAATACCTAAGTCGACGCTCCAGTTTGGGCGTTTGGCCTGGCTGGTTAAAGCTGCTTATTTTGTGTCTACAGAGTTTGGATTCTCAAAATATATAAGTTATAAATAATATACCTCATCGTCAGTAGGTTTTGAAACAGTGTACATTTTGTAAAAGTTGTCTGTTTTAAGCGGGATAGGTACTTTAAAAAGTTCACTAAATAACTCAACATACCGCATATTAGCAAAGTCCGCCGCGCAGACAATCGCTTTACATGGAATGCATCGATTCGCAAAAAACAACTTTCGTTGGAAGTATTGTAGACCACTGTCAATTTTATAGCGCTACCACACTGTAATATCATGCCGTAGAAACATGACATGACACCCCACCCACCCACATTATACTGACACTGGTCCGACCAGTATTAGCACTACCCCTTATATGGTGAACGTCAACCAAGGGAGCTTCTAGTACCATTTCGTGAAATCATATTTCTTTGATGTGACCCGGCAGGGGATCCATGACTACTCCATTAGAAGCATTATTAGAATGAATAGTTTTGTTTTAAATTTGATTAAAACAAATTTATACAGTCTAATATCTTTTAAGTCATCACTTAATATATATTTCTTGAAAATAAATCAAATCCAAATAATTATGAACTAAAACGGTTGGTATTGTGACATTTGTATTGAAAGAATAATCGATGTCTTAGCGTAGGATGATAATATTACTCTCAGAAGAGCCACCTATTTTTTTGCTACATCAGAATTTGGCAAAAAAGTAATTCTTATAGATATACAGTACTTCTGCGCATCTGATATTGTTCATGGAGTCATATCCATTACATCCTATACAATTTTGGACCAGATGTTACATTAGAAAGTGATGATATATGTCTAAGTGAAAAATCGGTGGATTTTACATTAATCCCGCGTGTTTTGGTTGTCCCATGGGACTTTTCAAAAAGTCTCGTGGGATATTTACCCCATATGTTTCTTGGGAGAAATAACTCATGGGATTTTTTTTTAAAAATTCCACGGGAATAAACCCATATTTGTTTACGAGATCTTATAAAAAATCCCACGGGTTTATTACCTCATATTTTAAATGGGATTTTATAAAAAAAAAAAACCAACGGGGTATTTTAAAAAATCCAAAGGGATTATCATTATTCCCCGTATTTTAAATGGGATTTTAGAAAATACCATTGGGTTTAACTACATGAGAAACTTTATTGGTTTATGCATACATTTACAAATGCAATGTTCTAAAACTATTGTGAACCGTTTATGTTATCTGTTGATATTATAGCATTTGTAATAGTAATAACGACATAACATACATGTACGTGATTATTCATAGAAAAGACAGTAGGACCTAGTAGCAGTAGCATTAACATTAGTAGTATTAATAGTAATAGCAGTGGCAGTTGTAGAAAATACAGCGGCTGTATATTTGCTTAAAGCAGCAATAGTAAAAGTAACAGCAAAAAAACCCGAAGTAGCATCAGCAGATGGGGCTGCAACGGTAGTATCATCAGCAAATGTTGTAGAAACAGCAGACGTCATTGTAGGAGTAGTAGCAGGAGCAGCAGCAGCATAATTAGACACGGCAAAAGAAGTTGTATTAGAGTAGTAGTAGTAGTAGTAGTAGTAGTAGTAGCAGCAGCAGCAGCAGCAGCAGCAGCAGCAGCAGCAGCAGCAGTAGCAGTAGTAGTAGTAGCAGCAGTAGTAGTAGTAGTAGTAGTACTTGTAGTAGTAGTAGTAGTAGTAGTAGTAGTACTGGTAGTAGTAATAGTAGTAGTAGTAGTAGCAGTAGTAGTAGTAGCAGTAGTAGTAGTAGTAGTAGTAGCAGTAGTAGTAGTAGTAGTAGTAGTAGAAGTAGTAATATTGATTAAAGTAGTGACATTAGCAACATCAGTTGCATTACTAAAATAAGTTGTATTAGTAGTAGCAGTAGCAACAGCAGCAACAGCAGCAGTAGCAGTAGTAGCAGCAGCAGCAAAAGTAGTAGAAGTAGTAGTAGTAGTAATAGTAGTAAGTAACAAACAGCATTATCAGTAGTAGTAGCAGCAGCAACAGTAACAGTAGCAGTAGTAACAGCAGAAGCAATATTGATTAAAGAACATGTAAATGTTTCAAAGGCTAAAATAAGCTCCAAAGATCATTATTTTTTTACTTCAATATTAACGTCTCATCGAATGAAGCATTGCTATGACGCATAGAGCTACCCCGTTAATAGCGTTTCTTTGAGCTGTATGCGTAGAACGCCAGCTCTCATAAAACTATATGCATAAACAGTTGAAATGCTTTAAAGACCATACATATATTATATGCTAAACGCGTTGCATAGGGCTCCGTATATACTTCATTTAGCTCACCTGAGTCAAAGGTGCAAAAGGCAAACAAAATAACAACCAGTTTTGAACTCAGTCAGCAATTAGATATCCGTGAGTCCATGTCCGAACACCGAAATGCCTAGCGCACTCACTTCGTACCCGATGTGAAAGTGTATGGTGGCCTCTTGCAAATAAGACAAGTGACTTCATTAGTGTACTCCGTCTTTTCCCCACGCCGTGGGTTTCACTAGGCTACTCCGTCTTTTTCTAACGCCAAGACCGCGGAAAACGCATCATTTTCTTTTTTGTAATATAGAAATATCATAGAATTTGTGCTAGTGGGCTGCATGTAGCGTTCACAAACACGAATAGTTTAACCGACGACATTTTCCTAATTTTTATGGAGTTACACCCGTTGACGGTAATAAGTTACAAGCTAATTTTAATAAATTTCTTCTCTTGTTGCTCTGGCATCTGCCAAATCCTTGAGTACTTGCATTGTGACTTTCTAGGCTGCTTTTTATATTGATATTGTAACTTCGTTAGTGCTGTTTCCTCTTTATTCAGATACCTAGCGAATTTACATAATTTGGGGTTCGACACAATTTTGGATTTGTGGTGGGGACATAACCACTTAAGAGACTGCAGTAGTTTTAAGTTAATATTTCATAATTATTTCTAATCTTTCATACTAAAGTACAAGAATAATTTAATAATACAGGAAGCACTACAAATCGTAACAATATAAAATTTTCATCTGGTGAAACTGATACCCTTTTGAATAATTATTAGTGAACTCCTTCGACAATTGCTTCTAAATAAACTTTTTTATCATATAATACGGATTATGGATCTAATTTGGAATATTACCTCTCTCATTCTTCTAGCTTCTTCTCTATATATCAATTTTCCGAAACACGTCTTTCCTATATCTTATTCAAACCGCTTATCTCTAGCGATATTCATCCCTTTAAAGCCGTTGGTCGTTTAACGGAGTAGCATTCGTGACTTCACCAGAGAAAACAAGTTGGAGTAACACGTCTTCCGAATGGTCCATATTGGGCGATCGAAAGTACGCGTTTTAGTAGTCTTGATCATCTTCGGCGCTTGATTGTAAATACAAACGTCTTGACAAGTAGACTGTTTCACTGCGCATGTACCGTTTAAGACTGCTACACAGCGTTTAAATAAACGACTGTAGAAGTCCGCCATTATGTCTACCTGCTTGTTTTATATGCGTAGCCACAGTTTATAAAAACACACTTCATTTCAATTCATCTTCGACGCTTGATTGTATGACAAGTAGACTGCACCGTCGAATGGCGATTTCTATTACAGAGAATCAAGATGGCGGCGCATGTTGAAAAGCCCGTTGAAAAGGTAAATATTGACCAACTGGGAGTTACTCTACTGTGCCACTTCTGATATTTTGATGCATTTTATTACGGAAACATATTTTAAAATGGACCATGAGCTCGTTTTGTTGCGATACAGCGTTAATGTTGTCAAATCAGCGACGACTGTGAGTGCATGTGTGTTGGGTAACAGATGGGTGGGCTGTCGTTGTAAACATTGACCGACAGGGAGTTATTCTACTGTTCCACTTCTGTTATTTTGATGGATTTCATTACGGAAGCATATTTTAAAATGGGTTGTTTGCTAGTTTTGTTGTGATACAGCGTTACTGTTGTCAAATCAACTATGACTGTGTGTGTGTTTTGTAAACAATGGGTGGGGTATCATTTGTAAACATAGACTGATCGGGAATTATTTTACTATGTCATAGCGGATATTTTGATGGATGTCATCACATAAAAATATTTTTAAATGAATGCTATTGCCGTCTGTTCATGATACAGCGTTTAATATGGTATATTCAATATTACAGTATGCCTCTGTATCTGAACAGTCAGGGGCGTAGCTGGGTGAATTTGAAATGTACGCCCGATGGGGTTCCAAGTAGCAACCGCCCCTTGGTCAGGGAGGCTCTTGCCGATAATACGTTAGATTTCAGGGTTTTTAGCTTAGATTAAATGTATGTATAATTCAAGCAGAAGAAAGCGCGCATGTAAAGTCAATTCAAATAGTACACATGTATTTATATTTTTTATAACAAATTAAGATCAGGAAAATAAGGGCATAATGACTGTGCTGGAAATATTGTACCCCTGACCTCCTACCCCACTTTGGATTTTATTGCATATTTGGACCATTTATTTTATTATTTATTTCGGTCGAACTGTACGCAGTGGGTATAGGCATATGCCTGGCTACGCGAAAAAAACCAAGACAGATACTCATTAGGTGATAACAGCAGCCAGCATTTGTGCCAGACCATAAAGAAAGTGGACACAGTCATGACCTCTTGGTGTCACATGAAACTATCCATCTCGCAACTGTGTATTTAACTTCTGCATTTGCGACTGGATAGTGATTTGGGATAAGCATGCTATTTCTACAATATGTTTCATCACTTACATCTGCTCATGGATTTCCTTATCAGTTGAAAACAGAACAGACTTTTTTGACAATTGTAAGTAATTACTAGTAACTAAAATCTGACCAACTTGTAACACATTATGTTTGAGCCTTCTAAGATCAAGTTATGTACTTTTAATTGCACTTGACTTAAACAAGAACTGATCCTAATGCTCTACAGAGGGATTCTGATTTTACATGCTGCAACTTTATCTAACTAATTTAAATCACAAAGATTGACACCAACATTTATTCAACAATGTATCTATGTTTGATTTCTATTTTTTTTTAAAGATTTAGTGGAATATTGAATTTATACACCATAAATAATGATAACATATACCTTTTTGAATTTCACCCCAAGTGACCCATTCTTACCTTGAAATAGAATCATCTAAATAAACACAATATAACAAGTTTCATACTGGCATACATTTCAGTGTCATTGTCTTAAAGGGACACACGACAGTCTTGAAGTGTTTATCAAATTTTGAAATTAGCATCTCAATTTATATATCACATTTTGAGTTTTAAGTTCCTGTTATTCGACCATAGGTTTAAATATAATATTGGTGCAATATAACCCAAAGTTAATTATATACAAAAACATATTTTATTTATACTATTCTTGTAATTAATAAAAACGACTAAACAAACATGAGATGCCAGGAGTTTATATAAAAACATCAAAATTGCCATATGTCCCTTTAAATTTACAGTGAAACGCCTCTACTGCTTACAGACTTGAACTGCAATCCAAAGCTGATTGTAGACAGAATACTATCGGTCAGAAACAATTGTTTAAATGTGCAAAGGATATACCTTTCTTTTTTCAGGGAGACATCACTGCGATACAGCTCTTTTATAGTTGACATGGTCACATCATCTTTGCTCTTTATCTAGATCCATTTTCACTGCAGTCCAGATGGTATATTAGTAGTGAAATGATGTTTGTGTAATTATCCAATGCTGGATGTAAATGCCTGACAGGATATTGTACATATCAGTCATAGACAACCATTTAAATATATACATAGGATAAAGACACTTTCTCTTCTTGAGGAGACTGTTATTCTGTATTGACATCTCATCTTTGCCATTCCAAATACAGTACATTAGATTAAGATGCGGGTTCCAACATGCTATACCAGTTGTAATGATCCAGTGCAGGACAATTCCACTCGTCCGCTTGCCATGGTGACTGAATATGTTATAATTGTATCCAACCATACCTATCAATTAATGAAGTCAATAAAACAAATCTGAAGAATTCCACAATTTAGGCTAAAATTTGTTTAATTTAAGTTTTGTCGATCAATACTTGTTTCTCTCAAAAATGCAATACATGATGGTGTTGCCTACAAATTTGTTCAATAGAAGAATTTGTAAATTGTAGTTTCTTTGGTCTTCGGGTAGGTGTGGAGGGAGAAAACGAGTAAATCTCGCCAACCACATAAAAAAGTGTTTAAGTAGATCAGGGTCATTCTCAATGTCCGATTTTCTTTTGCTAAATCCATCCGTAGTCGAGAAGATAAAGAATACTAAAGATGCTGAGTTTGATCTCACCGCTGTGGGTTAGAATCCTAATGGGAGTTTGACTTGTAAGTGAAGAACTATCGATTCTTACAGAAGTACCATATATACAATACTGGTTCTACCCACGAATACGTTTTTTTCCCCACAAAATAGCCAGGATATGGAGTCTTCACAATTTCAGGAAAAAAAACCTGGGTGGTAGCCTAAACCACTAAAAACTGAATGTCATTTATAGCTTAAAGTGTGCTGAAAATTTGTGTTAAACACCAAATAAACGTTTAGTTCAAACATGTTGCTGTCATGTAGCTTTAAGCATGTATGAAGCAAATATATTTGAGGACATCAATTTACAGGACATGAATTTACATAAGTTTTCATCGAAAGCTTGTTTTCAAATCCTGCACATGTATATTCGACATATTGTTCATCACATTTTTTGAATGCATATTGTTTCAACCAAATAGATTTGTAGGCCGGCTCCTAGATTCCAACGTATACTTCCTGTCTCTCTGGGGCAGCTCGTCATAACAGTGGTGTTGATGAAACATTAAACAACATTCAATTCATCAACTGACATTAGGGTATACACACCTGATATTAGCAACATACACAGGATATTTTTTTGTTTTGAGTGAATATAGGATTTATTTTCACCGAGAAGGAACAAAACTATATTTTCACGAGTGCTTTAGCATGAGTTAAAATATTTAAATTTTCTCAATTCGAGATGAAAATAAATCCTATATTCACAACAAACCAACAAATATTCAATTTATTATATACTCACAACCTGGGAATTTATGTAAAATAACATAATGCACCAAAACAATGACCTCAATGACGTCAAAAATGTAAACAATGTCAACAGTTGCATGACGTCATTTTGAGTGAAAATATAATATATTATATTTTCACATGTGAAATATAAACAATGATATTATAAAGCTTTATATTAATCATATAATCCACTATTTTACTGGAAAGTATATAATAAATAGTTATATGTCATGCATTTATATAACATTTTCGTAAAATGAACAAAGATTATTTTTATCAGTAATTAAATCAATACAAATGTCTGCAAATATTCCTTTTCTTTGTCGGTAAATTTTGAACTCAGAAACCTAAACGTATTAAAATAAAAAAATGTTTGTCAGTTGTCCTGGAAACAAAATTCAATGATTAAACCAGATCATCAGAGTTCACACAGAGAATCTGGGTTTACAGTGTTTGAAATTAGCTCTAGACCTAAGGTAAAAAACTAGTAAATTTTATATAGTCTGGTTAATTATGAAAATTGTAATAGTCCAAATTATTATAGAATAATACGGGCTAGTGAACAAAAATCCTCATTTCTGTAAAAATGGATGTACGCTGTTGGCTACTCCGCCAATACATTCTTCAAAACATCATTTTTAAGTACAAATGTATTAATAGGAAAATCCATTTTAATTTCAAATATTAGCTCCTGTGATTTGAGACTGACAATGAGACTTACCATGAAAGGGACACATAGCAATTTTTTATTTTTCTAAAAACTAGCAGCGTCCCGTTAGTTTTTCTGCATAATTTGCATTTGTTCAATCATTAATATTAATTGTAAGAACAGTATGAAGCCTGTTAGTTTTTCTACATAACATGCATTTGTTAAATCATTAATATAATAATTTATTTAATTATAAGAACAGTATGAAGCAAATTATTTTTGCATATATAACTATAAACTGTGGATTACATTTCACCAATGATATATTTAAACCTATGGTAGAATAACAAAGAAAAGTAACAACTCAAAATTGTATTTAAATATATGCAAGCAGATTTAACGTCCAACTGATACTAGATCATTAATAAATCGAAAGGCTAATTTTGGGCGGCTGATTTTAATGTGTGAATTGATAAAGACTTCAAGATTGCGTCCCGTTAAAGATATCATTTGTTCATCAGCATGTTTTGGTGTTGTTTACATATGGGGCCGACCCCTCACCACCTGTTCCCTCTAGTCTGATTTATCTGACGTTGTTGTTTGTTTGTTTGTTTGGTTTATCCCCTTATGAAATGTCACATAACGGCAACTTGTATTTTATGTACTGCCCCCACTTCTTTTACTTTACTCTATATAGAGTACACACAGTCATGCTTGAATCACTGTATCACAACAAAAGGAGCTTAGTGTCCATTTAAAAATATGTTTCCGTTAAAATATTCGCCATAACACACAGTGCTCACCAAATAGGATAGCCCAAAGCCCGGGGCCTGTCAAAGTCTAGTTGTGGCTTGTTCCTTTTTGCCATATTTTACTATATAATTAATTCAGGATCTGTCAATATTAATTTAGGGCCTGCCTGTAAAAACATATTCCGTGAGCATTGACACATTAGAATAATTCCCGATAGGTCTGTGTTTACAAATGACACCCCACCCATCTTTTACACAACACACAAATAGTCATAGATTATTTGACAACATTAATGCTGATCACAATAAAAACAAGCTCATGGTTCATTTGAAAATATGTTTTCGTTATGAAAGCCATAAAAATATTCGCCATGACACAGTAGAATAATTCCCGATCGGTCTATGTTTACAAATGACACCCCACCAACATTTTACACAACACACACAGAGTCGAAGTTGATTTGACAACATTAACGCTGTATCACAACAAAATGAGCTCACGGCCCATTTAAAAATATGTTTTCGTAATGAAATCCATGGAAATAATAGAAGTGAAACAGTAGAATAACTTCCAATCGGTCAATGTTTACATTTTTAATAGCATTTTTCTGCATGGGAAGCCATCTTGAATTTATGAGTAGAAATCGCCATTCGACAGTGAATACCTGGCCTACTGTGCAAAGCATTGTGGGAGGCCAGGGAACCAGGCTACCGTTTAAGGCTGCTGCACGGCGTTTAAATAAACGACTGGAGAAGTCCGCCATTATGTTTACCTGCTTGTTTTATATGCGTAGCCATTTTCACAGTTTATAGATATCCCGCCACCTTACTTCCTTTATGTAAGTGACGCGTCTGCATTATGTAAACAATATTGAGTGAAAGCCAATACATGTACTATATCTTTTTATAGAACGTAGATCAGACGCTTGGCCACGATCGTGGTTGGAATGCGCTTTCCGTAGCCGTAATTTACGGCAAAGAAATCGGTGTTTGACTATGAGTGAAACGGTACATGCCCAGTGAAGTAGTCAAGTTACAATCGACAGTCAAGTTATTGTTCGGCGCCCCTTGAGGGCGCCGGACATACTGTGGTAGTACTTTGACCTTAGGCATGGGGAATCAAAATTACTGATAGTTGAGTATGTTTGGATTGTAATTAAAAAATGTTTAAATGGCATTTAAAGCATGCTATAAAACGCACCAGAATAAGATATAAAACACAAGAGATAAAACTGCTTAGCGATTTCTTGAATTTCTGTAAGAAATGATGCACCAATAATTAAAAAATTATACAAAATCATTTCATTAAAACGATGTCTCCCGCGTGCTTATCTCCCTTATAAAATCAAATGGTTAAATGAGTAATACGAATTTTAGAAAAATTTAACGAAATTTATCGATCGTAATATCTGCGTTTCAAATGTTTTCACATTGTTCTCGTTTTTAAATCGTTTTGATTAATTATTATTGGCAAATTACATTAAATGTTGCTAAGAAATGAGAAAATACGATGATATATCGGAAAGTTTTGGCATTTAAATTTCGTTTACGGGAAATCGCTAATTTTGTAATGCTTCATTTTGACTGTCAAATGCAGACAAATGTATTGAAAACGAAAGTAGATTTATGAGCGCAGACTCGGAATCAAAAATATTCAAAATTATGCGACTTCCAGTCGAAATGGTGTTATGAAAAGGGTGTAATAGATTTGTTTGAACCCATCCCCCTTTACTTTTAAAAATCCCCCAACATTTTTAGAGGAAGGGGGGAAAATCCCCCCTGCTTTTTAGATCCTAGATTGGACACTGCATTTTATATTGTTTTCTAAGCTGAACTGGCTTGTGCAAGATCAGCTTTACCATAGGCTGTCATCCATCTGTCTTCTTCTCAGTAACCAACACTGAAATTTTCATGAAACATTATGTTAAGCATCTTAGCATTGACCTTTCAAGTTTGTTCAAATTGGGTGGATCATGTCATTTACTACGTTATAAAATTAACTTATGTATAACCTTAAAGAAACAAACAGTCTGATTTAAATGAAACTTCATGTGTAGCATCCTGTTATTAATTAACTTCTCTCCAGTTTATTTAATCAGGTTGTTCAGGTCATTAACTATATCACTAAGTTCAACTTCTGGTAAAACCTTTAATGTGCCAAAAATCTACATTGCACATTTACAATTTTTTCAGCCAGATCAGCGAAATCATACTCTCTATGGACTCTCGTCTTAACTTAAATGCATAAATGTACACACTCCTTCCAAATTATTCTATAATACATCATAGACTTTCACTTTGTTTATTTTATGTTAATTTCATTTTCATTAAAGTGTCATTAACACCAACTATGCTTACATGCCTTAAAAGATCTCTGCTTCAATTCCATTTTATCTGATTAATTATTTTGTTGGACATGTTATGTAATTATTTAGTTTCATTTTATTACAACTTTAGTCTTGCGTTATTAAAATGTTGTGCTTTATTTCATGAATGTTGTATTTTCTTTTTAAAATTTCAATAATCTCAGTTAAATTTTTACCTGTCCATGTGCTTGAATACCCATTTTATTAAATTGTTTTCTTCCTGTGCCAATTTTTTTTATAAAACTGTATATTTTTGTGTGTTTTTTTTGAGTTTTTTTTACGGGTATAAATAAAAATATCATGATCATATTCACAAGTGCTATTAAATAGCAGATTCATTTCAAATTACAATCAGTATTAACAAACCATTATTCATTAAAAAATAAAACTTACATGTCATAAAAATTACATTTTATATGATTTATTATTTTGTTAGATATGTTATGTAAATATTTAGTTGCATTTTATTACATCTTTAGTTTCAAATGTTGTGCTTACTTTTATTCATGAATGTTGTATTTTTTTTCCTAAATTTCAATAATATCAGTTAAATTTTTACCTGTCCATGTGCTTGAATACCCATTTTATTATATTGTTTTCTTTCTGTGCCAAATTCTTTTTAAACTTTATAATACTGTATGTTCCTTTTTGGCTTGTGTTTTTTTTCGCGGGTATAATAAAAAAAAAACATAATCGTATTCACAAATGTCATTAAATAGCGGATTCATTTCAAATTTGAATAAGTATTAGAAAACTGTTATTAATTTTACAAGTCAAATCTTTATTTAATCTTTTCCTACTTATATGTAAATATTCATTTCCATTTATTATATCTTTAATTTTAATTGTTATTACAATACACTTATTAATGTTGTAAAACATATTATATTATCATTTAAATAATCTTAGTTACATTTTTACTTGTCCATGTACTTGAGTACCCATTTCATTAAACTGTGTTTTCCAGTGCCAAATATATTTCAATTTTATACTTTGATTTTTATATGGGTATAATAAAAAACGTAATCATCATATTAAGTGCCATTAAATAATGACTTAATTTCCATTTTCAATGAGTATCATAAAACCATTATTGATATAATAAGTCTATTTTTGATCTAGTCTTTTCCTTGTTTTTTATACTAATAAAAGAAACAAGTTTTGATGTTTTAATATATATTTTTATAATGTTCAATTAAGTACAAACGTCTTTCTATTCCTGTTTGTTAACATATTTTTGATGCTAATGAAAGAAACAAGTTTTGATATATATTTTTATAATGTTCAATAAAAGTTAAGAAATAAATAATTGACTTCTTCACTTATTTTTGCACATAAGTAGGTTTTCTGGTCAAAACTGAAAAAGTCGGCATTACCACTGTTAGTAGCGCACTGGGCTTTGAATCCAGAGGTCAGTTGGATCCTCAGACAGTACCATGTTGTCTTTAAACATGATACTATTTCTATAGCGTACACCCTTTATAATGATTGACATGCAACATTGTGTCTTATTGTCCCTCGTCTTAAGCCACTAATTCAAATGAGTAGATTATCAGTTACCTGTATAGATGGTTCATGTGATACAGTACTAGGTTTAATAACAAAACAAAAACAATTAGTCTAAAACTGATCGTCTGTTGGCCCTTCATGGCATAAAAACGACGTTAAAAATTCAAACAGATATGTGAAGTGCATTGTCCATTAATTCTTGGCTTACTTAGCTTTCTCTCCAAATGTTTCAACAACGACTTTGTAATCACTCGGCATTCATCACCTTATCTTTCCATAAACTATTTATTTAAACCTAATGCAGTCAATTCATTTAACACATTTTAAGGAAAGTCCTGCAACGAAACCGTTTGGAAAATTGTCTGAATGACCTAGTTAATTCAAAATACATTTAACCAAGTCAACATAGCAACGTTTGTTAATATTATGTCCATGACCACTAAATATACCAAGGTTTAGTACTGATGATAAGATAGTTAAAATAACTGATAAACACGTGTACTGTTATTTAATAACGTATGTTTTAATTCTTCAAAATTTTGGCGCCGAATTGATGCTTTGCATCAAGTTTTTCTTGTATCATATAGTAGACATCGGAATAATTGAAGCCACATTTGAAGGAGGCTCGTGCATAATTGCATTTAAGGAGGCTCATGCATAACTGCACTTAAGGAGATGCTAGCGCATTTGAATTTAAGAGAGCTTGATAACGTTATGGTTATAGTAAATTGAAGTATTTGACATCTCTGTATTACTGTGATATGGTGGTCATTAGTTATCGAGTCTTTGGATTTCAATGGTGATCTGAGATTTTTTGACCGGGTATCATATTCGATCAGGATATATACTTTTTGGTTTTTAGATTTTTTTTATTGGTCATATTTCTTACAGTAGTTCAAAAATAACAAAGATAGATAAAATAGCAATGCAAAAACTGAGTAGATCAATGTTAGTAGCATCATGTTTATGTATACACATCAATGTATCAATTACAGAGTAACAGCTATGTTGGTGGATCCTATCTAGACTTCTTATCGCTTTATTATAGTTGTGATTTTATTCTTAGCATTGTTATAAAATTTTCGAACTAAGTACATAAAACAATATATGTTGAGTCTACATAAGATCCATCAACTACATTTAATATTGAGAAATACAACTAAGAGTTGAGTATATGCTTTAAGCAATCCCATTTTTTTGAATAATGTTCAACATTTTTTTCTTGCTTTAATTTTTCAATATATGGATTCAACTTTGGAGTAACACCCTTAACTTTACAACAATATATATAGTATTTAGCTAATATAGCACAAGTATACAAACATTGGTTCTCAATCGACATATTAGTAATAGTATTCAAAAGAAAGTTCTCCTTTGTTAATATAAATGTCAAGTTACATTCTGTATGAAGATGTTCCTTTAATCTAAGCAAAAATGTTTTAACAACTGCACAATCGTAAAATAAATGTTTATATGTTTCTTTACTTTCGCTAAAAAAGGTGCATAACTCTGTTTCAATAAGTTTACATTTATATAACATTGCATTCGTATAAATAATCCTGTGTAAAAATTTGAACTGAAAGTTCTGCATCTTTGTATCAAGGATCTGGAATGGAGTTGAATAAATTATTTCCCATTCAAGCATAGTTTCCGGTTTTATTTCCGTTTCCCATTTTATGATAGCTTTTTCATTTTTAACAGCTATTTTTTCAATAAACAAATTGTAGAAAATAGCTGTTATCTTTTTGTTTCCTTTAAGAATTTTCGTGTATTTGGTTTCAGGATTTTCAAGTTTTCTCTGATTTGCGATAGCATGTTTCCATTGTCTAGGGATAGCGTTTAAAACTCCAAAATAATCTAAGAAATGGGTATTCAAATTGTACTTTGTCAAAAACTCCTGATGGCTTAGGAATGAACAGTCACCTTTCACTAAATCATTAATAAAGAATATGGATTGACGGATCCATGACTCTTTAAGGAGCATTCTATTATTTACCTGGATATTATCATTGTTCCATATGCTTTGAGAGAGAACTTGTTCAGGGGTTGTGGGAGGCAGATCTTCAATGTTAGCCCATTTGCATATTAAACTTTGCCAAAAGATATTAAAATGTATTGCTATACGTTTCAATCCAAGGGGTGAAATAAACAGAAATTTATCTCCTCCAAAACGTTCAATATTGTCCAAAAGTAAGGTTTTCCATTGCGCCTTATAATTCACATCACATATTTTTTTAAACCATGTCATTTTAAGTGCATCACAAAAAGATGCTACGTGTATCATTTTTATTCCTCCATTTTGTTTCTCGTTAATCATAGTTTTCCTTTTTATTTTGTCTCTTTTTTCATCCCAAATAAAGTTGTAAAATACAGTTTCTATTTCATGTAATATTTCTGTAGATGGAGTGTTAAGTACAGTAAAACACTGTATTAAAATAGGAAGGGCCAAAGATTTTATCACTGTAACTTTCCCAATTATTGTTAATTTTCTAAATGACCAATCTTTTAAAAGGTTTTTTATGGATAATAGTTTTTGTTTAAAATTATCAATTGTCATATCGTCCTTATTTAGGTCATACACTATTCCTAATAATTTGAAGTTCCCCTCATGATTCCAAAGTATTGCTTTTTCAGTAACTAGTTCCTCACCACAACCCCTTTTAGCCCCGAACCATATTGCTTGTGTTTTTTCATAGTTAGCTCTCATTCCAGAACAACCAGCAAATTGTTCAATGACATTCAGACATGTATTTAATGAAATTTCATCTCCTGAAAGTGTAAGTGATGAATCATCTGCATATTGGTTAATGAGATATTCTGATCCATTATATTGAAATCCTTTTATATTTGGGTTCATTTTTAAAGCAGCACTTAATAGTTCTACACACAAGATAAATAAATATGGAGAAAGGGGGTCGCCTTGTCTCACTCCGCGTTCTATATTAAACGGTTCAGATAAATACCCATTGTTAATTATAAAACTGTTTACATCATTATACAAGGTATTAAACCATCTAATAATGGAATCCCCAAAGCCGAGGAATACAAGTGTGTCCTTTATAAATTGCCACTCTAACGAATCAAAAGCTTTTTCAAAATCAACTAATAACAGAATACCGGGTAAATTTTCTTTCTTTGCTTTTTCCAAAATATCGAAAATTGATCTGTTACAATCTCCCATGTATCTTCCTTTAATAAAGACAGATTGTGTCTCGGAAATGAGTTTATCCAATACTTTTTTAATCCTATGTGCAATGGCCGATGATGCTATTTTTTGATCCACAGGTAAGAGGGTTATTGGACGCCAATTTTTTAGGAAATTTTTTGGTTTCCCTTCTTTAGGTATGCAAGTGATAAGTCCCTGTTTTTGACTTACAGATAATTGTTGATGTGTATAAGCATAATTCAAAGAGTTCACTAAATATTGTCCTATATCTGACCAGAAAAAATTATAATATTCTACGGTAAAACCATCCAATCCAGGAGATCTATTGTTTTTCATATTCTTTAGGCTATTCAGACATTCAGCCATTGATAGTGGGCCCTCCAATGAATCCCTTTCTTCTTCATTTAATTTATTTAAAAATGGATTTTCATCGTCAAAGAAGACTTCTCTATCAAATCTATCTATGGTTACTTTTTTTGAGCTATACAAGTTTTTATAAAAGATTCTTTGCTCATTTAGAATTTCCTTTGGATTAGTGATTTCTTTATGATTAACAATTATTTTTGGGATTATTTTTCTGTATAATGTCTCTTTTCTAAGTTACAAAAATATTTTGTGCTTTTTTCTCCCTCCACCTTCCATTTTGCCTTTGTTCTTAATATTATACCCTTAACTTTTTCTTCTCTAATTTCTTTAAGCTCTGAACTTAATTTTAATATGTCATCTTCATTTTTTTCCTCATCGCTTTGGAGATCTCTAATCCGTGATTCAATATCTTTTTATTTTTTTTCTCGATCTCTTTTTTTATAAGTTGAATATGAGATTGTTTTTCCTCTCATCTTCAGTTTTAAAGTTTCCCACAATAATTGATCGGTTATATCAATTTCATTATTATCAGAAGAATACTGCTCAATAGTGTTTGAAATGCATAGCTTTATAATATTTACATATTCAATGTCATTAAGTAAACTGTTATTCATTTTAAAGGTACCTCTACCCCTTTCTTGCGAAATGAATTTCAATGAGATTGAAATAGGATTGTGATCCGATTTATATCGTATGTCAATATCAGCATTATCTATCAACTCTGTTAGCTCTGATGTTATCAAAAAATAGTCAAGTCGTGCTTGTTTTTTATTTGGTCCGGTCCAAGTAAATCTTCTTTTATTTGGATTTATTTCACGCCAGATGTCAAACAAGTCAAAATCTGATATCAGTTCTTTTAAACACCTTTGTGTATTTTGATTATTTTTATGTTTATAATTAATGTTATTTAAATCGTAATCTTGGGTGACGTTCCAGTCACCACCTATTATAATTGCTGTGTTTTCAATAGAATCTATAGTTTGAAAGAGTTTTTTAAAAAACAATGGATTATCATCATTAGGTCCATATATTGCCACTAATGTTATCTGCTGTTCATAAAATTTAATGTCTACCACTATATAGTTACCATACGGATCTACAATACTGTTCAAGATTTCAAATTTAAAACTATTTTTGAACATCATAGCCACTCCCCGGCTGCTACTGGTATGAGAGCTAAAAATGGCTGTGTAACCCCATTCGGAACGCCATCTACTTTCAACTTCTTTAGTGGAGTGGGTGTCAACCAAAAATGTTATGTCATATTTGTCCATACATCTATGAAATATGTCTCTTCTTTTAAGTGAATCTGTGAATAAGCCTCTGCAATTAATACTACCTATTTTCAAATTAGTCATAGCTGTCTATTACAAATGTATATTGCTTAACTATCTTCTTTCTGAACAAACTTAAGAAACCTAGACCACATTTTTTAAAATTATAGTGCCTCTTCATGTTCATTTACCACCTTTCCAAATTAGAAATTCCTAAAAAGGGACCACTTCTGAAGTCAAGTTGTGAAAAAAAAACACCTTAACAATTTATGATCAAAAACAACAAAAATGTAAACAAAAAGAGAAATGTAGCTCCTAAATTTAATTTTAAAAGAGAGCAAAGATTAGGGGTATAAATATAATAATCTCATTGGCAGTGGAGGTAAACATATACCCCAATGAAGCACCATTTTTACTGTATAAAAACAACAACATTGTCAACCACAAAAATAGCATTTTATCTGTTTCATATACAAAAAAAAGCAACAACATTTTTTCGTACAAACTATGCTCTTTCCCTTATTGACTTATATTAAGAAGAATTTCACCTCTGTGAAGCACAACAACTTACAGCTAAATGTTCCATCAATAGCTATGAAAGTAGCTATTGATAAGCATTTACATCAGTATATAGTTACGGAAGTAGCTATTTAACGTTTGCATAAAATAACGTTAATTTTAGCTCAAATGGATGCTACACAGAGATAATATTCTCAATATTTGAATATGAACCTCAATGTGAGACAACGACAATATATATACAAAAATAACAATATTATATCTGCTCGATATAAATATACTATAAATATATCTTCTCAGCAATGATTTGAATATTAACCTCAATATGAGACACAATAAAAAATAACTGCTTGAAATAAATATATTAACTAAATATATCTTTGTACAATTATGCAATGCCTTATTAACATTCCCTTATCGACCGCATCAAAATAATTCCTCCCTATGGAGTACAACAAACTACAGCTCTGTAAGCAGTCATTTATAAAGTAAAACATTTGCATTAATCATTTTAATGTTAATTTATCCAAATGGATACTGCACAGAGCTAAGATTCTCAATAATGATTTAAAAAAAAGTACACGAGCCTCAGTGTTAATAGAAATTTAAAATATTAGCTTTTAGTATTAGCTTATTTTGAATTTCGCGACCTTAAAACATTGTTGTTACTATTATTATTATATTATTATAAACATCTTATATACTTAACCAAACAGCTAACGCACCAGAAGACAATACCTTTAATATATCAATAATAACAATCAATAAATCAAAACAAATTTCAACGGTAACAGTCGGCATATAATAAGTTCATACATTAAAGGTATTGTCTACTGGTGCGTTAACTGTTTGGTTCAGTAAGATTTGACGGGTGATTCACACTAGTAATTTAGGTCAGTTGCAACAACTGCGACAAATGGATCCACAAGTCATGCGTTGGGATGTTGACAGCTGAGTTCAACACACTCGCCAATAGTTCGGCACCATGGTACTGCCCCGATTGTGGAACACCACACCATTCTGATGTACTATATGATGCCCCAGACTACAGCAGCATAGGAAGCACATACTCGGACCTCAGTGAAGGAGAACCCAGTACACCAGATATGGTCAACCATTCTGCATCGATTGAGAGTTTTACAGACTCTAGTATACATTCTCCTGGCAGCCCAGATTCTGCATCGTCCCCAAAGCCACTAACCGGCACAACACTAAAAGGAAACTCTCATAAGAAGTGTCTCCGCTTACTTAATATCAACTTTCAGAGTATCCGGAAGAAAGGACGAAATATTGATTTACTTGTTGAATCGACAAAACCAGACATCATTGTTGGTACGGAAACATGGCTGTCAGAAAATATACAGTCCACATACCTTTTTGACTCATCTCTTGGCTTTAAGGTTTACCGCAGGGATAGACCAAACTGCATCGATCAGTTGTTTTCGAAAACTAGGCGTCGCTGCCTACATTCACAAGGCGTTAACGCAAACTGCTTATATCGGTCTATCCTCCGAGCACATTAAAGAGCCATATGAATCTATTCGATAATAAGAGTAGGGCAGGTTCCCGGATTCATATGTATCCTTCCCCTCTCTCTGGGGCGGCTCTAAAGAACCTAATCTGTGTTGATGAGCCGTTAAACAACATTCAATTCAATTCAATTTAATTATAACGTTTACAAAAATAGACGACACGGGAAGTCTCTTGTTGATTTCAGCAACCCTATAATCAGGTGTGTTAGTTGCTATGTACATACTTTTTTGTGAAATGTTCATACTAGCGCTTCGCCAAGGTTCATGTTGAATGGACCCAGTGAATGGGCGGGTGCAGGGTTGGAGTGTGTGGGTATGGTGGGGGTGTGGGGTTGGGTGGGGTGGGCCGCCCCAACTTAAAATTTCGACTTCCTGAATTCGATGTCATAACGTTTGAAGTCATAAAGAAATGAAGTCGTGAAGTGAGAAGTCGCACTACTGTCATGAAGTTAGAAGTGAAGAAATATTGAATTGGGCTACTAGTACCCTTTTTATGAAGTCTTTAGTATGACCCGGCCGGAGTTTCAACATACGACATCCCGCATGAGACGCGAAGGTCTGCTATTATGTCATACTTGAATATTCCTAGAATGATGTTTGAGTTGGTAGCTCATGCTGTAATTCAATTCAAAATGAGAAAATTGTGCAAGGCATTAGACGTTTATAAACATCGCGTATTGTTTCCCTGTCCGATCTTTGTATATTTCTTTTTACTGCATATGTATAGAAAAGAGCATGAGTGTTGCACGTGTACGGGGAGATAATGCACGAGACTGATGCTCTATTGTATTTGTACCACAATACCTAACATATGCTGTGTATATCCTCGGGTATTACACGATGCATATTGGGGTACAAAATATACATGTATAAGCCATGATTGTATCTACACAGGTTTATCAACACAGTATTGCGGTGGCCGAGTGTTCAGCATATTTGCAACTCGCCCAAGGTCCCAGTTTCGGTTACAAGTGGGGTCATATCTCAGAGTTTTAAAAACGCCTTCAAAAACGCACTATCGCAGTATTTTACTCGGGCAAAGTATGCTATCTTTCAAAGCGGATGTAAACCTGTCGTTCTCGTTGCAGGGAGAGCCATACCTCATGCACTTTAAAGTGTTAGTCAGTGATTCCCAACCATAAACCTAAGCCGCATCTCTGTTTTGAGGCTTGATATGTCCCCAATACAGGGTTTGGAATTTAAAGAAACATACGGGCATGTAAAATGTAAATAAACCATGGGCAAGCAATAATAGATGTTAACATTTATTTTTAGTAACACACACTCGACTTGTGCCAGTTACAAACAAAATATTCATTGAAAACCGCGACCTTTTGCTGTCTGAGGTTAATCGTGCCGCTGCTAGGATCTTCACTGTATTTACAGGTAAAATAATACCAGCGCCAACTTTCAAGGTCAGTAACAAAGTTTGCTTCAGTAGAATAAAGGTTTACACAAATCGAGTATGTGTTACTATTTTACAAAGATATGGGTTGTCATTAATTTGAATGGAATTCTTGAATGGCCATTATTCTTGTGGTTTATTTACATTTTACATAAATTAACATTTCTTTATATTTATTACTTTCACTGTAGATTAACAGCGCAGGAGAAAACTTGTATATTTCGTAAAGATATATTGTAGAACTTGTGGCCTAACCCTTTTGCAAACACATGCGAAATGTTGTAATACAATATGTTAAAATAATTAACTAAAGCATTATTAGTAATTCATGGATGGCAGGTTCAGGGGTTGTATATCAATTGTTTGTTTTACATTTCTAAATATACGTATGCTGTTACCCTTACCGCACTATATAATGTGTCATACTGTTGTGATTGGTGTTTTGCACCTTTTAATATTGAATTTACACAAAACCAAATTGCTAAGTATCAGCCTAAGAATAAGTCAATAATATTTTCATTGTTTTGTGTATTTTGAGCTTGATTAGAGATACGGTTAAACTGCAAAATAACGAGTGTAAATCGTCTGCTCTTATTGCATGAACATATTTTAAAACTTTTAAGTCAATGTGTTTTCTTAGAAATCAGTTATAACACTTATACAACTGGGTATATAGGATTTTATTAAGTACTTCGAATGAGTGAAGCTTTCGATGTTCCTAATTCTGACTTGCCAGTTAAAATTATTTTGACATCATGTTTTACTAGCATTACAACTACAAATGCGTTTGCAAAAGAAATTTTCGAAATATTTAATGTTAACGCTAAATAAAAGTTACTTGAATTTCAAACAATATTCAATATAAAGGGAGGTAATTTAAGATTATCCATATTTCATTTTTTTTATAGACGGAAAATCTGCGATAAATGGGTCAAATTTTTATGTTTTTTTCTATTATTTCACACCAATTTTAAGAATTTTATATCTTTAAGCGATCTTTGACTCATGTTATATGTTTTATCAGTACATTTCATGTTTTCATATAAAGTGAGGGTAACTCTCAAAAGATGTAACAATTTAAAAAAATAAATAAATGTTTTACAAACTACTGGTCAAAACTAAATACTTATCATATATCTATTCTAAAATATATTTAAAATAAGAAAAATAGTTAAGATACAAACGTTGATACTTAGAAATTTTGTTCAGTGTAGTTCAATCAAGGGTATTTCATTGACATTTCATCTTTTCAGAAAATAAAGATAATTGCATGTGTTATATTTCATGTATTTTTCATTAAAACAAACTACGTTCATATTTATTTATGCGTAGTCCATCAGCGTAAAAGGATCTTTTAGATATAATTTAGACAAAGAATACTTATCTGAGCACGCATTATATGTCGCATAACCAAGGTCGCTTTATTGGAACTAAAACCAGACTTAATAAGTTTTATCTATGATCACTTATGAAATTGTTGGCATATTCAAAAGATAGTCCATGTAATCATAACATTAAAAGGGTTGATGCACGATTTATTTAAAAGGACTCTGAAAAACTTGACTCTGAAAACGATGGCGTTCAAGATGGCGGCCACCATTTATGTTTCTGTGCAAATTTTCAATAGGTCCTATCTCCTTTATTTGTCATGGTATTTTGATAATTATTCAACTTTTTAAAAAAGTTTTTCAGAGTCCTTTAAATTAAACCTTGTTAAAAATAGTGCATCAACCCCTATAACAGTAACAACTATTGAAATATAATATGATAGTGTTGCGAAAAAACGGGCGCGCGTGCCTTGCACACTCACGGACACTGGTGTCGAATAAAATAAACATCTCTTCCCACATCAGAGGGAGAGTAAAACACGGATAAATTTGTATTATATCCGATGAAAAATATCAGTCTGACACGAGCCACATATGTGACAAATACATATTATATACACCCTCATACATGTATAAGTGTATGACGCTAAGTGCATGTGCAAATATTACAGGATGAATGACCATCTCTCCCAGAGGCATTACTGATTGTATGTGCATGCAAAGAACGACAACTCTGGGTAGAGATTGGATGAATGAATGGCAATGTTCTTCAGTTGTTTATAAACCCGTGATTTATGCGATAACAGCTTGAAGCACTCAACAAGAATCGATCCCATAACCTTTAGATCCCAAATATCTCGTACAACGGATAAATATTAATTAGTCCAACTAACAGACTAACTAGAACCACAATTCACTGCCCATAGGCGATTCGATACTTCACGAGTGCCCCAATCTGCTTCCAAAATACGCGTCACTCTTAAACATGATAAACCAGTACGCTAGAGAAGAGAGGAAGACATGGAATACTTTGAGACCTAGCGACCCCGCCATGAATTAAACCCTTTAAAGAATAATATTAACTCTCGAAAGTAAGACTCCTCTCATCTCAAGCGGACATGCGAATTATCAAACATACGGTCCTTAAACCTTAATGTGCTTAAGTGACCTTCTTCTTCTTCCAATAAAAGGTCAGGAGTCTTCTTTGACGACTGTAATGTTGACCTTACTGAGGTGATGAGACAGCGATCATCCTCCAAAATGTTAAAAACGATGGTTATTTACAATTAAAACTAGGTACATGGCGCTGCTGATACTACGCTCGGAAGAATAAGGCTGCAGTGGTGGTGTCAAGAGCAGCCTTGAAGTCTTCTAATGATCTGATGTCGGTGATTGCAGTTGGCAGAACATTCCATTCGCGTGTGGTACGAGGGTAGAAGGAGTACTTGTAGACATTCTGAGGGGCTGATGGTTGGTTTTTATATTCGCTGGCCTCCCCTGGTTCTGCGGTCGTTGAAGCGCAGTATATCTCCTGGTGCCATATCTACAAGTCCATGCTGTATTTTGAAGAGCATTGTTAGCCTCTGTTTGCATCTTCTCTCTTCTAATGTCTGCCAGCCAAGATCCCTTACCATTCTTGTCACACAGCCTTGTGTTTTGTCCCAATAGTTGTTAAGAGCAAACCTAGCTCCTCTTCTCTGTACTTTTTCCAGCTTGTTGATGTCCCCTGCGAGGTAAGGATCCAATGCTGCTGCGGCATATGATAGGGTTGGAAGTACAAGGGACTTGTAAGTTCTATCTCTGACCTCCTTGGTGCAGTTGTATAGGTTACTTCTGAGAAAACCCAGGGTCCTTGAAGCCTTGGCTGCTGTGCTGTCCACTTGGGTCTTCCATGATAAGTCTTCACTGAAGGTGACTCCAAGATATTTGGCGCAGTCCACTGCTTCAAGTTGATGTCCATGCAATCTGTATGTTGCTTTACGTTGAAACCGCTTGTTGGTACAGATGTGGATGACCTGGCATTTTTCAGGGTGAAAACTCATCTGCCACTTAGTCTCCCATTCTTCAAGGGACTCGAGGTCCTGTTGTAGTGTGTCTGAATCTGTTGTAGACCTTATATGTTTCTATAAGAGTCCATCGTCTGCAAATAACCTAGTTTCCGAAGATGTAGACTCCGGTAGGTCATTGATAAACGCCAGAAACAGTAATGGGCCAAGTACTGTTCCCTGGGGTACTTCTGAAAAAACGTTTGCCTGTTATGATGTGAACCCCTCTAGCCGGACTTGTGTTTCCTATAGCTGAGGAATGACTGGATCCACTGTAGGGTTTCGCCTCTCACTCCATAATGCTCCAGCTTATGTAGTAGTCTCTTGTGGGGAACTTTATCGAACGCTTTGGCAAAGTCAAGTAGATTAACATCTACATGATCTTTTCCAGAGCGTAGTTGGCTGGCGATTCCTTGGATGGTAGTGATCAGCTGCGTTTCACAGGAACGTTTGGATCTAAATCCATGCTGGTTGTCACAGAGGATGGTGTTTCTCAGAAAGTGGTTTATAATGTTGCTGTGGACAATATGTTCAAGGACCTTGCACGTCACTGATGTAAGAGATACTGGTCTATAATTTCCGGCTTGATGTTTGTCGCCTTTCTTGAATAAAGGTATGATATGCGATTCTCTCCAGTCGTTTGGTACTTCGCCAGTGTTTAAAGATGTCTGACAAATCGTTGAGAGAACTGGTGAGATTTCTTCAGCCGCTACTTTTAAAATAAATGTTGGTATTGAGTCTGGACCAGCTGCATAGTGAGGGTTGAGGTCACGCAGAAGTTTGGATACACCGTGTATTACAATCTTAATTTTCGGCATAGATGTATATGGGCTGGGACCTTTGTCGGGCATGCAGCTGGTGTCTTCCTGTGTGTAAACTGACTGAAACTGGTCATTTAGGATGTCTGCTTTCTTGGTACTATCACTCTGAAGAAAGCCTTCTTTATTGATGAGTGGAGACACTCCCTCTGATTCCTGCTTCTTGCTCTTGATATAAGACCAGAAACGCTTCGGGTTCTTCTTCAAGTCTTCACTGACTACTTCTTGGAGGTATCGTTTCTCCGTTTGTCTTGTCATTTGTTGGACAGTCTTTTGGAGGTTTTTGTATTTCAGCCAGTCTTTGCCTTTTTTCGATTTCTTTGCTCTCCAGTGGGCCCTTTGTTTTCTCCGCATCACGCGTCTCAGTTTGGTGTCAACCCAGGGGTGAGTCTGTCTGGTACTGGACATCTTTGATGGTACATATTTGACAACGGATGATGTGATGGCAGCCTTGAATGATGCCCACATGCTCTCAACAGCCTGGTGCGTGGTGTTTCTAAAATTTTTAGTGAAATCTTGTAGGTGTTGTTTGATTCCCTCTATATCGGCTTTATTCCAGATGTAAATCTTCCTACGTGGTAATCGGGCTCGATATGGTTGGTGTGTGGTGTCAAGAAACACTATATCGTGGTCACTTTTCAGGCCAATATGAGGGAGTCGTTTGCAGCGGATCTTGTAGCTAGGGTGTGATGTAAAGATCAGGTCTAAAGTGTTCTGCTGTATAGTGGGGAAATTTACAACTTGTTCCAAGCCCATATCCATAGCAATATCAAGGAAAGTTTGGCTTACTCTATGGGGATAATGGGTGTTTGTGTTATTAGTCTAGTCAACATCTGGGATGTTGAAGTCTCCGGCCACTAAATATATAGCATTCTTGAATTTGGCTTTCAGTCTAGAGAATTCTTGTCTAATACATTCTAGGTACGTATCATCAACCTTGTCTGGGGGGCGGTAGAATGAAGAAATAACCATCTTCTTCTTACCTACTTTGATGTTGCCTTCAATAAGTTCAAGATCTTTGTGCCGTACGATGTCCAACACTTCAATGTCGCGTTTAACCGCCAGAACTACGCCTGTGTGGATCATTTGGTCAGTAACACAATAGCATGTGTTTTTTCAATATCGACGTGTGCTTCAACTAAACGATTACAATACAAAACTTCCTCCCCTTAATCTGTTATAAATGGCGTTTTCACAATAGAAACGCAGTATATACGTGTTGCGTCCCTTTTGTTGTGAAACGCCATTTAGGGGCATAATTGACAGCTGGAGCTTCGTCGGGACAATATTGACAGGAGGGGCTTCAACAACAGCGAATGATTTGAACCCCTCTCGATCGATGTCAACAGGACGTTAGACGAACAGAAGATTCAACGTTAGACCGTATGTGACGCGTACTAGGTTAGACAGCGGGTGTATAGCGTATCGGATTAATATCACAAGACATATATGGCGGGTCGAAGTCATACCACAGGACATATATGGCGGGTCGAAGTCATACCACAGGACTTATATGGCGGGTCGAAGTCATACCCCATGACGTTTATAGCGTATCAAATTCATACCACAGGACTTGTATAGTGCATCGAATTCATACCACAGGACATATATGGCATGTCGAAGTCATACCCCATGACGTTTATAGCGTATCGAATTCATACCACAGGACTTATATGAAGTGTCGAAGTCATACTCCAAGACGTGTCGACGTCATACCCCAGGAGTTGGAGTTTAGAAATCCCCATAACAAGCAGAATTAATGTCATTGGCCGTTCCAATGGGAGAACCATAACAATCGATTTACATACAATACACGAGATGTAGAGTCGAAGATTAACCTACAATGTGCGAGAAGTAGCGTCTAAGATTTACATACGATGCACGAGAAGTAGCGTCTCATATTTACTTACATTACCTACAATGCACGAGAAGTAGCGTCTAAGATTTACCTACAATGCACGAGATGTAGCGTCTAATATTTACCTACAATGCACGAGAAGTAGCGTCTAAGATTTGCCTACAATGCACGAGAGGTAACGTCTAATATTAACTTGCATTACCTACAATGCACGAGATGTAGCGTCTAAGATTTACCTACAATGCACGAGATGTAGCGTCTAATATTTACCTACAATGCACGAGATGTAGCGTCTAATATTTACCTACATTACCTACAATGCACGAGATGTAGCGTCTAAGATTTACCTACAATGCACGAGTTGTAGCATCTAAGATTTACCTACATTACCTACAATGTACGAGATGTAGCGTCTAAGATTAACCTACAATGCACGAGATGTTGCGTCTAGGATTTACCTACATTACCTACAATGCACGAGATGTAGCGTCTAAGATTTACCTACAATGCACGAGATGTAGCGTCTAAGATTTACCTACAATGCACGAGATGTAGCGTCTAATATTTACCTATATAGAAATGAAGTCGTGAAGTGAGAAGTCGCACTACTGTCATGAAGTTAGAAGTGAAGAAATATTGAATTGGGCTACTAGTACCCTTTTTATGAAGTCTTTAGTATGACCCGGCCGGAGTTTCAACATACGACATCCCGCATGAGACGCGAAGGTCTGCTATTATGTCATACTTGAATATTCCTAGAATGATGTTTGAGTTGGTAGCTCATGCTGTAATTCAATTCAAAATGAGAAAATTGTGCAAGGCATTAGACGTTTATAAACATCGCGTATTGTTTCCCTGTCCGATCTTTGTATATTTCTTTTTACTGCATATGTATAGAAAAGAGCATGAGTGTTGCACGTGTACGGGGAGATAATGCACGAGACTGATGCTCTATTGTATTTGTACCATCAAAGATGTCCAGTAATTGACAGCTGGAGCTTCGTCGGGACAATATTGACAGGAGGGGCTTCAACAACAGCGAATGATTTGAACCCCTCTCGATCGATGTCAACAGGACGTTAGACGAACAGAAGATTCAACGTTAGACCGTATGTGACGCGTACTAGGTTAGACAGCGGGTGTATAGCGTATCGGATTAATATCACAAGACATATATGGCGGATCGAAGTCATACCACAGGACATATATGGCGGGTCGAAGTCATACCACAGGACTTATATGGCGGGTCGAAGTCATACCCCATGACGTTTATAGCGTATCAAATTCATACCACAGGACTTGTATAGTGCATCGAATTCATACCACAGGACATATATGGCATGTCGAAGTCATACCCCATGACGTTTATAGCGTATCGAATTCATACCACAGGACTTATATGAAGTGTCGCAGTCATACTCCAAGACGTGTCGACGTCATACCCCAGGAGTTGGAGTTTAGAAATCCCCATAACAAGCAGAATTAATGTCATTGGCCGTTCCAATGGGAGAACCATAACAATCGATTTACATACAATACACGAGATGTAGAGTCGAAGATTAACCTACAATGTGCGAGAAGTAGCGTCTAAGATTTACATACGATGCACGAGAAGTAGCGTCTCATATTTACTTACATTACCTACAATGCACGAGAAGTAGCGTCTAAGATTTACCTACAATGCACGAGATGTAGCGTCTAATATTTACCTACAATGCACGAGAAGTAGCGTCTAAGATTTGCCTACAATGCACGAGAGGTAACGTCTAATATTAACTTACATTACCTACAATGCACGAGATGTAGCGTCTAAGATTTACCTACAATGCACGAGATGTAGCGTCTAATATTTACCTACAATGCACGAGATGTAGCGTCTAATATTTACCTACATTACCTACAATGCACGAGATGTAGCGTCTAAGATTTACCTACAATGCACGAGATGTAGCATCTAAGATTTACCTACATTACCTACAATGTACGAGATGTAGCGTCTAAGATTAACCTACAATGCACGAGATGTTGCGTCTAGGATTTACCTACATTACCTACAATGCACGAGATGTAGCGTCTAAGATTTACCTACAATGCACGAGATGTAGCGTCTAAGATTTACCTACAATGCACGAGATGTAGCGTCTAATATTTACCTACATTACCTACAATGCACGAGATGTAGCGTCTAAGATTTACCTACAATGCACGAGATGTAGCGTCTAAGATCTACCTACATTACCTACAATGCACGAGATGTAGCGTCTAATATTTATCTACATTACCTACAATGCACGAGATGTAGCGTCTAAGATTTACCTACAATGCACTAGATGTATCATCTGATTAATTCTGCAAACATATAACAAATGATTCTATATAGAAACCACAACACCCAAACTCAATGAAACCGTTGATCTGCACTTATTTCCCGGGGTCACTAATGCCTCCCTCATTGAGCATTTTTTGGTATCAGACCCACTTCTGCTACTGATGCAAGACAATGTCATCAGTTGAACAATTCAGATCAATTTCTAGCCTCGGTCACGCAATGATCTTCAGAACCATGTCCTTGGGAAAAACGGAAGTTTGGTGGCGAATTTGGCAGGACTTTGCGAGATTCTATGAGACTTTCATGAAACGTATTTTCAAGATAATTACTGTTAACTTGTAAGAAGCAGCAAATGACTTCTGAAAGTGCAAGTAAGACATATGCATGATACGGTATTGTCAGTAATACATATGCATGATACGGTATTGTCAGTAAGACATATACATGATACGGTATTGGCAGTAAGACATATACATGATACGGTATTGGCAGTAAGACATGCATGATACAGTATTGGCAGTAAGACATATGCATGATACGGTATTGGCAGTAAGACATATGCGTGATACAGTATTGGCAGGCCTACACTACTCAATGTCGCATTCCTGATTGTTTAGTTTGCACTAATTTGATATGTAAGTAGTACAAACAATAAAAACTATGTTTTGTTATGGACAGTTACAGCCTCAAAATCAATTTAGGATGAAAAACACATCATCTACGAGAGTGAGTGAGTGAGTGAGTGAGTTGAGTTGAGGTGAGGTGAGTGAGTGAGTGAGTGAGTGAGTGAGTGAGTGAGTGAGTGAGTGAGTGAGTGAGTGAGTGAGTGAGTGAGTGAGTGAGTGAGTGAGTGAGTGAGTGAGTGAGTGAGTGAGTGAGTGAGTGAGTGAGTGAGTGAGTGAGTGAGTGAGTGAGTGAGTGAGTGAGTGAGTGAGTGAGTGAGTGAGTGAGTGAGTGAGTGAGTGAGTGAGTGAGTGAGTGAGTGAGTGAGTGAGTGAGTGAGTGAGTGAGTGAGTGAGTGAGTGAGTGAGTGAGTGAGTGAGTGAGTGAGTGAGTGAGTGAGCGAGTTATGAATCAATCAATCAATCAATAACAAAATATGATTGAATTATTGAATGCTTGAATTACTAAATTAATGAAGGAAAACATGAATGAATGGATGAATGAACGAACATGAAGGAATGAATAAATTTGAATGCACGAATAAATAAGTATTAATGAACGAATGAATGAACGTGAATGAATGAAAAATAATTATGAGTGAATGAATGAATAAATAAATAAATGAATGAATGAATGAATGAATGAATGAATGAATGAATGAATGAATGAATGAATGAATGAATGAATGAATGAATGAATGAATCAATGAATGAATGAATGAATCAATCAATCAATCAATCAATCAATCAATCAATCAATCAATGCATGCATTTATGAATGAATGAACGAACGAACGAATGAATCGATCGATCGATCGATCGGTTAATTAATCAATCAATCAATCAACCAATAAATCAATGAAATCAATCAATGTATGGACCTTGTTAAAAGTCATGTCCGGTCTTTGAAACATTTGGGTCGGTTGAATGGTGTTTTACGTCATTTTTAGCACATTTTAGGCTATGTTTGACGATCGATTGTTTAGTGGTGGAATTTAGATCATGTATTTAATGTGTTCATGCAAGCGATATTTTCTTATTCTCTTTATCACGTTGTTCTATTAAATCATGTCGACCGTCTTTTGTGCCTTTGTAGTAAAGATGTTAAATATTTAATTTGCTTGCCTATTAACCTAACCGCTCGAGACAGAAGAATACGCTGATCTCACATTTTCTGTCATAATGATAAATGGAAACGGTACTTGTAAATTTACAGGCAATAGCTATATATCATTAAATAAACATTATTAGCTCTTTATATACGTGCGCGCTCAAAATCCTCAACCTTTGCTTTGGATAAAATACATTCTATCCGCTTAAACTGTGTGGGATGGAGTATGCTTGGTTAGTAGACGTTTGTTTAAAGCATACTTATGTCTTGCTGTCCACCAATAAACAATTATATACATGATCCGCGTAAAACGGTATTTTTTTAAAATAGTCTAAAATGGGAGTCAGTTAATTGAAGTGAATTGGGTTTTAAGGCGCACCAACACATGAAAGGTTATATGGCGCCTAACAGACATGAACATGTCCGGCTCATCCTCCATGTACATCGAGATAAAATATGGAAAATGGGCCTAGAACCTTTTCACCCTGAACTGCAGAGTTGCTGTAAATTCTATCGTAGAAACTCCATTTACGCTGGAGCCACGTTTATTGTTTTTCTGCCACTGCTCTTTTGATGTGAGCGAGATGGCACCTGAAACAATGCAGGGATCATGATGAAGACCTTTAATGAACATGAACAAAAAATGATAAAATGAACATGAATTTGGGGGGATTCTACCTCTCTGCCTACCTCTCCAAAGGGATCTGCAGTGGCCCTATTATTTACCCCGTGACCAAACGGGGCCCCCGGGAACCACACGGGGCGGGGTTCAGTTAAAGAAACTAACCCGCTAAATAACGTCAATATTACACATCACAACTGTTTATCAAAAGTCTATCCAGGTGTTTAGGTCATAAAATAATGCATATGTACCCTAATGTCACCCAATAACATTGGACAGTGTAAATAAAGATTATATTCTCTAACAAACCAGGCAGCATTACCAGGAAATATAAGTAAAACACATAAACGAGCACGTATATGTACATACTATGAAAAAGCCTAGAACTCCACAAAGCATTTACTCAGTGACTTGGCAGAAGCCAGAGCAACAAGACAACACATCTTTAAGAATACGACAAGATAAGATTTAACACAAACATGAAACGCTACCGTCCTTTGAGGATTTGGGTAGACGTCATCATAGGGTCTTCAATCTGTCCGGTGTCACGTGAGATCCACACGCGTGGACAAAAACGTGGGGTTCATGAGATTCACACGTGAGATTAACACGCTTTTCAAGTATGTGTCATTTAATGATATAAGGAGTATATATAATATGTGAATCATATGTTTTTGGTATATTTCAGTTATATGTTGAACTTTTTGATAAAATAATATAACAATAAAGCCCACTGTGATGGTGATAATATTGGTAGAATGTTGCTAATCCTTAACGCATATCTTCTATGTGTGTGTGTATGTAATAATAATGCTTAGCAAAGTAATTATGGTCTAGAATGCCACATGTGATTGTTTTTATTTCAAAGTGGCAATTTATTTTTAAAATATAATAATGTTTTGTGGGATGTTTTGCATCTTATAATAGCTGCATTATTATAATAATAATATAATATAACGAAAATAGGATGTGGCTGATTAGAAATCAGCCTTAAAAGGGTAAAATGATAAATAGATACACTAAAAAATCAATAATTCAATACAATTGACTGATTTCTTTTCATTTATAGGATACATATATAAAACACATATTACAGCAGGTGCGGATCCATGATTTCAGCTTAGCAGGGTGGAGCGCAATGTTGGGAGTTAGGTGGATGGGGTGTGAGTGGGAAGAATTGATTTTTAAGTGTGCTTTTCGCAGTTTATTGGATCGCAGCTGCTTTCGTCTCATGTTTACGCTTTGAATAGGCACCAGCCTCCTAGATCCGCGCCTGAGCAAGAACATCATATTCATAAAATACAAAACGCATGCACATGCGCAAATGACGGGGAAAACCAGATTGTTTGTGTATATATAGTTTATATTATAATGTTTTATGGTCGGCTTTTCACTTAATTTGGACTTTATACTAGGGAATTTGGTGTTACAACTTTATATTGAGTGATGCAATAATGACTAAATAAGGTAATTGAACGGTTCAACAAAACAATATAGATTAGTTAGAGCCGCCCCAGAGAGAGTGTCAAGTGATATTATAACATACTGAGTGGTGAAATTGTATGTATTTGATTGATTTGCCCAAGGATCTTTTCAGATTGATTGCAACAGTGTATATGTACACTTTTTCAGTTTATGGAGGATGACCTCCAACCTCCATACACTTATGACGAGCCAAATAAAGTTTCTTTATTTCTACCCAAATCTATGTTCAGTAGAGTTCGTGAAATTCTAAAAATAGAAAAAAAAAGTAAAGAAACTCTAGAAGTTCGTAAGAAGAGTTTTAGGCTTGGTTTCCAGTCTGCAAGCAAAATGATACATATAAATACTTTTTAGCAGTGAGCTTAGCTCTGTGCTCAACTTAACTTTATATTGCTACCCCGCTGGAATACCCCGCCGTTAAATGATACCACAAACAGTCACATACTGACAATGGCCCGACTTGTCCCAGCACTACGCTTTATATGCTGAGCCTCAAGTTAGGGAGTACCATTGTTATACAGTCTTTGGAATGGCCCAGCCGGGGACTAACACACTATAGTCCAAAGTAGACCCAACTCCACGGTTTTGCATGTAACACTAACAGTTTGTTTGTATGGTGTTTTACGTGATTTTCAACACATATAAGGTTATACATTATATGACGGTCGCCTGTTTGTGGTGGGTGCAGACAACCCACTTTTCCTGGGTAGGACAAGTACTGTACACCTCCCGCCATCCGTAAGCATAGACATTTTCTCACTTACAAGTCTGACTCCCAGTAGGATTTGAACTCGCAGCAGTGAGAGGCAAGAAGGTTTACAACGCAACGTCGTTAACCCCTTGGCCAAGTAGGTAAGTATTAATTATCCAGTAGAAGACAAGTTGCTTCTTTACACACACATTGTGTATAGAATAAAGCTTACTCTACCCAAATCCATGTTCAGTAGACTCACTAAACATAAAATAAAATTATATATAATAAGTGTCAATGTAATAAGGCTAAAGACATGTTTTCTTTGCAAAACAACATTTCATCCGTCCATATATTATGCGTATGTCCCGGTCGGTTATTAAACACACGACCTCCAGCATGCGTCAAAAATGAACTAATCTAGGTTCAATATACATAGTTAACCTAAACTAAAATCTCAATTCACGGGCTAAAAGTGCTTTATAAGTATAAATTATCCATATAATGTTGCATAGTTACACTAATATAGTGGGCCGAAAAAATGTAACTACCGAATACACACTAAACATACTAGAAAAGCATATAATTATAATAATTACCAATGCAATTTACATATAAACCTGTTTTCCTTACAAATGGACTCTAAATCCGGCCAAATATATCTGTGTGCGGTATGAATTTTAAGATTCAACTTCATTAACGGCTTAATGGGATACCACAGTCATTTGCGTAACATTAATTATAGACACAGCGGGGTCATTACCATAAATCACGCAACTGAACATAGTATCCCATTAGGCTATTACGTAATGACATTACGAGTCAATTCATTTGCATATTGAAATCCACATCGCACACTTATATTTAACCGGATTTAGAGTCCTTGATTCAAGTTGTAAATGCAATAATAAATCCGAGTAGGACGGAGGAAGGGTGGAAAATTACCACTTTTTTGCGAGCATAAAATGTCTATATTTCTGACAAATATCGTTTATACGAACACCATTTTGGTTCAAAAACGAAAAAATATTCGGGAACCAACATTCAGTACGGGAGTCATCTTCTCCCAATATTTCCACTACTCGGGACTTCGCACCCCGTATTAGGAGTACGTTTAAAGCAGGCCACGCTACGCCCCTGACACTGGCACGTTACTTTAGTCGACTGCGGGTAATGAACGGATTTAGCTGACAATCCTCTGTCAAGACTTAAGGATGAGATTCTTGATATTTTCTGTACGTTTACACCTGTAAATCCAATAAAGTGTAATTTCAATCTCTCTGAGGTTGTTCTAAATAACCTATAATATGTTGATGAGCCGTAAACAAAATTCAGTTCAATTAAGTTTCCTTATTAGTCATTATCTCACCACTCCACACGTTATAATAACACTTTCCACTCTCTCTGTGGTATAGACATCAAGTGACGTGTATGCTCTGAGGCGGCTCTATATAACATGTAATGTGTTGATGAGGGTTACACAAGATTCAATTAAAATTTAACTTTTAATTTAGTCATTATTTCACCATGCAATACGTTATAATACATGTACCACTTTCTACGCTCTCTGGTGGTAGAGACATCAATTGAAGTCTGTGCTCTGGGGCGGCTCTAAATGTCGTAGTATGTGTTGAGTAGCCATTAAACAAGTATCAGTTCAACTGAATTGACTTATTTAGTCCTTATTTCACCACTCAATACGTTATACAATCACATTCCCTTCTCGCTGTGGCGGCACTAAATAACTTATAATGGGTTGGTGAGCCGTTAAGCAATACTCAATTCGATTCAATTATTAAGCTATACTATCACATTCCCCCTCTCTCTGGGGTGGCTCTAATTAACAAAATACTCTCCCTAGATTAAATACAAGTTATATACTTGCTTCATGGAATTTCATAAGAAGACATGAGTTTATTTATAACATACTTGAAGCATGTGTATTACCTGTATTTCATCAGTGGATCCGTGAGATTCTCACGCACTTTATATATCAGTTTATATATTTATGACATCTATGAAACATCTGTATTACGTGTATGTATGTATTACCTTTATTTCATCCTTGGATTCGTGTGATTCGCACGCATACATTCGTTTATTTATGACATATATGAATCATGTGTATTACCTGTATTTCTCACGCATACTTGAGTTATTTATGACATCTATGAAGCGTGTGTATTATCTGTATTTGATCCGTGTGATTCTCACGCATACATTAATTTACTTATAACATCTATGAAGCATGTGTATTACCTGTATTTATCACGCATACTTTAGTTATTTATGACATCTATGAAGCATGTGTATTACCTGTATTTCATCCGTGCGATTTCCAGGCATACATTCTTTTAATTATGATATATGAAGCATGTGTATTACCTGTATTTCATCCTTGAATCGTTGTGATTCTCAAGCATGTATTAGTTTATTTAGTTCATTTATGAAGCATGTGTATTGCCTGTATTTCATCCTTGGATCCGTGTGATTCTCACGCATACATTCGTTTATTTATGACATCTATGAAGCATGTGTATTACCTGGATTTCATCCTTGGATCTGTGTGATTCTCACGCATGTATTAGTTTATTTATTTGATCTATGAAGCATGTGTATTACCTGAATTTTATCCGTGGGATTCTCACGCATACATTCGTTTACTTATATATGAAGCATGTATATTAATGGCATTTCATCCTTGGATCCGTGCGAATCTCACGCATACATTCGTTTATTTATGACATCTATAAAGCATGTGTATTACCTGTATTTCATCCGTGTGATTCTCACACAGACATTCGTTTAGTTATGACAAATATGAAGCATGTGTATTACCTATATTTCATCCGTGTGATTCTCACGCATACATTCGTTTAGTTATGACATATATAAAGCATGTGTATTACCTGTATTTCATCCGTGTGATCCTCACGCATACATTCGTTTATTTATGACATCTATGAAGCATGTGTATTACCTGTATTTCATCCGTGTGATTCTCACGCATACATTCGTTTAGTTATGACGTATATGAAGCATGGGTATTACCTGTATTTCATCCTTGGATCCGTGTGATTCTCACGCATGCATTAGTTTATTTATTTCATCTATGAAGCATGTGTATTGCCTGTATTTCATCCATGGATCCGTGTGTTTCTCACGCATACATTCGTTTATTAGTGACATATATGAAGCATGTGTATTACCTGTATTTCATCGGTGTGATTCTCACGCATACAATCGTTTAATTATGACATATATGAAGCATGTGTATTACCTGCATTTCATCCGTGTGATTCTCACGCATACATTCGTTTATTAATGACATATATGAAGCATGTGTATTACCTGTATTTCATCCTTCGATCCGTGCGATTCTCACACATACATTAGTTTATTAATGACATCTATGAAGCAATTGTATTACCTGGATTTCATCCTTGGATCTGTGTGATACTCACGCATATATTAGTTTATTTATTTCATCTATGAAGCATGTGTATTGCCTGTATTTCATCCTTGGATCCGTGAGATTCTCACGTATACATTCGTTTATTTATGACATCTATGAAGCATGTGTATTACCTGTATTTCATCAGTGTGATTTTCACGCATACATTCATTCACTAATGACATCTATGAAGCATGTGTATTACCTGTATTTCATCCGTGTGATTCTCACGCATACATTCGTTTATTTATGACATATATGAAGCATGTGTATTACCTGTATTTCATCCTTGAATCTTTGTGATTCTCAAGCATGTATTAGTTTATTTAGTTGATTTATGAAGCATGTGTATTGCCTGTATTTCATCCTTGGATCCGTGTGATTCTCACGCATACATTCGTTTATTTATGACATCCATGAAGCATCTGGTTTACCTGGATTTCATCCTTGGATCTGTGTGATTCTCACGCATGTATTAGTTTATTTATTTGATCTATGAAGCATGTGTATTACCTGTATTTTATCCCTGAGATTCTCACGCATACATTCGTTTACTTATATATGAAGCATGTATATTAATTGCATTTCATCCTTGGATCCGTGCGATTCTCACGCATACATTCGTTTATTTATGACATCTATAAAGCATGTGTATTACCTGTATTTCATCCGTGTGATTCTCACGCATACATTCGTTTAGTTATGACATATATGAAGGATGTGTATTAACTGTAGTTCATGCTTCGATCCGTGTGATTCTCACGCATACATTCGTTTATTTATGACATCTATGTAGCTTATGTATTTCCTGTATTTCATCCGTGCGATTCTCACGCATACATTCGTTTACTTATGACGTATATGAAGCATGGGTATTACCTGTATTTCATCCTTGGATCCGTGTGATACTCACGCATGCATTAATTTATTTATTTCATCTATGAAGCATGTGTATTGCCTGTATTTCATCCTTGGATCCGTATGATTCTCACGCATACATTCGCTTAATTATGACATCTATAAAGTATGTGTATTACCTGTATTTCATCCGTATGATTCTCACGCATACATTCGTTTAGTTATGACATATATGAAGCATGTGTATTACCTGTATTTCATCCGTGTGATTCTCACGCATACATTCGTTTAGTTATGACATATATGAAGCATGTGTATTACCTGTATTTCATTCGTGTGATTCTCACGCATACATTCGTTTAGTTATGACATATATGAAGGATGTGTATTAACTGTATTTCATGCTTCGATCCGTGTGATTCTCACGCACACATTCGTTTATTTATGACATCTATGTAGCATATGTATTTCCTGTATTTCATCCGTGTGATTCTCACGCATACATTCGTTTACTTATGACGTATATGAAGCATGGGTATTACCTGTATTTCATCCTTGGATCCGTGTGATTCTCACGCATGCATTAGTTTATTTATTTCATCTATGAAGCATGTGTATTGCCTGTATTTCATCCTTGGATCCGTGTGATTCTCACGCATACATTCGTTTAATTATGACATCTATGAAGCATGAGTATTACCTGTATTTCATCCGTGTGATTCTCACGCATACATTAGTTTACTTATGACATCTAAGCAGCATGTGTATTACCTGTATTTCATCCGTGCGATTCCCAGGCATACATTCGTTTACTTATGACATCTATTAAACAGGTGTATTACCTGTATTTTATCGTTGGATCCGTGTGATTTTCACGCATACATTAGTTTACTTATGACATCTATGAAGCATGTGTATTACCTGTATTTCATCCGTGCTATTCTCACGCATACATTAGTTTACTTATGACATATATGAAGGATGTGTATTACTGGTATTTCATCCTTTGATCCGTGGGATTCTCACGCACACATTCGTTTATTTATGACATCTATGAAGCAATTGTATTTCCTGTATTTCATCCGTGTGATTCTCACGCATACATTCATTTACTTATGACAGATATGAATCATGGGTATTACCTGTATTTGTTCCGTGTGATTCTCACGCATACATTCGTTTACTTATGACATCTATGAAGCATGTGTATTACCTGTATTTCATCCGTGCGATTCCCAGGCATACATTCGTTTACTTATGACATATATGAAGCATGGGTATTACCTGTATTTCATCCGTGTTATTCTCACGAATACAATCGTTTGCTTATGACATATATGAAGGATGTGTATTACCTGTATTTCATCCGTGCGATTCCCAGGCATACATTCGTTTACTTATGACATATATGAAGGATGTGTATTACCTGTATTTCATCCTTGGATCCATGTGATTCTCACGCACACATTCGTTTATTTATGACATCTATGAAGCATGTGTATTTCTGTATTTCATCCGTGTGATTCTCACGCATACATTCGTTGACTTATGACATATATGAAGCATGGGTATTACCTGTATTTCATCCTTGGATCCGTGTGATTATCACTCAAACTTTAGTTATTTATGACATCTATGGAGCATGTGTATTACCTGTATTTCATCCGTGTTATTCTCACGAATACAATCGTTTGCTAATGACATATATGAAGGATGTGTATTACCTGTATTTCATCAGTGTTATTCTCACGAATACAATCGTTTGCTTATGACATATATGAAGGATGTGTATTACCTGTATTTCATCCTTGGATCCGTGTGATTTTCACGCAAACATTCGTTTATTTATGACATCTATGAAGCATATGTATTTCTGTTTTTCATGCGTGTGATTCTCGCGCATACATTCGTTGACTTATGACGAGACAAATAAAGTTTCTTTATTTCTACCGAAATCTATGTTCAGTAGAGTTCGTGAAATTCTAAAACTAGAAAAAAAGAGTAAAGAAACTCTAGAAGTGCGTAAGAAGCGTTTTAGGCATGGTTTCCTATCTGAAAGCAAACGATACTATAAATAATGTTTAGCAGTGAGCTTAGCACTATGCTCAACTTGACTTTGTATTGCTGGCCTGCTGGAATACCCCGCCGTTCAATGATACCACAATCAGTCACATACTAACAACGGCCCGACATGTCCCAGCACTACGCTTTATTTATGCTGAGCCTCAAGTAATGGAGTACCATTGTTATATAGTCTTTGGAATGGCCCAGCTGGGGACTGAACACACTATAGTCCAAAATAGACCCAACTCCACGGTTTTGCATGTAACACTAACGGTTTGTTTGTGTGTATGATGTTTTACGTCATTTTCAACACATGTAAGGTTATATATGACGGTCGCCTGTTTGTGGTGGAGACAGACAACCCACTTTTCAAGGGTAGGACCATAACTGTACACCTCCCGACATCCGTAAGAATCGACATTTTCTCACTTACAAGTCGGACTCCCAGTGGGATTCGAACTCGCAGCGGTGAGAGGCAAGAAGGTTTAAAACGACACATCGTTAACCCCTCGGCCACGCAGGTAAGTATTAATTATCCAGTAGAAGTTGCTTCTTTACACACACGCTGTGGACAGAATAAAGTTTACTCTACGCAAATCCATGTTCAGTAGAATCACTAAACATAACATAAAATTATATATAATAAGTGTCAATGTAATAAGGCTAAAGACATGTTTTCTTTGCAAAAAAACATTTCTTCCGTCCATATATTATGCGTATGTCTCTGTCGGTTATAAAACACACGAACTACCGTATGCGTCAAAAATGAACTAATCTAGGTTCAGTAGACATAGTTAACATAAACTAAAGACTCAAATCCACGAGCTAAAAGTGCTAAAATGCTTTATAAGTATGAATTATCCATATAAGTTTGCTTAGTTACACTAATATATTGGGCCGAAAAAATGTAACTCTACCGAATACACACTAAACATATCAGAAAATCATACAATTATAATAATTATCAATGCAATTTACATACACACCTGTTTCCCTTATAAAAGGACTCTAAATCCGATCAAATATATGTGTGCGGTATGGATTTCAAGATTCAGATTTGTTGACCCTTATCAGATGCATTACGTAATAGTCATTAACGGCTTAATGGGATACCGCAGTAATAATTATCGACACAGCGGGGTTATAACCATAAATGCATACTGAAATTCATACCGCACACACTTATATTTGTCCGGATTTATAGTCCTAGTTTTTAAGCTGTAAATGCAATAAAATTCAGAGTGGGACGGAGATA
The DNA here is from genome assembly GCA_037043455.1 of Cyrtodaria siliqua. Taxonomy (NCBI): domain Eukaryota; kingdom Metazoa; phylum Mollusca; class Bivalvia; order Adapedonta; family Hiatellidae; genus Cyrtodaria; species Cyrtodaria siliqua. The sequence continues at coordinate 54,601 of JAWPHD010001719.1, read as the reverse complement.
AGGGTGGAAAATTACCACTTTTTTTGCGAGCATAAAATGTCTATATTCCTGGCAAATATCGCTTATACGAACACCATTTTGGTCAAAAATTAAAAAAAAAACGAGAACCAACATTCAGTAAGGGAGACACCTCCTCTCAGTATTTCCACTACTCGGGACTTCGCAACTCGTATTAGGAGTACGTTTAAAACAGGCCACGCTAGGACTATGTTGAAAACAGGGTCACGCTACGCCCCTGACACCGGCACATTAGTTTAGTCGGCTGGGGGTAATGAACGGTTTTGCCTCTGTCAAGACTTAAGGATGAGATTCTTGATTTTTTCTGTGCGTTTACACCTAATAATGTAATTTCAATCTCTCTGGGTTGGCTCTAAATAACCTATAATATGTTGATGAGCCGTAAACAAAATTCAGTTCAATTCAATTTCCTTATTCAGTCATTATCTCACCACTCAATACGTTATAATAACAATTTTCACTCTCTCTTGATGTGTATGCTCTGGGGCGGCTCTAAATAACATGTAATGTGTTGATGAGGCGTTCAACGAAATTCAGTTAAAATTTAATTTCTGATTTAGTCATTATTTTACCATGCAATACGTTATTATATTACTTTCTATCTCTCTGCGGTACAGACATCAACTGAAGTCTATGCTCTGGGGCGGCTCTAAATGTCGTAGTATGTGTCGATAAGCCGTAAAACAAGTTTCAATTCAATTCAATTGACTTATTTAGTAATAAGTTATACAATCACATTCCCCTCTCGCAGTGGCGGCTCTAAATAACTTTTAATGTGTTGGTGAGCTGTTAAGCAATACCCAATTCGATTCAATTACTAAGTTACAATACAACCTTCCACTTTCTCTGGGGCGGCTCTAAATAATTTTTAATGTGTTGGTGAGCCGTTAAGCAATACTCAATTCGATTCAATTATTAAGTTATACTATCACATTCCCCCTCTCTATGGGTTGGCTCTGAATAACCAATAACCTACACTGTGTTGATGAGCCGTTATACAATATTCAGTTCAATTACATTTACTTATTTAGTCAGTATTTCACCATTCAATAAGTTATAATACCACCTTCCACTTTCTCTGGGGCAGCTCTAAATAGCATACAGTGTGTTAATCAGCCATTGAAAAATATTCAGTTCAATTCAATTTCCCCCCTATCAATAATTTATAATACCAACTTCAACTGTATCTGGGTCGGCTCTAAATAACCTATACTGTGTTAATGAGCTGTTTAACAAGATTCAATTCAATTAAATTTACTCATTCGATCATTTTGGGTCTCAAAAGATTAAATCGTCGATGTACCGAATGTGTTTTTACATGTGTGTATTACCTACATGTCATCTAGGGAGAGTACATGTGTGACATTCATCCGTTCTTTTATATGACATCTATGATGCATACATATTATTTCACACTGATACATTCGTGTGTGTTTTTATGAAACCTATGTAGGATATGTATTACTAACATGTCATATAGAAAAATGTAACTGTGATTCTCAGTTTATTTTTGAAATTCCAGGAAGCAGGTATATAACTTGTATTTTATCTAGGGAGAGTACTTGTGATTCTCACGCATATATTTTTTGAAGCTAACATGTATCAAATGTATTACATCTAGGAAGAAAACGTGATTCTCATTTGTATTACATCTAAGAAAGTACGTATGATTTATATACATGCAATTGTTTATTTATGACATCTAAGTAGCATATGTGTATTATATGTACTTTATCTAGGGGGAGTTCGTGATTTTCTCATACTTTCGTTTGTTAACTTGATCTATGAAGCATATATTTCATCATAGTTCCGTGTGATTTCGCGCATACATTCGTTTATTTATGACATATATGAAGCTTGTGTATTACCTGTATTTCATCCTTGGATCCGTGTGATTCTCACGCAGACATTCGTTTATTTATGACATCTATGAAGCATGTGTATTATTTGTATTTCATCTTTGGATCCGTGTGATTCTCGAGCATACATTCGTTTATTTATGACATCTATGAAGTATGTGTATTACCTATATTTCACCATTGGGTCCGTGTGATTCTCACGCATACTATCGTTTATTTATGACATCTATGAAGCATGTGTACTACTTGCTAGTATTTCAACCTTGAATCCGTGTGATTTTCACGCATACCTTCGTTTACTCATGACATTTATGAAACATGCGTATGACCTGCATTTCATCCTTGGATCCGTGTGATTCTTACCAATACATTTGTTTACTTATGTCATCTATGAAGCATGTTTATTAACTGTATTTCATTATTAGGTCTGTGTGATTCTCACGCATGCATTCGTTTATATATGTCATCTATGAAGCATGTGTATTACCTGTATCTCATCCTTGTATTTCACCATTGAATCCATTATTCTCAAGCTTACATTCGTTTATTTATGACATCTATGAAGCATGTGTAGTACCTGTATCCGTGTGATTCTCACGCATACATTCGTTTATTTATGTCATCTGCAAAGCATATTTAATAATTTATTAAATAATCATAATTGCCAATAAAATCCATTATTAATGTTCAATTATAATATTGCCTGTTTTAATGTAAAAAAAGAAGATTTTTATAAGTTAACATTATAATATTAAATAAAATCCATTATTAATGTTCAATTATAATATTGCCTGTTTTAATGTAAAAAAATGTTTTAATGTTAAATAAAATCCATTATTAATGTTCAATTATAATATTGCCTGTTTTAATGTAAAAAAAGAAGATTTTTATAAGTTAACATTATAATATTAAATAAAATCCATTATTAATGTTCAATTATAATATTGCCTGTTTTAATGTAAAAAAATGTTTTAATGTTAAATAAAATCCATTATTAATGTTCAATTATAATATTGCCTGTTTTAATGTAAAAAAAGAAGATTTTTATAAGTTAACATTATAATATTAAATAAAATCCATTAAATTACCCAAAAAAAGATGATATAAATGTATAAAAAAACTTGTGTTGTTTTATTAAATCATCCTAAGAAACAGACTATAGCTATAATTTGACCGTAGGAAGGTGTTAATTGGAAAAAGCAAAATTCCTGAAACAAAACACCCACTTTTTTTTTGTGGGTGTTTCAAGTGAAAAGTGGGGATTTCAGGAAGACACCATATTTATAACCTGTATTTCATCATTAAGTTTGTGTGATTCTCACGCATGCATTCGTTTATTGATGTCATCCATGAAACATGTGTATTACCTGTATTTCATCCTTGTATCCGTGCATACAATCGTTTATTTATGTCATCTATGAAGCATGTGTATTACCTGGGTTTCATCCTTGGATCCGTGTGATTCTCACGCATACGTTCGTTTATTTATGTCATCCATGAAGCATGTGTATTACCTGTATTTCATTCTTGGATCCGTGCATACAATCGTTTATTTATGTCATCTATGAAGCATGTGTATTACCTGTATTTCATCCTTGGATCCGTGTGATTCTCGAGCATCTATTAGTTTATTTATGACATCTATGAAGTATTTGTATTACCTGTATTTCATCATTGGATCCGTGTGATTCTTACGCATACATTCGTTTATTTATGACATCTTTAAAACATGTGTATTACCTTTATTTCATCCTGGTCTGTGTGATTCTCACGCATACATTAGGTATGTCTTATTTGGCCTTTTATTCATCTTTAAAGCTGTTCTTTGTTTCTGTGTGTGTTTGTATTTCATCCTTGGGTCCGTGTGATTCTCGTGCATACATTCGTTTATTTATGACATCTATGAAGCATGCGTATTACCTGTATTTCATCTTTGGATCCGCGTCATTTTCACGCATACATTCGTTTATTTATGATACATGTATCTATAAAGCATATGTACTACCTACATTTCACCCTTGTGTCCATGTGATTCTCACGCATACATTCGTTTATTTATTACATCTATGAAGCACGTGTATTTCACCCTTGGGTCCGTGTGATTCTCACACATACATACGTGTATTTATGACATCTATGAAGCATGTGCATTACTTGTATTTCATCCTGATCCATGTTATTCTCACGCATACATTAGTTATGTTTTATTCACAGGCACCCGGCACAGAGCTAGGATAGTAAAAGATGGATTTGAGTGGTTAAAATATTAATTAATTGAGTTCTGGACCCCCAAAAAATGGTTATATATATGTATATATATTATATTCTTAAAGGTATGGAACTCCTAAAATGGCCAAAACCACCAACAGTTCTATACTTATTGTTATTTCTCGTTACGTAAGATAGCCTGGGCAGCATAACCTGCTCATGTCACAAGTAGAATTATACATATAATCAATAAAACATAAACTGTCATTCAATCTCTCATACTTTTTTCGTACCAGAGAATCAAATATGCCAACTTGAGCGAATTTGAGTTCAATGACAAGAAGATGGCACGGCTCTTACTAGATATAATCTATAGGTCTAACATGGTGGCATGCGTTAAAAACGACTAAAACATAATGGGATAATTAACTCGAACGGATACCTGAAGCGCCGAAACTGAAAGTTGTCGTGGAAGCTGTGAATTTCGACAATTTCACGAGAGAGTTTTGTTTTCATCACATTCGGCCATCTTGTTGTTGTTGTTGTTGTTATTGATAATATATTCTGCCTTCATAGGCACACCCAGTTTTCACTGGTAGAGTTCACAGCCACAACCAGATATATATGTATATACGAAACCCTCACCATAACAAATGTTTGTCAATTTCGTGGTATTTTAAGTAAAAGCTTTAAACAACTTAGTAGAGTTTCCCCAGTTTGAATGTGCCGTCATGTCCTACTTATATATTTATGTTTAGATCCAAGCTCTAATCTAATATATCTAGAGAATAACTTAATCGTCTGCTATGAAAGAGTAGGATTTCTACACAGGAGTTCACTAGTAGAATGTCTACTGACTGTATTATTCACAATCACACAAAAGCACACTGCAGTCCACTAGAAGCTGAAGCAAGCTATAATTTGCGGCACACGGATATATATGAAGCAGAGTATCTAACACATGGATGTAGTCTGTTAGTATAGGTTTTCTGACATCGTTTAGCTCATTGCACTCGAGCAAGAAGTGATGGAGACTCTCATCAGACTCGTGACAGAGTAGACACTCCGGATTGACTTCGGTTTGGTTTTATTTGGCCCTGTTTGTCTGCAGTATGTATGTTCCAGTGAGTAACTTCACTTCTATCGGTATACGATTTATATCTCTCAAACTAAGCTATATGTACCGGTACAATTAAGGGATGGCATTTCCCTGGATTAAAATGTTTTGAGAAATAATTCAGCGAAGAGTAAAGTTCAGACTGTGAAATAATTATTTCCTTCCATCTCTGGTTAATTGCTTTATTTATAAGCCTTTTCCACACTAATTTCTCGATTGGTGCTGATATTAGTTCTTCAGGGGTTGGCAAGTCATATAAGGTTAGAATCTTCTTCATCGATATTTATAGGTTATTAGATTTGTATTGGGATATATGCACGAGTTCTTCAGCGTTACTTACTTACTGTAACTTAGATAATAACAGAAAAAACATAGTTAGAGACAAAAGAAAATATTGGAAAAAATACCTCTATTGCAAAACTCACTCAAATTTTGAAAAATATAAAACTGCTAGGAACAAAGCTAGATATGCATTAAAACTAGCGAAATATAATTATGAAAAAGACCTTGCAACTCGGATAAATAGTGACAATAAATTATTTTGGAAATATGTAAGGTAAAAAAACAAAACCAAAACTACAATAGGACAACTAATTGACCAAAATGGAAACATAGTCTTAGATGACCAAGAGAGAGCAATTTTTTTTAATTAATACTTTGCCAGTTTCTTCAAACACAATGAACTAAATGACAACCCAGCTTTCCCTCAAAGAAATGTTAACTCCATGCTTGACAACATTATCATAACCGAGAACGATGTTCTGCTAGCAATAAAGGAATTAAAACCAAATAAATCAGCTGGCCCAGATGGAATACACCCCAAAGTGATAGTCCAATGTAAAAATGAATTAACAAAGCCGTTAACAAAAAATTTCAACAAATCATTAGATGAATCAATAGTACCAAGTTCCTGGAAAATAGCAAATATAACACCAATTTTTAAATCAGGAAATAAACAATCTCCAGAAAACTATAGACCAATAAGCTTATGCCCTATTGTCTCTTATATAATGCAAAAAATTATCAAAAAGAATATTATAGATCATATGCAAAGTAACAATTTATTTTCAATACACCAGTTTGGATTTATGATGGGCAAATCCTGTCCTCTTCAATTATTACAAGTACTGGAAGATTAGTCTGATGCACTTGATAGTGGCCAAGAGCTTGATGTAATATTCTATGACTTCAGGAGAGCATTTGATACATTACTACATAACAAGCTGCTAACTAAATTAGAAGGTTATGGCATTGTGGGGAAGGTTTTGGAATGGGTGAAAGACTTCCTAAGGGACAGATCTCAAACGGTGGTTATAAATGGAAAACACTCAACATCTGAACAAGTATACAGCGGGGTACATCAGGGTAGTGTGTTAGGTACTACCCTTTTCCTTGTCTTTATAAATGATCTCCCCGCAGTAGACACTCTCGACCGATAAACAACCAGAAGGCTTCTGGAGGCCCATCTCTTCGGTTGTTTATCGGGCGAGAGTGTCTACTGCGCAGGCTTGGGAAACAACTAGCATCAAATTGTATTTGATTATTATGCCAATGTTTGTTTAGTCTGCTCTTAAAGGCATTTACACTCGGTGCTTGGACAACACTTTCTGGTAGGGAATTCCCGTCTTCCACTACCCTAATGGTAAAGGAATTTTTTCTGCGTTCTGTTTTGGCTTGTTTTTGAAAGGTTTTAGGGTATTCCCTCTCGTTCTGGTATATGTTGCTAAAGGGAAAAAGTTTTGGATTGATGATATATCGAATCCTCTAAGGATCTTAAAGACCTGCAGCATGTCTGTACGTAACCTCCGGTATTGAAGTGTAGGAATACCTAAGGATCTAGGTTGTTTAAAGACGATAACATTTGTGTTGCCCTACGCTGAACATTTTCTATAGCGATTTGGTGCTTTTTTAAGCACGGGGACCAAACTGTACTAGCATATTCTAAATGGGGTCTTACTAAAGCTTTGAATAGTGTCAAAAATATATTCTTGTCTAGATACGTAAAGGTTCTCATAATTATTCCTGGATTTCTATTCGCTAAGGCTAAATGATATGAGTGTTGAAGGTGAGATTACTGTCAATTATCACCACCAGATCCTTCTCCTCTGAATCATTTATAATCAAGTCCCTACGATTCTCCCTGTCTTTCGTAAAATAGTTATCAGTAGCCATTGATTTGCAAGTATGCATTCTTTTACATTTTTTTGAATTAAATTCTAAATCCCAAGTTTTGGACCAGTCGCAAAAATTGTCAGTAGTTCTCTGTAATTTATCTACGTCTTCTTGGGAATTTATAACTGAATATGTTTTGGTATCATCTGCAAATAGCTTGACTACTGTTTCCGCTACCTCGGGGAGATCATTTATGAAGACAAGGAAAAGGGTAGGACCTAACACACTACCCTGAGGTACCACACTGTATACTTGTTCAGATGTTGAGTGTTTTCCATTTATAACCACCGTTTGAGATCTGTCCCTTAGGAAGTCTTTCACCCATTCCAAAACCTTCCACACAATGCCATAACCTTCTAATTTAACAATATTGCGCGACTTTAGGAGCGTAATATGTATACGCTGAAGAACGAGTACATAGTTCATCCACAGACCTAAATTAATAACATGTCTGTGTTGTGTGATATATCCCAATACAAATCTAATAACCTTTTTATTGCATACGTTTTTTTAATATAACAACGAATAATAAGAACAAGACAGTAGGTTTTAACATTTAATTTTCATCAATTTTTTTATTTGAATCAAACATATTGTCGTTAGATCCTGGGAATTTTGACATGAACAGAAAAGTGCACCAATCACGAACGAATATACATTACACACCCAATATGACTTTACTGCACGTCAATATGAGCGAATATTGACGTTTCCTGTTACATTGCAAGTAAACGGAGCTTGTAAATGCGTATGCAATAAAAAACAACAGCTATGGCTATTTAATGATTTGTTTTCCAGTTGTTTCTTTGCTACTCTGAGTTCAATAGAAGTTTCTGGTAGTCTTGTGATGTTGCCATATAATGAAAGAACTTTCTTATGGATAACAGCTTCCATGGGTAGTAGGCCTGACAGCATGTAGATAGCTGGATCTGCTGTTGGACTCGGAGTTGGTAGTGATAATATTTGTTTAATAATCTTTTTTATATTCAGTTTCAATTGTTATTAATGCTTTCCCTGTACGAATGATGATTTCAAGTCCATATGTGAGCACAGGCAGTATATATGTTTGCAGTAGCGACAAAGATGTCTCTGGATCTAACCGTTTTCTCCATGTAGACCTGATCCCATCAGACTGTACAGTGTATGTTTAGATGTTTATATATTATCCTCAACTGCTAGTTGCTCTTGATTTGTTGTAGCTCTCTACTAAGTTGTTTAAAGCTTTTACATAAAATACCACTGACTTGACAAACATTTGTTATGGTGAGGGTTTCGTATATACACATATATCTGGTTGTGGCTGTGAACTCTACCAGTGAAAACTGGGTGTGCCTATGAAGGCAGAATATATTATCAAGAACAACAACAACAACAACAAGATGGCCGAATGTGATGAAAACAAAACTCTCTCGTGAAATTGTCGAAATTCACAGCTTCCACGACAACTTTCAGTTTCGGCGCTTCAGGTATCCGTTCGAGTTAATTATCCCATTATGTTTTAGTCGTTTTTAACGCATGTCACCATGTTAGACCTATAGATTATATCTAGTAAGAGCCGTGCCATCTTCTTGTCATTGAACTCAAATTCGCTCAAGTTGGTATATTTGATTCTCTGGTACGAAAAAAGTATGAGAGATTGAATGACAGTTTATGTTTTATTGGTTATATGTATAATTCTACTTGTGACATGAGCAGGTTATGCTGCCCAGGCTATCTTACGTAACGAGAAATAACAATTAGTATAGAACTGTTGGTGGTTTTGGCCATTTTAGGAGTTCCATACCTTTAAGAATATAATATATATACATATATATAACCATTTTTTGGGGGTCCAGAACTCAATTAATTAATATTTTAACCACTCAAATCCATCTTTTACTATCCTAGCTCTGTGCCGGGTGCCTGTGATGCTAATGCATACACTGGGTCTTTGACAGACCATGCATGCTAATACATACACTGGGTCTTTGTCTTACCATGCATGCTAATACATACACTGGGTCTTAGTCTTACATTACACGCTAATACATACACTGGGTCTTAGTCTTACCATGCATGCTAATACATACACTGGGTCTTAGTCTTACCACGCATGCTAATACATACACTGGGTCTTAGTCTTCCATTACACGCTAAAACATACACTGGGTCTTAGTCTTACAATACATGCTAATACATATACTGGGTCTTCGTCTTACCATATACGCTAATACATATACCGGGTCTTCGTCAGAAAGCACGGCTTTCTCAATTTTTTTTCTCCCTGTTTCAAAATTGTCAAACAGTATAGTTCAAAATCATATATAACATGTTACAGGACATTGATGTCTTCAATTTAAGCCCGTATTCAGGTGTAATTGTGGAGTTTTGAGTACTACTTCAGCAGGGTTTTCGTTATCACAAACTACGTAGATCTCTCTCAATATTATTCAACCACAACGAAGGCCTACTGGAGAAGTACAACGCCAACCTTAAAACTCTTCTGCGACTAGGAATATCACAACCCTTATTTTATGGAGATGTGGTCTATAAACTTCGTAAGTTAAAGGGATTTTCTGAATAACATCTTAAATATCAGGCGAATATATACCATTTTACTAGCGTGACTACTTACAAATATGTTGTGTTTATTCTTTTAATATTTAATGAAAATGATATTATATTTGTCTTTGTTAAATTTGGCAACCATCTTGGATGACAATATAATGGATTCACACTCAAATGTAATCAATAGTGTCATAGCTATCATAGCGTATTAAATGTTATGCATTTAATCAAAGTTAACACAATATTGCCTAACTATGAACCAAAATATTGCGTCATCAGCAACCTATAATTCTTTCTTACCTGACCAACGCAAGATTTTTACCAAGTATTGTGTATAGCTTTTTCCTCTTTACGGTATAACCTATTGCTTAACGTCAAACGTGTCCAAGTTACAAGCACACGATACTCGTATCACAGTTTTCTTTCCCGAAAAGTATTTTCCCCTATAGTCCTGTTATGAAAGAAAGTCCGTTGTGCGGTTAAATGGTCACACAGATAAGCTAAGAAGTTACACGTGTGTCTGTATTACCACAGACATATTAATAAACAGATAGGAAACTTCCTATCTTAACCAATGAAGTAACCAAAATACCACGTGGCACCTTAACTTTTCCTTCTATCTCCTCTCTCAATTATTCACTGATTTTGATGAGAATACATTCAAACAATTCATAGTGAATAGCAAAATGGTATTATAATAATTTATGTTTATTTTGAAAGTAAGAAATTGTATAAAAAGATGTTTAAAGTTAAAAATGTCATCATTTTTCGCCTTTCTCTTAAAAATCAAGGTTTTGACATAGTCAAAGTTTCCGTCAAACTCCTTTTTTGCACTAAATGTAAGAGAAAGAAAAATACTATCTTTGGAAAGAAAATTAAATTTGTGATGGTATTTGGCATGAATAAAACTTGTATCTATAAAACTCTTCATAATATGTCTGTTTAAAGTTGGGAAATAATTTGTGAATTTTTCGCACTGTGCCACGTGAAATTAGGTAATTTTGGTAGTGTCCAATCTATTTATTATTAGGTCTGTGGTATTACCAAACATATATATAATAGGAGTAAACACGAACGAATTTATATTTGATTATACACTGATAAATTACAAGTCTTTCGAACTTGACGACGCATAAATAGTTGATAATTATTAAGTACACCACAGTTACCCTTTGTGTGTTTTACGATGAAATGCTTGAGTGACAGAAAAAATAATGAAGGCGGTTTTAATTCATAGAAACGATTGTTAATTTCGTAAAACTACGATATACGATACTTTCGTAATGGATATAAAATGTTGGACGGCGTATGCTAGTAGTCACTTAATGCTTAGCTCTGGTTGAATGCGGATTATCTTATTTCGAAGTTAAGGCAAGCAAACATAAATTTATAATTAACACATTAACCTTTATAAAACATGTCGTCTAACACTATTCATTTATCTCATGATGGTTGCGTTGTAATATTTAAATGTTTTTTTGAAAAGCGTGTAAAGTAAGAACATAATCAAACATTTTTCAGTTTTTATTTATATTAAAGAAGTGTTAGGTGAAATGTTCATACTCTCTTCTGCTCTCTCTGAATCCTTTTACTTGTGTTTTTTTCTTAATTTGTTTTAAGATACGGCTTTAAATAGAATACTTGACCAAGTTTGGTTTACTGTTTTCATTGATCAGTTTTATTTTGTTTAAATTAACACAGAGTATTACTGGACCAAATGTGTTTGACTGCTTTCGTCGATTTATCATTTACTTTTAACTATGGTTTCTTTATAGTTGTATTACAAAACCTAGAATGATTATTTATATTTTCTGAGATGGACGATTAAATCATTACATCGTTTATCGTTTTGTTTGAAGATTGTTGTTTCACTAATTAAACTACTTTATTATATTATTTAGCGGCCGTTTATGTTTTCTTCAGGAATGGTGTCGCACTGTTAGAATGATGGAATATCTCGATTATAAATATATAACTATATGTGATTCAAGCATTGATTGCATAAGGACCAGTTTAAAACTTAAAAACGTTTTTTTTTGTTTTTGTAAAATAAATGACCTGATGTAATCAATAGGCGTAAATTGTTTTTAATTCACTACTCTAATATACTATAGAGATTTCCATTTCTTCTTTAAATACAAAGTAGTCACTTCCCTAAGTAAAGCATAATAGATGTAAATGTGGAGAAAATTTAAACTTGAAAAAAAAATGTGCAAAAGAAAATTCTGGAAATGCGAAACCAAAATTACTGACACGGAAAGTAAACAGATTCTGGTCAAACCTTAAAGTGTTTTTTCTGTTTGTTTTTGTTTTTCTATATAAATATTATAGATATTATTTAAAACAAGATAAAACGTCAAATTCTTCAGTTTAAAAAAACAACTTTCTACGAAGTCGAAAAACTAATAGTTTGAAAGTAAATAAGTTTGTAAGCCATATGGAGTCAATATCCTACCATATGTGAATGGAGAACATATATATATATATATATATATATATACATATAGGTTTGTGAGTGTCGGGATGGGTCATCCATCAAAAAAACCTTACATAAATAACATGTAATATGCATCAAATTCGATTGTAAACAAAGTTATAGCAAAACATAATCAAGTAAATAAATGCATATTGCAGTCATAGACAGTATAATTGCGGAGGTTTTCTCTTTCTTTAAAATTATAGAAGTATATTATACAATTTTGACAGAATGTTAAAAAGGCTCTACTGCAATTCAGAAGTAATTCCAAAAACAATTTCGGGTGAAAATATAGTATGATTGATATATGGAGAATATCTGAACGCTATAAGATTGCAGTAGATCCCTTTAAACCCAGGAAAAATAATGATTTTTTTTTTCAAAATCCAGTGTACAACCCGCTTTGCCAATACATTCACACTTATTTTACACAGATAATTTTAACGCTACAGTATCAAAACTGAACATTGTTTCATGTTATGGAATAAATGCATCTCTACTGCGAGGCTCACTGAGTTTTTTCTCATATTTTCGTTTTTGGAACATTTTATTAATAACCCATCCTTTGTAATAAATATGTATATAAATACATTATCAAAGGTCAGTGTTTCAGGCTAGTTTTTCTTAGGATTTATATGCACAACTTCGAAAATTATTATTATTTTTTGAATAAAATACAAGACGGTTGATTAAGAAAAAACGAGATATATGCAATTTTATGTTATTTATAATTAGTAAGATAAGCTGTCCATGTCCCAGAATGAAAACATTAAGTTTATTTGGCAGAAGTTGATACGGAAAAACCAACTAAATAAATTATTTCTATACTCCATTTCCACAGATAGCAAGGTATTGACTCCACATGGTTTCAAACTTATTTAGTTTTAAGTTTTTATGCGCTATTAGTTTTGTAACTTTTTACAAATATATTATATACGTTTTAAAACAGTTAAGCTGTGGAATTTGACGTTGCATCTTGCTTTGATAAATGTAAAGTTTTGCGTGCATGAAGATTTTGCTCAAAACTATGTCAAATTTACTATTTTCAAATAAAATAAATGTTTCTGTTAAACTTACGAATGCTATATTGCATTTTTCTGTAATATAAGTTTGAAGTTTTGACCAGAATTCTTTTAATATTAAACATTTCCAAAACAGATGTTGGATAGTTTCAGGTGCATAATGGCAAAAGCTGCACATATCGTTATTAATAATATTCATTTTGGGCAAAAGGTACTTTGTTCCAAGTATCCTATGGTTGCTTTTAAATTGTAACCAAAGTCGTTTAGGATATTTGGTTATTGCAATGCATATAAACTTTCAAATTCAAAGGTTGAAACACTAACTACTTTATATTTCCATTTACTTAATGCTTTGGGATATACATTATTTCTAATCATGATGTCATATATGTTTCGACAGGCTTTCTCATTTTGTAGAATTAAGGATATGATTAGTGGACGTAAAGGGTTTGGGCTGTTACACTCTAGATTCACAATATTCAGTTTTGCCAAATACGTCCTGACAGCAGTTATAATACCTTTACATTCAAGACAATTAGACTTTATATTATAGTGTTCATTAAATTCTTTGTATGAATTAAGATTTCGATTTTTTGTTTAAAAAGTCGTTGATAATAATTATTCCTCCTGTAAACCATATTTTGTAAAACACTCTAGAGCCTCCGACCTTAATACCTGGGTTATACCATACACTGAGTGAAGTTGCTGCCAAGATAATGGTTGATCAGCAAAATATTTGTAACTGATAAGAAAATCCGTCCGAAAAGGATGTTGTATTTTATTTTAATTCTGTTTATTGTAATCTGTTTCAACTTTAAATATATTATTAATAATCGGACAAAAAATGTTCACGAGATGACTATATTTGTTTTCAGTCTGAGCTATTCGACGGATCCATGTTATTTTTTTTACATAAATGCTTGATGTTATTTACATAAATACATGTGATATAAAAATGGCAATAATAAATAACATTTACAAATGGATTGGACCACGAGTTATTACAACATCAGTTACGGTCCTTTCCAAATTGGCAGAGTTCAACAAAATGGTTATATCAATATCTAGTTAAACAAAGCAAAGAAATAATGTTTTAACAATAGTAATCGAAAGGAAAAGAAAAAAGAAGAACAAAAAAGATCTACAACATCACACACATACCAAACAAAATATCATCCATCAAAAACCACTCCACACATGATAAGCCTCCCGTGTACCATACCTTACCGCCATACCGCTAAGCCCACCCATCATCCCGTAGAAGTTCACAAAAAACATATCAAACAAATACGACAGTAGAGGAAAGAAATCAATTGTATTAACTTTGAAAACGTTTCGTCTGTTTTATGAATTGTTGAACCTCAAAGAAAATGGTTTGATTTTGTTCATCGTTTAAGTTTTCAATGGCGTATAGCAGTTTTAGGGTACTTATTGGATGATTAATACGCGTATTCGCAAATAAATGAATTCGCTGATTTGAAAAATGTTCACACCTGAAAAAAAAAAGTTCGGCATCTTCATAATCATTTCCATAGACACAACGAGGTGTATCCCGTAAATGATTGTTATAAAGATCTGCATTTAAATTACTACACTTGTTTCTAATACGTGCATGAATAACTGCTAGATACCTGTCACCCTCCAAGAAAAACTTAGGTACAACAGGGGGTTTGAAAAGCGTCTTAAGTTTGGTTTTAAATATTGAAAGTGTTGTGGAGTGGCGAAATGTCGTGTCTAACTCGTTCCAAAGTTTTAAAGATGATGGTATTATCGATCTAGAATAAATGTCTGTATGGCGTGACAGGTTGACGAAGTCATTATTATTTCGTAGGTTATAGGGATGTATTTCATTAACTAAAGAAGGAAATAATTCGTTTAAATATAGTGGTAAGTCGCCATGTTTTTCTTTATAAACCAAAATTAATTTTTGGATAGTTCAGCGATTTGCAAGTGATTCCCACCCGATTTCTTTCAGTAAATTATCAATAGAAACAGAACGTGTGGGACCATTAACTATTCTTGCTGCATCATATTGTATTCTTTCTAAAGTATCTTTTTCATAGTTAGTACAATTGTCCCATACTATTGATGCATATTCTAAATCGTTCGTTTTAGCTTAAATTTAATCATTCTCATTGATCCTAAGACTTTATTTGTAGAACATACAATATTTGATATATGCTCAAGCCAAGATCCATCACGACTGATGTGACAAAGGTGTTTATCGTGTTCAACAAAATGTAATAGAGAAGCATCAAAATATAAGTCGGGTTGAATGGCATTTGAAAGAGAGAATAACATGGCTTTAGTTTTTGACGGATTAAATTTAACAAGCCATTGTTTTGACCATTCTAGGATTTTCTGCAGGTCATTATTTAAAGTGCTTTCCAAATAACTAGTGTCCGCTGAGGATATAGCTAAAGTACTATCATCAGCGAATAATCGAGTAGTGCTAAGAAGTGAGTCTGCAATGTCATTAACGTAAATTAAAAATAAAAGGGGTCCAAAAAGAGTCTTGAGGAACACCGGCATTGATGGTTTTAACATCCGAAAAGGAGGATCCGACAAAAACTTTCTGACTACGATCTTCTAAATAGCTAGATAACCATTGAGTAAGTTTCCTAATATACCATACTTCTGGAGTTTAAAAAATAAGTCCTCGATGCCAAACCCTATCAAATGCTTTAGAAATATCACAAAATATCATGCAAGTTAATTTCTTTTCGTCAAAGGCTTTACAAATTTGATTGTATATATCTATCAATCAGTTGGAATACCGTGGAGTTACCGGGTAAGAAACCTGACTGTTTTTTATAAATAAAATTATTAGAATGCAAGAAATGATACAAATATTTAAACACTACACGTTCCATCACTTTTCCAACGCAACTAATCATAGAGATTGGTCTATAATTTGAGGAAATATCATTTTCACCATTTTTAAATAAGGGCATAACGTTTGCTAATTTCCAACAACTTGGGTACACATGTTCTTGTATAGATCGGTTAAATAAAATACAAAGTTTTTTACAAGTCGTCTTTAATGTTTCTTTAAACATACGGTGACTGATCTCATCGGGTCCGCTAGTTTTATTTATAATTAAGTTAGGCAAAACATCTGATATATTGGTTTCAGTTATAGAAATACCATGAATGGAACTATTTGTCTTAAGTTCAAAATTAGACAATGTCGCCTGTGAATCATCAAGTGAAGATATTGATGCAAAGTAATCATTTAATGCGTTTGCCTTCTCTAAGTCAGACACAGAGCATGTACCGTCATTATTTTTTAATGGTGGTATAGCGTCGCAGCTTTTCGAATTTTCATTAACTAACAATTTAATAGTTTTCCAATAGTTTCTTGGATTATTCGATCTCATATCAGACATAATAAACTCAATGTTGTTAAAAAATGATTCGTTGGCATATTTTTTTCATGTTATTCACTTCGTTTCGAAGGTTTTTAAATATTTTCCAATCCGAGGACTTTCCAGTACTAAGAGCAATACGTTTCTGTCTACCGCGTTCACGAGAAGTTCGTCTAATTTCAGTATTATACCACGGCCTATCATTTGAATGGATCGTCACTAGGTTAGTTGGAATACATTCCTTTGCGATATTAATAAATCTAGATATAAACGTGTTGGTAGCATCATCAATTGTTCCACCTTGTAAAAAAGACCAGTCAATAGATCGCTATTAATAAATGCAAATGTACAGAAATGATCGCTGATGTAATTTGGAGTTTCAAAAATGCCAGATTCATGACAGGTTATGTTGTTTGCAACGGCTTTTGGATCAATTAACGTACTAGAATTATTATTTACACGTTTTGGTACGGTGATAACATTTGTCAAGTTGTTGAAAGAAAGTAAATCCCGAAATTTGTGATTTGTAGGGTTCAGCTGGTCTTCGTTCATGACTCCTAATAGTATAATATTACTGTTAATTTCTGCTGCTTTTTCTAAGCAAATATTAAGTCTATCCCAAAATTCTACACTATAATGAGGGGGCCTGTAAATTGTACATACTAAAAATGACTGACTTTTGTCTCTTATTTCTACCCACTATGATTCAGGGAACACATTTTCTAATTCAACATTTCAAGTTGGCCTCAAAAAAGGCGATACATATACTAAAAGGCCACCTGCATGGGACGAGTTATCCTTTCTGTAGACATGATTGAATCCGTCCAACTGTAAAAGGTCATTATTGACATCCGTCGCAAGATGCGTTTCTGTAAAACATAGAATATCGAAATCAAGAAAGTTTTATTTTATGAACTCTAGTTTGTTTCTGATACTGCGTATATTCTGATGTAGAACTGAGAAACATTGAACTTCATCAGGTCCGGGATTAGGTTGCTTATAAAGTCGGACGGAGGTTGTTATTATTTTGAAAAGGTTATACTAATAATGTATGGTAACGATGATAATGTGACTGCAGAGATTCTAATATTATTATAATTACCGAAATCGTAGAAAAGTGGTGATTATAATAATTAAGTTAAACAAATAGTAAAAATAAGTATAAAAGTCGAACAGGAAATGCAGCTTCACAGAACACAGTAAACCCCAAAACACGCAAAACGACAAACATGAATGGCAATGTCATGAATGGCAATGTTAACAAAAAAAAGGCATATGGCGTCACAAACACAAAAAGGTTGGCAATAGGGCTACCGCCTTGGAACGGTCAGTGGCAAAAAAGGCGGCTGGGGCTTTAAACCAGGTTCTAGGGTGCACCAAACCTCACACTTAATTAACAAACAATTATAATCTCTGGATCTCCTGCGGCTTTCCATAATAAAACTTTATTATTTCATTTGTTTAAAAAAAAATTGCATCTAGATCTTTGGCGACTGTCTGTATACAGGTACAAACTAAATTATAGACTTGCAAATATGTAGAGTTAATTTTAATAATTAATCATAATATGATATGTGACCCTGTTAAACTTCTCCGTCACCTTGAACGATATAATATAATGGAGTCAAACTTCAACTGTATCAAAAGCGTTATATTTATGTTTCTTACAATTAATAAAAAAAACCATACACTTTAAACGATATTAACTGACTCTTTAGAAAGCTTTTCTCCGAGTGTTAGGTATACTAGTAACCTTTTCCTAGTTACGTTAACATCGCTTGTCTAACATCAAATAGTTCATGTGAATAAAAGGCATACGATAATAAATTGCAGGACTGTGGTGACTTGTTATGGAAGGAAACGGTTTGGCTATTATTATGTTTTACCTGTAAATGTCGTAAAGATTATTATCCGAAATATATCATGAAGTACGACGCGTGTTTTAACACAATTTTAGTGGGATAATACATTATGTGCAACTGGTAAAACAAGCATAAAACCTTTGTAAATCATAGAGACTGTTGTTAAATTCGTAGAACTATGACACACTTCTTTAATGAATATAAAAACATGAACAAATTAATGCCAGAATATACATAGCTCGAGTAAGGATCATCCCCATTCCAATTTAAGGTAAATGCATTAAATTTCGTTTATACTTACATTGTCAAAAATTGACCTACATTATGGATTGTTTACAATGATTGCTTTGTAAATTTAAAATATTGTTGAAAAAAGAAAGTACAAATTAAAGATATATATACACAGCTTCGATTGTTTAACTAAAAGACGTGTTAGGCTAAACGTCCAGACTCTTCTATGCTCTCTCTAAAGGTTTTCACGTGTATTTGCTTCAACGTTTTGTTACCTCCAAATAGGATACTTGACACTTAAATGTATTTTTTGAGAAATTCAGTTTCATCGATCGATCTTTCATTCTCTTCAATTAGAAATTCGTTATTTCGTTTTAAGCTCGACTATTCAAAGAATAAGAGAGCTTATGTAATTAGCCCGGCGTCGGCGTCGGCGTTGGCGTCGGCGTCGGCGTCGGCGTCGGCGTCCCACATCAAGGTTTGCGTGTAAGCTGTATTTACAAGTCTATATCACTTACATTTCTTATCCTACCACAACTAAATTTGGCCATGGGCTTCATTATAGCATTATCTTAAGGGCTGCATAAGCAAATTTTGTTCCTGTAACCCATGGGCTCACATAGAACCCAAATTATGATAGCCCATAAAATGTGACCCATTTCACATCAAATTTTGCGTGTAATCTGTGTTTACAAGTATATATCTCTTACATTTCTTACCCTAGCACAACCAAATTTGGCCATGAGCTTCCTTATCGCATTGTCTTAAGGGCTGCTAAAGTAATTTTGGTTCCTGTAACCCCTGGACTCCCACGGAACCCAAATTCTGATAGCCCTTAAAATGTGTCTATTTCACATCAAATTTTGCGTGTAAGCTGTGTTTACAGGTCTATATCTCTTACATTTCCTTTTGAACTAAATTTGGGAATTGGTTTCCTAGTAGTATGTTGTAAAGGGTTGCGTAAATAATTTTGTATTGTGCAAATTCTGGGCTCCCATGGAACCCAAATTGTGATGGCCCATTAAATGTGCAATAAAGGCAGATCTAGGTTTGCATGTAAGCATGTATATATCTATAATTTTGGTTTGGGATTTCTTATAGCATTATGCATCTTATTCATACTTCAACCATATTGGGGCATGGGCTCCCTCCTCCACCCTCGCCCACACTCCCTCCACCCCATTCCACCCCTTTTTTTATTTTTATTTTTACATATTTCTGTGTTGTTTTAGTCAATTTTAACACATTACACATAGCTTTTATACATATATGTTGCCCCCTTCCCCCCCCCCCCCCCCCCCCCCCCCGCCTCTCTCCACCTCGACCCACCCAACCCACTCGAAACTCATTTTTTTTTAATATTTTTTTTTTTACATAGTTCTGTGTTGTTTTAGTCAATTCTTACACATAGCTTCTTACACAATAATGTTGCCCCCTCGCCCCTACCCCGCCTTCCCCCTCCCCTACTTCCCACCCCCACTCGAAACTCAATATATATATATTTTTTTACATATTTCTGTGTTGTTTTTGTCTATTCTTGCACATAGCTTCTTACTCATATATGTTGCACCACCCCCCCCCCCCCCCACCCCCACCAGCATCACCCCCACCCCCACACCACTCGAAACTCATTTTCTATTTTTTTTTTTTATATATTTCTGTGTTGTTTTAGTCAATTCTTACACATAGCTTCTTACACATATATTGCCCCCTCGCCCCCATCCCCCCTCTTCCCCCCACTCGAAACTCAATATTTATTTTATTATATTCTTTTACATATTTCTGTGTTGTTTTAGTCAATTCTTACACATGACTTCTTACACATATTTGTTGCCCCCTCAAGCCCCGTCTCTCCCCCAACATCCCCACATCACTCGAAACTCACCCACCCTCCGTCTCGTTTCTCCCCTCCCCACACCCACCCCACTCGAAGCTCAATAAAACATTTTTACACATATATGTTGCCCCCACACCCTACCCTGCCTCTCCCCCACACCCCACCCCACTCAAAACTCAATATATATATATTTTTACATAGTTCTGTGTTGTTTTTGTCAATTCTTACACATAGCTTCTTACACATATATGTTGCCTACTCCCCCTCCCCCTGTCTCTTCCC
This sequence comes from Cyrtodaria siliqua, assembly GCA_037043455.1. Lineage (NCBI taxonomy): Eukaryota > Metazoa > Mollusca > Bivalvia > Adapedonta > Hiatellidae > Cyrtodaria > Cyrtodaria siliqua. The sequence continues at coordinate 33,602 of JAWPHD010001719.1, read as the reverse complement.
CCTCCCCTCACCCACCCCACTCGAAACTCTATTATTTTTTTATTTGTTTACATATTTCTGTGTGTTTTAGTCAATTCTTACACGTAGCTTCTTACACATATATGTTGCCCCTCGCCCCCCACCCCCGCCTCTCCCCTCTCCCCGCCTCTCCCCCTCCCCCACCCCACACTCTAAACTCAATGTGTTTTTTGCCCATAGCTTCTTACACATATATGTTGCCCCCTCCCCCACCCGCCTCTCCCCCACCCCCAACCCACTCGAAACTCATTTTTTTATTTTTTAGTGTTGTTTTAGTCAATTCTTAAACAAAGCTTCTTACACATAGCTTCTTACACATATATGTTTCCCCCTCACACACACCCCGCATCCCCCCACTCAAAATTCAATATTTTTATTTTTCATTTTTTTTTTACATATGTCTGTGTTGTTTTTGTCAATTCTTACACATAGCTTCTTACACATATCTGTTGCCCCCTAACACCCACATGCCTCTCCCCTCCCCCCATCTCCTCCCCCCACTCCACTCGAAACTCAATATTTTTTTATTTTTTTTTACATATTTCTGTGTTGTTTTAGTCAATTCCTAAACATAGCTTCTTACACATAGCTTCTTACACATATATGTTGCCCGTTCACCCTGCCCCCACTCCCCACCCCGCCAACTCAAAACTCAATATGTGGTTGTTTTTTGTTTGTTGTTTTTACATATTTCTGTATTGTTTTTGTCAATTCTTACACATAGCTTCTTACACATATATGTTGCCCCTACCCCCACCACCCCCCCCCACCCCCACCTCCCCCTACTCGAAACTCGATTTTTTCAGATTGAGATTTTTAAATTTAGATACACAGATGAAATATCAATAAAAAAATGAAATGAAGCCACAATGAAAGCTGCCAGATATCAGCTCCCTACCCGAGTTGCCTTTCGACCACCAATTTCTTTTTAAAATGACATCAATTTTGGATTAAAACGGATAAAAATATTAAAATTTCACACATAATTTTATATCGGCCCAAGTTTCTATACAAGCCCCGCCCCCCAACCCCACCCCACATTGTTTTAGCCTTGTTTTCTGATTGTATATACTAGCTGTAACATTTATTATTCTCTAAAAAATCGAATAGTCGAGCTGTGCTGTTCTCCGACAGCTCTTGTAAAATATTTGTTCTTAAAGCGGCAACATTCCCTACCCTGGTAGGGAGAGATTGGGAGGTGTGTCTTATCAATTACACCAGCTATACAGAAATATAAAAAGATCGGACAGGGACAGTAGCATTCAAGGAGGACAGTCAACCACAAAACAAAAGGCCTGTCAGTTACAGTGAATGACTCTAAAATAGCACATGTAAACAACTCTGGATGCATAGTTGGCAGACGACAGGAAATTGTACTTACAATTCAGCTTGGAGTAACGTTTTTCAATCTTATGACTCCAAACTACTAGTATATAATCTCTGTTTATTTTATTGGAACTGTGACAGTTGTTTTATATTATTCATGTTTTACCCTATAGTTACTCTTTTATTTTCATCTATTTTCCACTGCACTGTGTATAATATAAAAAAAAAAAAATTGCTATGAACTTTTGTGCCAAAATAGAAATAATCTGATGACTAAACACATGACATAAGTTACCAGTGTTAAATGAAAATGGATTGCCAATTATAGTTGGTCTGGAAAAACAGCGTCTACATGTATATACTGCAGTACACAATATATGCGTATAATAAGGACATGTATGTTAAGATGACACTGTGTTGAGAAAAAAAAAAAACAGTAAAGCATTACTGTACAAATTATTGTTAGGAATAGCTGGACATGATGGAGATAATAAGATAAGGAATTACATCGTATATAGTTATGACTAAGGCACATACATCATTGAGCCTGAGGAGGGAATATTCAATTTGCATGGGTGGATATAGAAGTGCATGGTGATGTCTCTGATTCTGATGTGAAAATGGTAGGGATGATTTGTTATCTCCATGGAAAACATGAATAGCCACAGATACAAACATCCCATCTCAGAGTACTGCTACTGAGGTTTACACACACTTATAACTACTGCCTATCTCTCTAAGACATAACGCTGACTGTCGTCTGCTGTAAACACTACCACGTGTATTTGGTACACTTCTCAGTTCATAACCGACAGGCTCCTCCCCTTTATTTTCAAATTTCTGTCAGTTGGGTTTAAAAAACATTGGCACATGGAATAAGAAATACATTTTCACAAATATGTTTTTTACCAATACATTTGTTTAATATCAGTTTACTTCTGTGCCAAATACTGAAAGTTTTTAAAATTTGTTTTGTTTGCTGTAAGAATGAAGTTTACGCTTTTATTATCATGGGTAAAAAAGGAAACTATTCGGCAAGATTAATTGTGGTTTTCCGTAATTCTTAGACACAATTGAAATGTTACTATAGCAAAATGTGTGAACTTGCATTTAAGAATATTCTGAACTCAGATGCGTTTTTTTTTTGGTTTATTTTTTTAAATAAGATATGTTGACAAATCCTGTATAGCTAATACAGATATATATATTTGATTAACGTGTTTATGGTCAACGTAACATTAACTGGATTAAATAAACGTGTACTATGACATTCCCTCCAATAATAGTTCATACAAAATACGTCATATGTCAAAAAACATCCTTTTTGAGTGATTTGTGTAAAACTGTTGTAACCAAGACAGAGACATGTATTAGTATCACCATATGTTATCTTCTAACATTAAAACATAGATTTGTTATACTGAGCCGTCATTTCGCCGACAAAGGCCGCGACCTTTATTAGAGGTTGTAACATTTGTAATGACCTTTAATAAATGTTTGAATTTTGCTTTGATAGGGCAACGATCAAGACAAATTAGCTGAAGTATATTTACAGCTTTTCTTCTTTTGTTGTTGTTCTAATACCCTTTTTTTCAAGAAATTAGTGTTTAGAACCACAGAATATTAGAAAAGTGTACACTGCTTAAACGTTTAGAACTTTCCAGAAACATGCTGGTATATGTTTTTGAGTATTATATATATAATATATATATAGAGAGAGAAAGATATATATATATCTATACTGAAAGGAAAAAGAAACGCATATATATTGCATATACTGCACACTTAATTCCATATATATTCCAAGAAAATCCCAAGATGTTTTGTAAAAAAAAAAAGTGCAGTTCGTTAGAGAAAGGACACAACTGTGATGTTGTAGACGTTTTAATCACAGTACACGTTGTAACAAGAAATTCATAAATGCTGAAGTTCCTCTTTGAAAAATTGAACCAGTTCAGTACTGTATTTAATGTTAAGTGATTGCAACATTTAAAGCCTTAGTTTGCTCACCTGCTTGAGCCAAATGCGCATTCTGACGATAATGAAACTTTAAAGGGGTAACCATTGGTGTGTTCAGTGCTGTTTAAACCTTATTTCTAAAAGGACAGGCCAAATGTCACCCTGTACCATTCGATTAGCAGTAGCATATTAAACATACAATATATAGCGAAAATACGCAACCTGCGTTTCTTTTTCCTTTCAGTATATATATATAAAAGGGTGCTATAGTTATATACAACTATATAAAGTGCTATAGTTTATAAAAACCATAGCGCTTTCGGCTTACGCATTATCAGGGGTATAGATACGAAAAGAACAAATACGAAACAATTAAACACTAAAAGACAAGGCTGTTTAAAAAACAAGGTATCTTTTGGCAATGTTGCAGGAACTGACCACTTTGAACCGATACAACGCTGTTTAAAGAACAACATATCGTTTGGCAGTGTTGCAGGGACTGACCACTTTGCATCTGTTCAAAGTGGTCAGTCCCTGCAACACTGCCAAACTATACGTTGTTTTTTAAACAGCCTTGGATTTTAGTGTTTATTTGTTTCTTATTTGTAGATTCAAAGTGGTCATTCCCCCCAACACTGCCAAACGATAGGTTTTAACAGGATTATTACTGTTTGTGGAGCATTTAAAAAATATGTATTCATTTATTCTGGTAAATAATAGTAAATATGTTGAGAAATAAATCGTTTAAATTTAAGGCAACATACTGTTTTGATGGGCTTTTCAAATGAAATCTTCTCATTTCTGGTATAAAAGAAAACCTCAAATAGTTTAAATTAACTTTTCTATGTCGTGATAAAAGTTTCAGAGTGTCTTAATTTAGATATTTCTAACACATTTAAATTATTGTTGGATAGAAGTTTTAAATAAAAATATGTTTTTTATTGTTGACGAAGTACAATTTTCCATTGAAAAACTACTTTAGGATGTGAAATTCTTATTTCTCAACATATTTTAAAAAGAAGGGTATTTTATTTACCTTGTTTGTTTCTCTGATATATAAAAAAGTACTAGATAAATTGTGTCAGACAAATTAAAACAAAATCTATGGCAGATCAAGCGCCTCAAACAAGAGGTATTTTTTCAAAATATTATATACCTGAATTGGAAACTTTGTTCAATACATTTGAGATAAACCTAGACGAAGTCGATGGAGCGTTTTACCCTTTGATGGTTCTAGGGGTGTTTGATAACTAGATTAACTAAAGGTATTATCGAAGACATTTTATTTGATGATATGTTTCATGATGTTCCATTTATTGGTATTTTGCTATGTGCCCCTTAGGCCACAAGGGTCTCAAATGGAGTCTCAACAAGCTTAACTTAATATATTTGTGTATAAAACGTGTTCGACGATTTCAACTTTAATACTTTTTTTAAGTTCTTCCAGAGATCTTCATTTTGAAACCCATGATGATAACCTTTGATAATGATATTTGTTTCAATGAAATCTAAGTCAGACAAATCACTGATTTTGTATTGCTTTTTATTATGTTTATGTTGACCTGTCTTCATATTTCACTTTAACCGATATTGCATCAACATAGTTGACCACAGTGCTTTAAAGTTACAGGTGACTGGTTTTCCAGGTATATGAAGAGGCCAAATCATAATATTGATATTCCCACTATTTACAAATGTACATGAATGAATTGTATATAGATGTTGTGAGCATATTGTGATGTTGTATTGTAAACTGGTTTGTCTTGTTCAGTATGAGTGATTGATGGATGTTTGTTTTTCACAGTTCATTAACTTTGCACTCTGAGATTCTCGCCTAATTCTGCAATTAACTTCACTCTTACAAAAGCAGTCGTATTGGGCAGAACTCGTACTATTACTTAGAAGATAGTTTTGCATTCACCTCATAGTGAAAGCATTATTTTGGTTCCACAAACCCGGTAAGAATTGTTTACTGTTAATATTTTATAATGATATGATATATTTACTACGCGAATTGTATTTAATGAAATTATATTTATCGGGTTGATTTTATTTGAATTGATTGAATCTGTATTCTATAAGTCACTAACTATAGATAAATTGTTTCAGGTTGCTTACTATGATTAAAAGATGAAAACCTGCAAAACGGAATTTGGAAATAATTAAAACCCCAACTCCCGGCAAAATTTAAATAAGATAATTTTAGTGTATGAACATTATAAACTTATTCAAAATCTTGTATCTGATCCTTAACCGCCTGAAAGGTCGGGGTTAAACTTTATTTGTAAACGCATCTTGATTAAACTGCGTGTTAAGCAACACACTAAGGGTCACATGTTCATTGTCCCTCATTAATTGTTTGGTTCATACCTCCTAAACAGTGTATATTAGACGAAAATAAAAGAGTAACTATAGAGTAAGACATAAATAATACTAAAAACTGTCACAGTTTCAATAAAATAAAATAAACCAAACAGATTTTATATACTAGTACTTTGGAGTCATTACCAGTAGGAACGCCACGGACCTATAACTTATCAGTTCTGTTCGCATTTTAACTCCGCGAACATGGACTATTTCTTTGTATTTTACGGATTATTTTACGAATTTTCAATTAAAACAGACGCCATTTTTTTACACCCGAAATTGGGCGCGCTACGTCGGCGAGCACTACGGGTACCTATTGAGTCTTAACAACACGCGTACAGTGTTTCATGCCGTAGATTATGTAAAAACTAATACCTTACCGGACGAAATAACCGTTCCATTATGTGTCAACACGATGCAGTGTTGGTGACTGACAGGTCACCGTGACATAACTTGACACGTGAAATTGACATGTTGGCGCAAATTGGATTTGGGATTACTGTCTGCTGCTGAGTAGAGGTCCATTTTGAAGGTATTTGTTTTGTATTAAAATGTTCTTATTAATAAACTTTAGATCGTACATATTTAGACAATGGCCAAATACAGTGCCTAAAATAGTGGTGTATACTGTATAATAGAAAGTTCATAATCACTATAAAGTGTTTTTCGTGTACTCCGATCTTTCCAGTCACTGGATGTACTGTACACTGTAGAACGTTCCGTGGAATAAAACAATTATTAGTAGAAATGCTATCAATGTCCACTGCACCCCGCCCACCCAAGTACGATAGATGGGGGCTGGGGGTGGGTAGATGGAGCTTGAATACCGAAAACAAGGAGGGGGTAAGGAAACTAGAAACCCCCTCCACCCCCACCGCTCAGATGCATAAATGTAAATTGTTAGCGTTGTCTCTTTATCGTTATGTTATCCCCATTTTCTCGCACATTCGTGAATACATAACCCGATACAACTACCATTGAAACAATGTAAACAACCATTGACATTTTACTGAAATCGGTCAGATTCATATTTATGTACAGTACTCGTAGAGTTTTGAGTTTTCTTTTTTAAATATGTTACATAATGTATAACAAAGGATAAATTATGTCTGTTTGATCATTGACATTGGATTGATGTTGTTTTTCAGAGAGGCCTCAAATGTGAATCGTGCCCTTGAGCAGCTCTAAGTGAATTGATACTGACGACTTCAGAATGTCAAGCCGTATTAAATGCCATTGGATCATTTTGAGGTGAGAGCCCTTTTAAAAATTGTTTGCACTTGTGTAGTTCTTTAAATGGAGCTTGTGTTATGCTTGCAAGGTGCTGTTCAAAGTTACAGTAAAAAATGTTTGCAGTGAGAATGCAGCGTGATTGTCATATGAGCTCGTGTAAACTACATGTACTGGATACATGCGAAAACAAGTTGTGTTAAAGGGACACTAGGCAATCTTTATTTTATTTAAAACTTCTGGAGTTCGGTCAATTTTTCTGCATAGTTTGCATTTGTGCATCATTAATATTATTTATTAGAATAGTTCAGAAGAAACTGTTTTACACATTACTTACTGTTGATAATAGTGCACCTATAATATAGTTAAGTATTTGATAGAATAACGAAGACAAAATGAAACACTTTTATTTAATTTTTAATGGAAGCAGGTTTAAATTTAAAATGTTACCAGGTTAACAAATGGAGATGCTAATGTTAATGCTTGATAAATACTTCAAGATTGTGGTGTGTCCCTTTAACATCAAATAATTACAATGTGATTATGGTCTATGTGATGGGTCCCCAATTTATTAAAGGGACACAGAGCAAATTTCCAATCTTGTGTCTGTTTTAGACATTTTCACATCAGAAGACCACACATCTACAAAAGTGTCTTACTGCCCTATTAATCGTGTTTTATTTCTAAAACTGACGACATCACCAGGTTTTGAGATAGAAAATAATTAGTTGTATATTAATGTTTTCTCCCCATGTAAAATGACCTTACTAAGTCATTAAAGTAAAATCTCCTATGAACAAAACGTGTAAAATTTAACAATTTTAGATTTTTGGCAAGAGTTGTATTTTATTCCCCTTCTAGTAAAAATGGCTTATAGAGCATTGCACCCTCTGTCAGATTTAACTTTCCTTATAATAGATTCTTGCTGTAGTACTGTTGGGTGAAAAATACATTAAAATTGTTCTGTAATCATGTCAGGTCAATCATATACTCGTATGATACACAATATAATATGTATTGACCCTTTATTTGATGTGCCATTTACTCAGTTTTGGTCAAGGGACGTTTATAGCATATCGGCTTTGAATCCAGTGAACACGGATTCGAGTCTTACTGGCGCCACTGGGTTACTTCGATGTGTTCTGCTAGCCCCGTTCGACTGATGGGAACGTAAACCGGGTGGTCCTGTGTATCGGAGTCTGTCCTCCAAGCACGGTATAAGCGTAGGGCAGGGTTCCTGGATGCCTATGTATCTTTCTTCCTCTCTTTGAGGCGGCTCGAAATAACCTAAACAACGTGTTAAGGGGGCGTTAAACAATAATTATTTTTTAAAACTGTCCCATTCCCCAAAACATGCCCTAGCTCCCCCTCGCAACACCTGATTCAAATTGAATACTATGCTCTACTTATTTTTACTTTTTATTTTCTTTCAGGCTGCACGTCATGCGGAAGAAGACTCCATGTACACCACCGGCCAGAGTCAATGCTGAAGTTTATGTTTCCTTAATTATTGCTTAATAAAGGATACATATGAACTAATATATTGTCTTTAGAAGTCTGTCTTCCACCACAAAGTGGTAGGTGAGACAGATTATATTTGGCCTTTCCGTTCGTCCGTCACAAATCTTGTCTGCGCTACTTGTTGGATTTTGACGAAACTTTGTACGAAGGATTAGTATGTGCATATCAAATATTGAAGGTCAAGGGCGCCGTGACCCAGTAATGATTATGAAAAACCTTGCCTGCAATGTCCACTTCCCCAGAAGCAAATCTCATCAAAATTCATGGTTTGAGTGCATTTGGTGAGAGAATGATGCCTTTTGATTTTGATGCCATTAGGTCAAAGGTCATTCATTGTCACCGTAACATGATAATGTAAAATGTTGTAAACTGTAAGTCCACTTTCCCTAAAGCAAACATCATGACACTTAATGGATGTATTGCTTCTGGCAAGAGGGTGATCCTTTTGATGTTGAGTGGGTCAACGGTCAAGGTCACTGACCGGATAATGAAACGAATTGTCCGCACTGTAACTTCTGTTTTCCTGAAGGAAGTCTGTAGAAACGCCATGGGTTGACTGCCTGTGATAAGACTATTTCACCGTTTGATGATTTTGAGGTTAATAGGTCAAAGGTCAATATAACCCTAATACCTTGGACACAGTGTAACTCCTTATTTACTGAAGCAAATACATGTATCATGAAACTACATGGGTTGACTGCATTTGGTGAGAGAATGACCCCTAATTAGTTCGAGATCAAATGTCAAGGTCACTGATCCGATCATGAAAACCATTGTCCGCACCGTAACTCTATTTTCCCTGAAGTAAATATATTTAAACGTCATGGGTTGACTGCCTTTGGTAAGAGTATGATCCCTATTAATATTGAGGTCAGTAAATCTAAGGTCAACGTCACAGTGACTCAATAATGAAAAATCGTGTCCGCAATGAAACTCTTTTTTACTTTCTCTAAAGCTAATTTCATAAAACGTCATACTTTGACTGCCTTTGGTGAAATGATAATCCCTGTTTATTTTGAAGTCAGTAGTTGAAAGATCCGTTACCATGACCGGAAAATGAAAAGTCTTGCCCACACAGTTTTTCCTTTTACCTAAAGCAAATTTCATGAAACTTCATTGGTGGACAGTGGAAAGAGGATAATTCGTTTGATTTTTAGGTCAAAGGTCAAGTTCCCTGCTGACATCCACTATCAAACATTTATAAACAAGGATAAGCATATGTTACAACACACATGTTATAATATTAATGGTATAATATATGAATATTTTCTTGCACAATGTAGAATCCAGTAAAACAAGTGGTTTTGTTCATCGATACTGTCGCCTGTGAACCAAAACACTTGTTGTTAAATTACAGGATTCAACAGTGTGTAAGACATATTCATAAATTTAAAAAAATAATATTCAAACAAACAAAACATGCTATTTGATGAAAACAGACGTATTCAAATTTTCAAAGTAGCAATATTCGCAGAATATAGTAGATTTCAACTGCTGAAAACAAACATGTATATTTTTTTTCAGAAAAAAATAATTCTAATGAATATAGTATTTATCATCGTTATATATTTTCAGGGAAATGTTTAATATGTCTGTTTTCAAATACTACAGATCGTAACACACCGCACATGTATATTCAGTATTTACTTTCAATATAGTAGTGAGTATGACTGCGTTCTGGGACCATACAAATAAATATAAAAGAATAATATATATAAATATATATATATATATATAAAACTATATATGCCCTATAAAGATAACAGACCCGCACTTTTTTGATTCACGCGTACAGTGTTTCACAACACCACAGATTCATGTCCACATGTTTATGTTATGCAATCTTCGAGTTTACACAAAATCATGTTTGTTACTGACAGTAGCATGTCTGTTACTCGTCAGTCATTTATTTACTTGGTTAAAGGGACACATGCCAATCTTGCTTTCTTTAAAACTCGAGTCGCCCCCTCAGTTTTGAACGAACATTTACAAGAATATACTTCTTTCTGCCTGTTAAACTTATATTAGTTTATCGCTTTTTCTGATTTCGAAAATTAACTCTGCAACGTATATTGCTGTCATCATGATTTCATTATCCGATATACCGTTGCAACATTGTTTGTTAAAATAAATTGGGCACTCTGACATTAACCCAACGCATGTATAGATCAAAAATCTAGTGTAAAATACATGGACACATACATTTTAAATATATGTGTTTACATAACGAAATTATTTAATTGTTTTGTAGCCGGTCGTCTTTCTAAATGAATATGAATGTTGCCGTCTTGGGTCGGACGGCACTGTTACTTAATTAGTACTTGTCTCCGTTTATTGAAATTCAACATATATACAGAGGAGAGATGTAGCTATATGATTTTGTTTTTAATCTCGCTTCTAAAATGACGAAATAAATCGATTTAAATAAAAGGCGCATTCTCAGCAATACACAAAGTATTGTGTGTATGGGTGGAGGTGGGGAAGCCAACGGGGTTGGAGGGATACAGTCATACTACCGTAATGTTGCTCTCATGTATACTGTGAACATATTACATCAATAATATAACAACTACTGAACAATGCTGAAATCGATTTATCTTTATAAATGAATTCATAATTCCACAATTTTATTCCGTGCTAACATCGATTTGGAACGTCGATTCGGCGTATTTAAGCGACTACGGTGTACTTCGTTAATTTTCGGGGGAAAAAAAGGACTTGCCTCCGTTTTTTTTTATATTTTACATATCTACAGAGGAAAAATGTATTTACGCGTACATGCTTTTTTTTCTTTTTAAAATGATGAAATAAATCGAATTTGATTAAAACTGCGCATTCGCAGCTATATACAACTTAATCAATACGGTATGGAGGGTGATGGGGTGGGATGAGGGGCGGGGTTGCAGGGATACTACCGTAATGGTGTCCTTGAGAAAAACTGTGAACATTCTACTCTAATAATTTATTAAATACAGAACAATGTTTAAATCAATATATCTCTTAAAAAGGATTTCATAATATCATGGTTTTATAACCCGCGTGAACATTAACTTCGAAAGGCGATTGTTCATATTTTAGCGAATACGGTGTACTTTGTTAATTTTGGGGAAAAAAAAGTACTTTTTTCTGATCGACTTTAAATTTTGGTTTTTTATAGTAGACATGTCAATGAACACTTTCATAAAAAAAATTCATTCTCGTTGTTAAAACTTCATTTTTTTGCTATTTTTCCGGATTCAGAAAATTAGCACTGCGACAAAATTTTCACCATTCTCATTTCCTTTCCCGACGTACCGTTGCAATTTGGTTTGTTAAAACCTATTTTGAACACTCCGGCATAAACCAAAAGCATGTATAGATCAGAAATTTAATCTGGAATGCATGGATATATACATTTGAAAAATATCTATTGAAATAATGGAATTATTTCATTTCTTGTGTACCCGGTCGCGTCTGTAAATGTATATGCATTATGCCGTCTTTGAGTCCGTGGGTCATGTTAGTTAATTTTGGGGGAAAAAAAGTACTTGTCTCCGATTTCATTAAAAATTTGCATATGGACGGAGGAAAGATTTATCTACGCATACATGCATTTGTTTTTATTCTCGCTTCTAAAATGACGAAATAAATCGATTTTGATTTAAAAGCGCATTGTTGGCAATTTAAACCTTAAAACAACCTAAATTCATCCCTTTGAAAAATATCTTTAACTATTAATGAGAATTACACGAAGTGTACACCAATTATGTTCGACCAATGTAGTTTGTGAATATTATTACTTTAACAGCGATCTGTGATTGTGTTTTGTCATAATCACAGTTTATAAATAAGAGGTGAATAAATCTGACCAGCGACAATTTTCCCAATAATGTCATTTTGTTATCGATTTTATCACGTGACCTTGTTTGATAAATATTCCTACTCCATAGGGCTGGCGTTCCTACTGTATATTGAACAAATTTACTCCTATCTGAATTTTAAGTACATTTTCCAGTCGTCTGCAAACTCTTCATCCAGTGAGAGTTATTTACATGTGCTATTTTTAGAGTCATTCACTGTAACTGACAGTCCTGTATAGCTGGTGTAATTGATAAGACACACCTCCAATCTCTACCTACCAGGGTAGGGAATGTTGCCCCTTTAAAGTCTCAACCCAACAAACTTCCAAACGGTCAGTATATAACCCAGAATTCATTACGTAAAATAACACATTTTAACTAACCTTCATACATGTAATATCGATAAATGTACGGCTTCCGAGTATATATCATGAAAAAAAAACACATTTGCACGGAAAGGAATTTAACCAGTGACCTTGCGGTCTTGTTAGTTCGTTAATACATAAAGTATTACCACTGTACCAAGTTGATTTTCTAGTACGTTTCAGCATTTCTAATACTAAATATGCACTACGCAAAAACATTTGCAACATGATAGACTTATACCGATACATATTGAGGAGCGTTCTAAAATGTTATGTTATTTTGCATTATAATATATGGTACTAAATACACCATGTTCTCAGGAAGTTCAAATAGTGCAGTGGTTAGAACGACTGACTGTAAATAAGGAGGTCGCATGTTCGAGTTCCGAGAGAGGCAAACATGCTTTTACTGTAAATTTCAATGCTATTTCGATGTCTATAAAATAAATGATGCCTTGCGTTAAAATTTCGGTTACTTAAATACCGATTTAGAGTAACATGAACTTATAAACAAAGATCTGCATAAAGAGGCCTGACATTAAAGTATACCGTCTGTAGCTTTAACTATTTATCATCACGGAACTATTTCAAAAGACAATAATATTCATTTTTTATATTTTATATTCGAAAGTGTAAATCTAAACCTCATGCTCGTAAACGAAATTGTGACATCAGTCGGAAATCACGTATTACTATGTCAGTCGGTACACCTTTTGTCTCGCCTTTTTGAAAAATGCGAGACACAGGCGCCGCTAATGTTGGCGGGATCGACGGCGTCAACATATTGCATTATAACTTTTTTGTCCTTTAGTAGAATGTTCAAATTTCATATATAACCTCCTGGCCATTGTCCGTCTTAATGCCAATAACTTCCAGCCCTCCAATTGACCCTAGGTCCGAGTCAAGGTGACTTAAATACATGTACCGTCACCAAATGTTAGCGCAAATATTGACGGTACATGTATTTAAGTGACCTTGACTCCAACCCAGGGTCAGTTGGAGGGCTGGAAGGTATTGGCATTATGAAAGACAATGACCAGGAGGTTATATATAAAATTTGAACATACTACTTCCAAGGACAAGAAAGTTACAATGCAATACGTTAGCGTTAAGATTTTTGTAAGGGGTTTGGTTAAGATTTTGGTTAAATTTTGAGTTAAAGTTCTTATAACTTTGTAGTCCTTTGGAGCAGAGTGTTCAAATTTCATATATAATCTGCTTGTCATTGTCCTTCCTAATACCAATAACTTTCAGCGCTCCAACTGACCATGGGTCGGATTCGAGGTCACTTAAATACATATACAGTTGGTTATGATTTTTGTAAGGGGTTTGGTTAAGATTTTGGATAAATTCTGCGTTAAAGTTCTTATAACTTTGCAGTCCTTTGGAGTAGAGTGTTCAAATTTCATATATAACATCACAGGTTATTGATCTTCTTATTACAGTACGTATCACCCTCCACCTGATCCTGTGTCAAGGTCAGTTGCCTCTTAAAAAATGATATATAGGGTACTATAGAAACCACAGCGTCCGAACGCAATGGCATTGTAGGTCCGCACTGTACTGCAAACAAGGACTTGAAACTACAATGAAAGAGACAAAAAACAACAGAAAGGGTGGTGAAGACAGGGTTACCGACTTACCGAACGGTCAGTAGGCAATAAGGCCTACTGGTAGCTTGAATCGATTTCACATGCGCACAATCCTCGTCTCCCGAAAAAATGTGTTAAAGTATGTTAAATTCTTATAACTTTTTTGTAATTTGGAGCAGAGTGTTAAAATTTCATATTTTAATCTGCTTGTCATTGTCCTTCCTCATACCAATAACTTCCAGCTCTCCAACTGACCATGGGTTGGAGTCGAGGTCACTTAAATACATGTACCGTCACCAAAAAAATGTGTTAAAGTGCGTTCAATTATTATAACTTTTTTGTTCTTTGGAACTGAGTGTTCAAATTTCATATACAACCACCTTGTCATTGTCCTTCTTAATGCCAATAACTTCCAGCTCTGCATCTGAACATGGGTCGGAGTCAAGGTCACTTAAGTACCGTCTTAAAAAATTGTGCGTTTTATTTTACTTTTTTGTCCTATAGAGAAGAGTGTTAAAATTGCATATATAACATAACTGGTCATTGTTCTTATTCCAATAACTTTCCAAATGACCCTGTGTCAAGGTCAGTTGTCTCTTAAATGCATGTACCGTCTCCAAATTTCACAATACATCTAACATCTCCAAATTTAAAATTTGACTATGTTGAGCAATATAAAATTGTGGAGTACCAGATTTCATATCTAAACTCACTGCCACTGGACATTGTTCTTGCCCATCCATAAACTGTATTTCGCTTCTGTTTTAAATACATACACATTTCAATCTATGTACATTTCAATGTGAGTTTTATAAGGTTTGACAGGAACATAATTACCTGTTTACTGCAGATGGGTAATTTGATACTCCAGTAAAAGTTT
The DNA here is from genome assembly GCA_037043455.1 of Cyrtodaria siliqua. NCBI lineage: Eukaryota > Metazoa > Mollusca > Bivalvia > Adapedonta > Hiatellidae > Cyrtodaria > Cyrtodaria siliqua. The sequence goes on along the minus strand of JAWPHD010001719.1, from coordinate 18,505 downwards.
ATCCTTTATAATTGCTTTTGTTTCAAATTAACTCGCTATAGAACAACAGTGTTGGTTTTATGTCTTATAAATACAGACATCACAAACAGAAATGAAGATTAAACTGTCAAATATAATTACTATTTTATTGTGTTACAATACATACCACCAAATTCATTTGCAATAACTCTTTCCTTTTTTTTATGGATTGTAAGAATCATTCTCAATGTCTTCCTATGTAGAATTGAATTGAATTGAATGTTGTTTAAAAGCTCATCAGAACAGTATAGGTTATTTAGAGCTGTCCCAGAGAGAGGGGAATGATACATAAAAATCCGGGAACCGTGCCCTACTTTTACTATCGAATAGATTCCTATGGTTACCCTTTGAGGTAGCCCAATATGAAGTTTATGTTTCTGAGGTATTTTTGAGGCTGAATCTAAATTTGTCATCGGTTTTGTTATAGCCAGTGTTAATTGCTATTACAATGCCAGTAGCAACATCACATTAATTCGGCTGACAGTTTTTGATAAAACATGATACCCTTAGATTAACATGTCATTTTGTGAAAACAATATACAAGTTGACAAGCAGTTTTAGCCTATTTTTGTTTATATTACATGATTATTGTAATCATGTGTATTTTGTAAAACTACGAAATTCTAGAACAGTCAATAGTACATAAACTAAATGACGACAATACATAGACAGTGACTTTCTTTCAATTATGAATGTTTAACTGTATCGTGTGTGTTTTGTAATATTGTATTGTTATACACAAGTCACTTTTAAATTAATGAAACAAAAAAATAAATAAATAAATACTTTAATACCACTTACTTAGACATAAGAACCCCGACAATACCTTTTTACAGGTTTCGTTTTCGTGTTATGTGTCAAGGTATAAATACTGGGGGTATCTCTACCTATTATATCTCCACCTCGTACAAGTTGTGCACTATAATAAGGCGCATGTTGAATTATGTTACTTTTCCGTGTGATACTAATTATATAATAACTAACTGTTAAACACATAAACATTGAAGTAAGATTCTTAATTTCCTACCTGTAAATAGTTACTCCATTATCACTGAATCACTGTTGAACTGTTTACACACTGTTCGAGGAAATATCTATAGACAGTACGTCGAAGTCCCGTGCAAATACTGATTTTCATGTAGCTACTAGACGAAAAGATCATTCATATTGTTTACCCCAACTTATTTAAATGTATGTATTGCATATGCCGTACATGTTTGTATGCTTAAAGACATCGCACCAGCCTAATCCATCCTATAGAAATAGTGGGGGCATAATTATGATTTTTTTTCATGCATTGTGACAAGTACGAGAATTTCATGCAAAATTGGAGATTGGTATGTACTGTTATATTATGAGGCCCCGACAAACAATTTTAAATCCGATTTAATTATTTCTAAATGTTATGTGTAACAGTACCAGCATGATTTAATTTCAATATTTTTAGTATTGATTTTGGTTAAGTTTAAGACAACATATATTATATTGTTAATTTAATAATAAATATGTGTAAACTTACATTAATTGGGTCTTCTAAAATGGTTTCCAAATACAGTCTTTGAACAATAAACTGACACATTTTAACCAAATTCGATTTCGGTATCCATAGGATGATCGACGTGCGTTGTCCAAACTAATGTTTTCATTCCAATGACACACAGCTAAGTTTGTTTTAAAATGTCCTGTATATCACCACAAGAACCTATCCTTTTGTCGTGAAAATTGTTTAGTGTGTTATTAAAAGATTTCACTAAATGTTTATCTTTCTTTCTCAATACTGAAAATGTAATTCTGGGGAGTTTTGTAAACGTCAAAACTTTTGATTGTCAATAGATAATAAAAGCTGTTTTTCAAAAGGGTCTGTTATGATAATACGACTTGGCTCATATTTTTTATCTGTTTTACATCTGGATGCTGGTTCACACTTGTCATGGATGTTCTCATTGTGTGGCACAATATTCTCTAACATAGATTTTAATTTGTCTTTATCACCCTTGCAATTTCTCATTGCTTATTGCACGTGAGTTTTTACAGGTCCAACCTTGTCATACAATTGAACAGACCAGGTTTTGCCGTGCCTACATTTAGCGCCTGAAGATATGTTTTTCAATTTTGTTCCATAGACACAGACACGTGCCACGTGTCTTTTTGATTAACTGTGTCTTTTCTCTGCTGGCGTACACATTTATTTATGATTGCATTTCTATCGCGTACATGACGGCGCATTTTAATTTTTTATATTATTTCAGTCTTTACATATTTGATATAATAAAATAAATTGAATTTGCAGATTTTACCTTTTTAATCTGCCATATTTAAATGTTTCTATTCGAAACAGTAAAATGAACATTTAGCAATTGTAAGAAACATTGCACATTGTAGTCTTATATAAAATTATGTCAGGTCCTCAATAAATATTTTCCACAGAAGATGATTAACAAATTCATGATCGTCTCTAGCTGTAAAATGTCCGTGATCATTTGATTCTGGTGTGATGTCTTTAAAGAAATGAACGAACGTTGTATATTGTTACATTTTGATTTGCATGCATCTAGGACCTAAATGCATTACTTAATATTAACCATAATTCAATATTTAATATGTTACTATTATTTGTATTATAGTTTAAGTATACACGTGTCTATGCATGCTTAGTTGTCTCCCCTCTGACACCAATGACCAATAGCTATCCTATCTCTCTTAACTTACATCATACTTTCTTATTTGATTGTAGATTATTTTGTGAAAATATCAGTTCTGCTCTGCACTATCATCATTTTCTCTCGTTGTTGAACCACCTTTATTTGTCATAACGATTGCCATTTACAGTTGAACTTGCATTATATATTATATCCATTGCTTTTTTACATAATTATGTAAAATCTTGGAAAAAAAGAATTTGAATTGAATTGAAAAAAAACAACTGGATAATTGAATCAATTATACAGCAAGTCAAAATAACCTATATGTTGACAAACAATAAATACACAACAACCAAACGTAAGATCAAGTTCAAGATTTTTTTAAATAAATTAATCTAAATAAAAAAGAATTTCTCTGTTTAAAGGGACACTGTAACTTTGAGATTATAAAGCACAATATATGTATATATATAATTATGTTAACGACATTACACAGCTACAATACTGAATATTCCAATGATATCTTCTTCAGACGGTACATGTATTTAAGTGGACTTTTCATTTCTCTATATCCAAAACATGTAAAGATTCTGGAAATAAGTATGTTACTAAACAAATAAAAGAAACTTTCTTCCTCTCTCTCTGGGGTGATTCTAGATATTTCTATTTATGGACAGTGTCCCTTTGATACACATAAGTGGAAAACATTCATGATTGTTTACCATATTACTTCTAATACGAGCTATAAAAGGCTGTATAACTCTGCCGAAATAAAAGTGAGAGTTATTGGTCATGGATAACGACGTTCCTTGTGGTAAGATGAAGATGTGTTAAGGAAAACTATGAATGCTAACCTATTGAATGCTGACAACAGTGTTTGACCGCGTTGACAGTTACTATACACCCTCGATTTTTTGTCCAGATGAAGATTGCTTGAAACATGTATGATGGACATGTCACTTTAGGTGAGACACCATGTTGCGCGCAACTCTTGTTATAAGAAGCAAGGCGTGTGACATAACAAACATAAACGGGTTGACAATAGGACTACCGTCTTGGAATGGTTAGTGGCAAATAAGACTGCTGGGGGCTTAAATCAAGTTCTAGGGTGCACCAACTACGAAGTCCTACGAAGTTGGTAAATCACTACACCACAGAAGTGAGGTTGTGATAGCCCTTATTGCAGCAGAAAAGTTCTTTAAACGATTTTTTCTTCTTGTGTGTCTACTAATCAACTATCTGAAGATTCGGAACCTAAGCCCGCATTCGACATAAAGCTAATAGAAACAGCATGTGTATATGCATTGTTATAACTTGCAGTAAATGTACATATCTATTCTTAATATATGGACTTGTTGGATATTTCATTTATATAACATATTATTCAAATGTGTTATAAGTCAAATCAGTTCCGTTTTTAGGTTGTTTATGTATTGTCACCATAACGTACTATGTAAACTTTAATGCGACGTTTCGAATGATTTAAGGAAGGATTTCATGCAAAATAAAAAAAAAAATATTATCATGCTGTATGCTAAAATTCAGGTTAAGAGAATGGTCTCGAGTTTCTAAGAATCGAAACAATATTCGATGTATGAATGACGGTGGATTAGTTTTTGTCGTAACAGGCACATACATCGTTTATGTAAACTTTAAAAACAAACACCGTGTTCGCTCTTAAGAGCTACAATTTCAAAAAAATATTAATCTCTTAAATCTGCGAAATTATCTCATCGGTAAACCGGAAAATTTCTTTATCGAACACGTTTGTTAGCAACACACGTCATACGATAGTTCTTGAGCTGTTATCCCAACAACTAATACAGGAATACTATATAAAATACGGTAAGTGTTTGTTTTTCTGTTTCATATACTCAAGCGATGGCATTATTGTAGCACAAAATAATGTTAACCAAATCTGTTATGCGTGTTACTGAATGCTTCTCTGCATAACACTTACTTTTTAGCTATGTGCTGATGCTCGATTTTACAGAAATAGAAACCGAAGTTGTTCTGAATAAATTATATTATATTCCTATAAATAAGTTGGAAGTTTTAAAATATGTATATAATTTAATAACGACTAAAATCAGAGAGTCAATAGCTGCTAAAATGTTAGAGACACATGTGTTAATATATATTGCATAGTTAAGCATTATAATAACGTGGGTTTGGGTTTGCAAGGCGAGAGTGACATTTTTTATTTAAAATGAAAACGATGTCATCTTTCATTATGTTTTTATCCAAATATTATATCTATAAAATATAGTCAATATCTATTATTTTTAATTTAGACGTGTAAGGAAGATTCCAAAAGAGGATGGAGTGGGTAGGTGTTCACTCTTATTTATTGTTCATCTGTTACGCCCTTGTGCTACGGTAAAAAACAATAAATGTAGCTCTTTATCTATTATAATATCAATGAAAACTATTATCAAAATAAATGGGTACAATAATCGCGTTTACACCTGCGTTAATCTCAGTCAAACATAAACAATATATAAGTAAAACAAGAATGAAGTAACACGAACATATACAATTATGATGTTCCATAAATATAACCGACTGATCCCAGGCGTACAATATCAAGTTCGGCGCTGTTCAAAAGTTCAAAGATTGGCTTGAAAATAGCAATAGAGGTGACATTTAATTTGATAATTTCGTGTTTTATTAAAGGGTTGGCAATAGGGTTACCACACTGGAACGGTCAGTGGCACAAAATGCTGCTGGGGGTTTAAACCAGGTTCTAGGGTGCACCAAACCTCACTCTTATCCTGTTGACATAACAACGGGACAGTGTAAATAAAGATATGCCCTCTAGGTTATATTCTCTACCAAACAAGGCAGCCTTAATATGCAATATAAAAGAGTATAATAATGGACGGCCGAGTACGACACATACGAAATATTGTAGTCTCGGCGGTAGTGAAATATGCTGGCTACCGCTCACGCTCTCTATAGCCCCGGGTTGAGCAGAACTAAATATTCATAAAATCAATAATACACAATTTTAACCATCCCGAAGATGGCATGAATACGGCGGTGGACATGGAGTTAATTGCCTCCCCATGTCGTATGGCGTATGGTCCCAGTATCTAATAAAATTAAATGCCCCGAAGAGCGAAATAAACATAATGGAATTTAATTGGGAGCAGCGGTTATGAAGCCTGCGTATCACAAGTAACAGCCAAAATACTAAATTAAAAAGCAGACAACATATCCTATAAGTGGTTAACTATAACACATAAATGTTCGTGTATATATGAACATAAAAAATAAAAGCCAAGAAAGTCATAAAGCAAGTACTCATTGACTTGGCAGAAGCCAGACCAAGAAGATAATAAACCGTTAACGGTACGAAAAGACAAGATTTAAGACAAACATCAAACCCTAATAAAGATTGTATGAACGTGCTTACGAAGTTGTTAAATGACAGCACCATAGAAGTCACATGGAGATAATCATTGTCGCACAAAAACAAGCTAATAGCATGAAATCATGTCACCTCGGTGACATTTCATCCTCGGTGCCATCGCTTAAACCGTAACCTATATTTGATATAAAGCGGCCATCCTCACACCGGAGTATTTCCTAATTATTTTAAATGTCATTTGATGTCATCTTAACATAACGCTGTCATTGTCACGGGAAACCTGTAGATGGGAAATCGTTTTAAATTGGCATATCGAGATATGTATGGTTCGCTTTTTTCATTGTTCAAGCCCAATGCTGATTTATATGTATTTGAACGGTATCCCTATGGAAAGTTTTTTTTTTGTATTGCTATGAAAAGAATTTCATATTCAGTCTTTTACCAGATATTCCGGCAGATGTACTTGAATAAATACTGAAAAGGTGAAGACTTTAATAACACTTCTTGTTATCTGGATGTCATATTGAACATGTACAACCCTTTATTTTTTACTATGGTTAATGTCGCATGATGACCCTAGTGGCTGGGACTAACTCAGGAAAGAATCAATGTTGGTGAATGCATTTACATACGTTTAATGCAACGATGTATATGATGCACGTGACTCGATGAACATGATGCGCGATTCCTGTGAACCGTTGAGTGTCATCAAAAGCCTTCTAAAGGGTTGATAACGCGATGAAAAGCTTGTGTAGTGAAGTTCCTCCACTGAGGTCTGATGACGGGCCAACCACGTGTCCCGGGGTTGTTGCTTCTATGAAAATCTGACCATGTTTTCCAGGTACGGGGACCGTCTCCACCCGCTCGTTACGTTATGCGCTGAATCATCTAAAGGACCTACACACTCAAAAGGCTTAGCTCCACTCCGGGAGGCTTAGGCTGTAATGATTTATACTTTTAGACGTCGGTTTATTAACACAACAATCTTATACAATCATCGTTACACAATAACGTCATATATATAGATAGATATATATACAGGTATATCATCTCACCGTTACCATCGTTAACCAAATGCACCTATCATACAACGTTATCAATTTCATTTCGTTTTACAATTAATGATCGGCTACACTAATTATATCCAATAAAGTTAACTTCATATGCTAGTTGTATCAAGTTAATGTTTGAGAAACATGTAAAAGCTGACCGGATGTAACAACATCACGAAACAAAATGGCGACGCCCTTTGAATACAAATGTAACAATTTCATAAAATGGATACACTGACCACATATTGCCTTTGAATATCACCCTTTCCAAACGACTTCTCCAAGCAAAGCAACTTTCAATTTCCCCCGGCCACTATTGGAAAACAATGCACTTTATAACCCAACGTTCCGCCCAAACAATCATTTCCCACGATCATTCCGTGACACACGTGGCTACAGTCGCCATTTTCATATCTACACGAAAGGACCCTTTAAAAAAGGTGCCCTTTAGAGAGATAGATTGTAAAATACCTATACTTTTACATGCATTAACGCACATATAAACTTATTAAACGGCCCTGCCTAAACTCCGCCTAACAACGCTATAAAAAGTCTCGGTTTCCAATGCAACATGAATATATCATGTAAATGATGAATATGATGGATTACCATGTGACTGACAGATTTCGTCAAGTGCTTACAAGAGCTATGTACGACCAATACTCTCTGCCCAAGATCATTTTGTGACTATTGATATTATCTATCCTAAGGAACTTCAACTCAACAAAGCTAATTGATTTACATTTCTCTATTGAAATGGCGAAATAATTGATTGGTAAAATGTATGACAAGAGAGATGATTTTTATTTTGATATTGTGTATTATCCTTACTTAGATGGGGATGTTCCTCGAGCAAATTCTTATCGGGTATTATGTTATTCGTTTTCTAGAGCTTGTACTCGAGTTGAGGACTTTAATATTCGTAATCTGTGTATTACTAAACAGATAACACATCAGCGCTACCGTTACCATGAGCTTAGAGAAACCTTTGCTAATGTTTACTATAGTAACCCTGATCCACTTTTAGAATATTAAAGTAACTTAAAATCTCCTCTGCGACAATGACTATAACAACCTGACTTCCATAGGGACGTGATTTACAAATTCGTAAGATCCTTTGTCATAAGCGATGTCATGCTATCTTCATTAAACTTGCTATAAAGGTTATCAAAAGAGTTTACGACTGCAACGCACTGCATGTTTAATGGTTGACCCATTTACATTTCGCCACTATGCTTTCCTCTTTGATTGTGCGATGACCGGACAGACTGTGGACCTTATGAAGACGTCTACCTAAATCCTCGAAAGACAATAGCGTTTGATGTTTGTCTTAAATCTTGTCTTGTCGTACCCTTAACGGTGTATACTCTTGTTGCTCTGGTTTCTGCCAAGTCAGTGAGTACTTGCATTGTTTCTTATTATGCTTTTTATATTCATATATACATGTTCATCTATGTGTTATACTTATATTGCATATTAATGTTGCCTTGTTCGTTAGAGAATATAACCTGGTTGGGATTTATTTATTCCACTGACCGTTCCAAGGCTGTAGTAACATAGTGGGTTGATGCTTTTAAGTCTGACTATTTTAAGTGTATCATTTCAAAAAGAAACGGTTATGTTTGGTTTTCTGTTGCAACTAGCCTTTCTTGTGAGTATGTGTTTCATTCAAAGTATCGATTTTTTTTAAAAAATATTTTTATATCAAATGAAATTGAACGTTCAGTGCTGTTTGCATAAGTTGTTAAAAATCAATGAAATAAGATGTTTAAATCAAAGTTCCTAATATCCTCATTGATATCCATGGGATTGAATATACTAACTGATACTTAAAGTGCAATTGAACCTGATCTTATAATTTTTAAAACACAAATGCGGATATGACTGTTAGTCAGCTGCTCATTCACGTATTCACAACTTAAGAATGCTTTTTCATTTCGTGCACATGAAAGATTATTCAGATGAACCATTCGTCAAGCCGTTGAAACACAAAAAAATGCATTTTGCTAGTATGAATACATCTGGAAAACAAAACGTTTTGAAGTCAACTCAAACCAATGCATACGAGGAGCGTTCATTATATAATGCAACTAGCCGTCGTATTCACGTTGTGTGAGGTTTACATATGAAATTTGAAAATGATCTTATAGAATAAACCTTTAGTGACACTTTCTGAAAAGTTTATTAAAATCAGTGAATAGATAAGTCTTTGACGACTGTTTTTTTTGGGACATATTCATATTAACTGCCTTAAAAAGCGGCAGAAAGTTTAGTGAATTGGCATAGGTCGTAATGTTGGATTCATAAAAAATGCATTTTGCAGCAAAGTAATTTATTCAAACTTTTGTTGTAACTAGAATCATGTGTAAATGTTACGTAAACGATGTTTTCAATACAAAACATCGATATAGTCCAAGTCAAGACATACCATTTTCATGGAAATATAAAAGTCCTGAAAATATCAAATTCCAATAAAAATAATAGTCAAAATCAGTTTGAAGATATGACGGGAAATGGTTTTAAATATTTGGGTAACGAATTGAAGGGATACTCTAAAGATTTAATATAAAACAACAATTTTAGCTACACCGCTCAAAAAATATTAAAGCCTGGAGTTGCTCTTCGCTTTTTTAGCATAGGATTTAAGCTAAATTTTGTCACACTGACAACATTTAAGGAGCAATTAATCCAAAAATAAACACATTACAAATAAAAACTACTTACATTTTCATATGGAAGATATAAAAGTTTGTGGTTTAGGCAAAAAAAGTCCATATTGGCCGTCGAAATCAGATTTTTCGTCAAAATAGTTTTTTTTCCGTTTTTGGCGTGTTCAGTATCATTTACATGTCATAAAAAGTGCCCTCAGAACACTTTTTATTGGATAGAAGTATCTGAAACTTGATAAATTAATGGGGGAAAGTTCATTTTAACAAAATCCGTATCAATAACTATAACAACGGACCATAATTAAATTTTAGAACCATAGTTGCATTATATAATGAACTCCCCTCGTACACAGTCTTAATATACTAAAGGTTTGTCATTCCAGGAGGAAATGGCACAACGACCCGTATCGAACTTACAGAGACTGAAAATATTCAAATTATTACTTTTCTGAATATTATTTGAAATCTTTTGATTTGAGTAATCATAAAAGCTAAAAAATTGATTTAGAAATATAAACGTTACTTAAGCGGTATATAGATGCCGTATAAACTGAGATTTGCGTGTTAAATGTAACATTAGCATTTAATAAATTACTGTAGATAAACCGGCATTTAATTGTTTTTGTTTTTTAATGAGAGGATAGTATGTGTCTGTGTGTGTGGGGGTGGGGGGGGGGGGGGAGCGGTGGTGTGTTGTTCAACATTCCCCGTTGTTTAATTTGCACAATTAATAATCTGCGATGTCGTATTAATAAAATAATATTGGTGTTGCCTAACAACATTCTAAAATGTTATTTGTATTGCACAATTGTCACCTGTATATACAGTTGTTAAAACAAAGTCAAGTATCTTCATTAGATACGTACTTTTGCTCAGTAGAATAGAATAGAAAAAAGGTTTTGGATCGGGAAAAAACGTAGTATTTAGTATGGTGAGAAAAAACTTGATGAAGTCTTTATTTTTTGTCGAACAAAATTTGTTTGATACCACAAATACAGATTTCAAGGCCTATTTTCGGCAGGTATGTCATACTGTTTAATACTCAAAATATGTATTTTTTTATCACAGTCGATACGAACTATGCACCTCTTGTCACAGATTATTTCTTGTATTGATATAAAAGAGCTTTCATGTTGAACCTTTCACCAGATACTCAAACAGATGTCATCGGAATACTTTTATAACAGCTCGCGGTATCTGGAGGATAAATTGAACTCGACAACCATTTCTTTCTGTTCTACTGAAGTAAACAATATCCTAAAGAACTTCAACTCAACAAAGCTAATACTTCTGATACTATAACTGCTTTCCTCAATTTGCACTACTCGATTGAAAACGGAGAAATAATAAGAAAACATCTGTAGCAAGAGATATGATTTCAATGTTGACATCTTCACTAAGATGGTGATTCTCCTTGAGCAACATCTTGTGGGGTATATGTTTCTTAACGTATTCGGTTTTCTAGCACTTGTAGTCGAAATGAGGACTTTAACATTCGTAATCTTGTATAACTAAACAAGAGGCCCAAGAGGACCTGTTGATGCTCTACTGGCTAAAATGGCTCTTATATATAAGGTTGTCGTCCTAAAATTCCCATCAGTACTTCTTTTCAACTAGAAGGCCCTATTATAAAGGTCAATATATTTTATTTGACCAACACCAATGTCAATCGCAAAACATATTAAGTTAATGTCATTAACAGTGCGGGATGCATGTTGTAGCGGAAACCGGACGTGACCTATATTTCGTCGAAAGTAGGAATGTTGAACATGATATTAGATGTATATAAGGAGGTGAGGTTTGGTAAACATCCTGCGAGACAAAAGCAAGATATGTATGTCGCCGCAGAGACTGGACGTGACCTATATGTTGCCAAAGTATGTAACAGTGACCTGAACTTATGCACATGACATTAGATCATATAAGGAACATTCTGGTGAAGTTTGGTGAAAATCCCGGAAGAAATAAGCAGGATAAGCATGTCGTAGCGGAGACCGTACACGACTTATATTTTGTGAGAAGTAGATCACAGCGACAAGAAATTCTGAAAATGATGTTAGATGCATATAAGGAACATACTGGTGAAGTTGGATGAACATACATTCTGTGAGAAAGAAGCAAGATATGCATGTCGTAGCGGAGAGCGGACGTGACCCTTTTCATGAAAAGTAGGTCACAGCACCCTGAACTTTGCACAAGATATTACATTATTTTTTAGTATATCAGTCTACCTAGAACCGCTTTTTTATGCTCATAGAACCATTTTCAAGAGCCACGGGACGAAAAAAATTCATCCAGACTGTATAACAAAACAAAGATTGTCGGATTTTTTTATTAATAAAACGCAATTGGAACATCGCTGTTGAAAATGTATTTTTACCACGGAAAAAGCTCTGGGTAATAATGCTCAACAATGCTACAAAGGGTCTTCGAGCTTACCCGCTCATAAAGTTCAGAGAGCAAATTGTTTATGGAATTAAAGCGTGGCCACGTAATGCATTCAACATCATGTGAAAATATAGTAATTAATGGGTTGGGCACAATTTCAAAAATCATAAGATTTTGTTTATTTTCTTTGAAATAATGCTTCTTTTTAAGATAATACTCCGTATTGCATATACGAAAATATTTACGAAAATATTTACTTTTAACAAGTTTAGTTGTTTCACATTTGATAACATTTGTGATGGAAACAGCAGGTATTGTTGTACTGTTTATTATTCATACTGGTGAAATATAAAGTATATATACACATATCAAATTTGATAGCATAAGTGATGTTGTTGTTTATTTTCAGCTCTATTCTCAGTATGGGTGGCACAGCATCAACACCGGTAAGTCTACTATTTTTCCCGGTAACGTAATTATATTCGCACGCACGCACACACACACATTCACACACACACACACTACATATATTATTTTTTCAACCGTACATTATAAATTTACTTCCCGTTTAAATTATTATAATCTGTTCAACATTTCTAATTATTATAATCGCCACATGCACCTTTGATGCGACTCTTTACTTAGTGGTGTTAAAGCTATTCTACAATATCTGACATTAATTCTAATTAGATAAGATGGAAATTAAAATCTAAAAAAGTTCGATAAAATTGTTGTTGTTTTTTAAAATTCTGAAGCTTCAATAACGTATTCATACAGAACATATATATATATATATATATATGTTGACATATTGATATTATTTACAGATATGCAAAACGTGTATATTCATTCGATAAATATGTAACTCACTGCATTTTTTCTTATTGTGCCAAATGTTATCCAATGTACCAAGTATCCTTTTTTAAATAAAAGTATAACACTAATAATATGATGTTACTCTGCAAACAGATTACTGGAGAAAAGAAATGTTAAATCATGTATTCATGCATTTTATGTGAAAGATATGCATTTGTATATTTTCAATTATACAATAATTAACACAAAAAAAACAAGCCTTTATGTACATTTAGCTTAAAGAATTTGAATGCTATTTTATAATGTGAAGTATTATAACACATTTACATGACCTATGGTGATCTTATCTTTCATTAATTAGTTGTGATCCAATGTAAGTATCAGAGTTATCTCCCATTTAGTTAAAATAGTGTATTTCATATTTAAAAATACCAATATGATAAAGAACATGGTTAAACGTCACGAAATAACAGTTCTGGGTTTCAAGTTATAAAAACCGCAAAATCACTGGATACTAACCTTGTTATAATGCAATAACGAACCAAAGTTTAAAAAATAATGAAATTACCTCCCTTTACATTGAAATAAGAACGAAATTATAATATCTGTAAAGCAGGTAGATTAAACCATTTTGTTATTATGTCGATTGTTGTGGTGTCCCTGCATTTTGGAGTATTTCATTGAGGTTTAGTAAAATCAAATAAATCTGTATCTGTAGGCCATATGCTTTTTTAAAAATATTTAACAATGGGACATGTTTTTGCATTTTGTGTTGATAAATGAAAAAATTGGCTTGCAGGAGTATTTTGCTCAAAATGATATCAAATTTATTATTTACAAATAGAATATCTGTTTCTGACCAAAGTGTCAGTGTTGTATTACATTTATGCCTGACGTATTCTGTAAGGTCTAACCAAGACTGTTTTACAACTTCACAATTCCAAAGTAGGTGATGAATGGTTTCAGGTAAAATATTGAAAAAGCTGCAAACATTGTTATCTAAGATATTCATTTTAGTCAATAAATAGTTAATTCCCAGAGTTCTGTGGTTGATTCTATGTTGTAACCAAAGTAGTCAGGATCTTTCGTTATTTTGAACGGTATTGCATATATTTATTCCAAATTATAAGTAGGTACAGGTATAACTTCATTTTTCCATTTTATTAATGACTTAGGGTAAAAAAAAATTGTAATTAACAGATCATAAATGAGTCTACATCCTTTACTGTGCTTTTGGATTAGTGATATGATAAGAGGGCCTAAAGGGTTTGGGCTATTTGCTGGGCAGAGGAGCAAAATTTAATTTAGCCAAGTAGTTTCTTATAGCAGTAATAAGACCTTCATATTCTAATAAATTAGACCTAATATCATACCGATCCATGAATTCTCTTAGTTAAAAAGGTTTCCATTCGTGTTTAAAAGGTCGTTAATTAATAAAATACCTCCTGTATACCATCTTCTATAGAAAACGCTTGAACTTCCGACCTTAATGTCTGGATTGTGCCATATATTTACTGAATGATGCCAGTAAAACATGTATAACCGGAAAGTACTTCTTTCCCAAATGGATTGTGTACTCTGTTTAAGTTATGTTGTACATAGTCACTTCCAAAGTCAATTAAGCCTGTGGAAATTGGACATGTTGTTTTCACTAGTTAAGTATATTTATTATCTGTCTCGAATATTCTGCCGATCCAAGTTATTTTTAAAGCTGAAATAAATTGTTCACTATCAATCATTCTTAGTCCAACCATTATAATACAGGAAAATAAATTTGGAGTTCGATAAAAGTTGCTATACTAGATTAACTTAAACGGTCATTCCAGTTTTGCAGAAAAGTATAATTTACTCGTTATTTCAACACTTGAAGAAATGCGATGAATAAATAAGTTTGTACATAACAAACAATAACAACTACTGGTAATCAATATTAATATGCGAACAATGTATGTATGGGGTTAAATGTCGTTATTAAAATTAGTCATATAGTCAAACAAGAACCATATGTAGTAGCAAAAAAATATTCTGATTGGAAGAGATCTCGCGGTGATTGTTTATGAAAAGTGACGTTTGTTAGTTTTTAGGTGCGCACAAACAGCCTGGAAAAACATGCTCCACTTTACGTTCAAAATATCATTTCTTCGTGGTTATGTAATTCCTTTATTAATCACATATGCATGTCCACAGTCCTTGACTGTGTACTGTGTTTACTTTTGATGTGTATTTCATCGCTGCATCTTGCCATGGCCTGTCATGCGCATCATTACATGCATAAGTAATTCCACAAAACAAAACGTTCCTACTGCAGGCGCCGTCTTATACACCGCCACCACGCAAGCCAGTAACACCAAAACCAACGATGCTTAAAACACCATGGAGAGAAACTGAAAATTGGAATAATGCGGTAAAACATTTATTAATTGTCTATAATAATGAGTGTTAGTTACTTTTTGTTTCTATATTTGTCATTAAGTAACTAAAGTTTGGGATAAAAACAAATAGTGGCTAAAGCTACACCGTCCATATGAAAACAAATCATTTTAAAGAAAACAAATAGTGTGTATCATTAGCTAAAGTTGCTAGGCTGGAATTGTAAGTTTTACTTTATATAAATATATATGATTTGTTCGCGCGCGTTTAAACTAGGAGGTGGCTATCGCTTCAGTAATTACGAAACTTAGTCGATGTCGTTTCACCTGTAATACGGGTAAAGAAAGGAGGCGTTTACTATAGTTAAATGATCAGTCACAGCCAAATCTTTTGGATGAAACATCCAATACACATAATCAATAACATTCAAATACGCAACATTCAAAGGCATACATTTGAAAAAATGTCTTACGCTGTAATATAATGGATGCAAAAATAACACACAAACAATTAATACGTAAAGCTCGTAACTTATATTTACATTACAATCCGTGTAAATCCGAGAAATATATTTTGATATGTCAAAGAAACAGCGACGTAAGCGGCATCAAAAACGGTGTACACATATTCAATACACGTTTACTTAAGATCACTTATTCCAGCATTTTTATGATCATTAATGCTATAATACACGTATTTTAAGACGCTTAGAACAATAACATGTGTGTTTATAAACAAAATGGTTTCGATGTTTGTGTCACGATGGATTATTGAAATTCAAATATACAGTTCGTGTTACTTGTTGGTATTTATGAGAATATAAAAAAAATGAAGAAAAAATAACTATGCTTAGGTCAATATATTTATCTCGTGTTTGAGCCATTGTTTCAGTTAGATACAGGTCGACACTCTATATTGGTACTCAAAGATAATATACATATATATTCATTGTGTAGCTTTAAGGACTGATATTTGCTAGTACAGATTTAATATATATGTCATAATTATCATAACAAATATCGAATTATTTTCAATATGTCGATATGCCATGGAATTTTCAATTAAGAGTATATATTGAGTTTGAACTGAAGAGTTTTGTCCCTATCCAGTTTTACTGGAAGACCTGATATGTTAGCAACATTTTAATATGGCTAAGATATGCCTACAACCATAATATAAAACCCATATTAATTTTTATACAGCTAACACTTCTTTACTTTCTCCAAAACCTAGATGTTTTATTTCTGAAACTCGGGAGCACTAATTCTTATACACCAATTCAGAGTACTGAGGATGCTGTTATTTACACGCATATAAATCGGTGAGCTGCTTCAAAACTGAGATAGAAAAAAAGCAAGACAATAAATGAATTTAGGTCATATTGTGCGCAAAAACTGATGAAAGATGAAGAAATGAGGTATTAATTAAAAATTAATGTAAATATATAAAGATAAAACTTTTTACAAATAAGGGATGATATGGCAGTAATATAAACTATATATGTAAATCAACAAATGCCCGTCAACGGGTATATAAATAAGTAAATATATATAAGAACATATTATAATGATTTATAAAGTCTGATTTCTTTCAGAAAATCTAAAACAAGACTAAAATCTATAGTTTTAAATAACTCGTTCATAGTATTAACATTGTAGTACCTTTGACGCATAGGATCAAAGTCCACACATTCCAACAAGGTGTGTTTGACCGTTAACGGTGCAAAGCAGGGTATACATTCTGGTAATTGCTCACCTTGTAATACATACGAATGAGTATAACGTGTATGACCTATCATGCACCGGGCTCTCGACGAATGGGTCTACTATGAACTGGATTCCAAGAGTACACAAACAAGTCCGTTTCATTTCTAAGTATAGTGTCTGCACCACTATAAACATGTTCAAACGGTTAACTCCGTAAAACAATATTGTGCTAGAACTTATAATTACAACTATGTTATTAATTTATTTTGGTCGATTCAAAATTCAGTAGACGTTCTTGATAACAAGTGTAAGTTTAATAATAGCTATCCTAAAGAACTTCAAATCAACAAATCAAATTTTCATGATACATTCTCTTCTATTCTGGCTTTGCATCCCTCGATTGAAAATGGAGAAATAGCATAATCAATGACAACAGAGATAATGGTTAATTATCCCCACTTAGACGGTGATATTCGCCGAGCAATTTCTTATGGGGCAAATGTTTCTCACCTTTTTTTCTTTCTTTCTGGAACTTGTAGTCGAGTTAAGGGCCTTTTTTACAACGAAGAAATCTTAGTGCTCTATCAGGGCTACCGTTACCATAAATTCGAAAAACTGTGCAAAAGTTAATTATCGTAAGCCAGATATACTTTTGAAATATAAAAATAATTTAATAAACGGACTAATAAATATTTTGCGACAAAGACTATCACAAACTGACTTCTATGGTGACGTGATTTGCAAACTGTTTTTACCATTGACCGTTCCAAGGCAGTACCCATATTGTCAAGTTATTTTATGTTTGTGGTTTCGCATACTTTGCTTCTATTTTTCATATTTCTTGTATATTAAAATCGTCTCCGTTTGTCCGTCTGTCCGTCCATCCGTCCGTCCGTCCGTTACCATATCTCCTCCTAAACCGCTGAACGGAATTCAACCAAACGTAGGGTATGACTTCACCATATGATGACGTCGTGCAAGAGCAACATTATTTTGACTGTGTGTACTGTATAGTTTTTACCTCCTACGTCACCCGTGGGGCGAAGGGAAAAGGGTGCCAAAATGTCAAATACGCTAAAACTTCATTTATGTTTCCTTATCTTGTCACATAACTTGGACGTCTTCCCAGGCTTGAGTGAGTAGGGAGGGGGGGGAGGGGGGGGGGGGTAATTTTTTGTTGTTGTTGGTATGTCTCCAATTGAATTTTATGTTGATGGGATTATACTATGTAATTTTCCCCTCCTACGTCCCCCGTGGGGTCCAGGGAAAGAGGTGTCAAAAGGTCAAAATTCATTTACTTATTAATATTTTCATAATTTTGCATATAACTTGGTATAAATATTCGTCTATGAAAGATTAACAACATAGTGAGGGGTAGGTGGTTGGGGAGGGTAAGAGGGTATACTTCTCTGAAAATACAAAGCATATCAAACGATTTCAGGGTTTTCACCTTAGGGTGTGCCCAGGTGGG